>OX392534.1:28357026-28891459 GCA_947623455.1 Mimachlamys varia
CACTTTACAAAATCAACAAATATACATTATGTTCATTTTACAATACAACAAATACATTATGTTCACTTTACAATACCATAAATACATTATGTTCACTTTACAATACAACAAATATACATTATGTTCACTTTACAATACCACAAATACATTATGTTTACTTTACAATACCACAAATACATTCTGTTTTTTTTACAATACCACAAATACATTATGTTCACTTTACAATACCACAAATACATTATGTTTACTTTACAATACCACAAATACATTCTGTTTTTTTACAATACCACAAATACATTATGTTCACTTTACAATACCACAAATACATTATGTTTACTTTTCAATACCACAAATACATTCTGTTTTTTTACAATACCACAAATACATTATGTTCACTTTACAATACCACAAATACGTTATGCTCACTTAACAATACCACAAATACATTATGTTCACCTGAAAATACAACAAATATATATAATGTTCACTTTACAATGCCACAAATACAATATGTTCACTTAACAACACCGCAAATATAACCCAATCTTTGATTCTAGTCATGTATCTGGCGCCGACATATTTGTGCCGAGTAATATGTGGTTTGTTAAGGGGACAAATGACTTTGACCAAGGACACAAAGAAGAGACAGCTAGCCCGCAAAGCATTGTACTCGCAGCATACCACATATTAGCTTCGGGGTTCCAATGTGTCATGGGAATGCCTTTAAAATCTTAGGAGAAGGAAGGCATATTTATACCATCGATTTTACATTCATGCGATGTTGTTTAAAGACACCAATAACAAGAATCTGTCCCCTTACCTCTCAAATGACTTGTAGATCAAGGGAATGGATATATTTGATATAAGATAGGTCCAAACAAATACATGGCTCAATTACTAAAGGTAAACACTGTTTCACGTTTTATTATTTCACTCTGATTCCTTTTTAATCTATAGTCAAAGTCGCGCGAGGACGGAAATGACATAGATATTTGTAAAAGTATTGTCGCTTGGGACATAGATATTTGTAAAAGTATTGTCGTTTGGGACATAGATATTTGTAAATGTATTGTCGCTTGGGACAAAGATATTTGTAAAAGTATTGTCGTTTGGGACACAGATATTTGTAAACGTATTGTCATTTGGGACACAGATATTTGTAAAAGTATTGTCGTTTGGGACATAGATATTTGTAAAATTCTTGTCGCTTGGGACATAGATATTTGTAAAAGTATTGTCGTTTGGGACAAAGATATTTGTAAAAGAATTGTCGCTTGGGACACAGATATTTGTAAAAGCATTGTCGCTAGGGACATAGATATTTGTAAAAGTATTGTTGTTTGGGACACAGATATTTGTAAAAGTATTGTCGCTAGGGACACAGATATTTGTAAAAGTATTGTCGCTTGGGACACAGATATTTGTAAAAGTATTGTCGCTTGGGACATAGATATTTGTGAAAGTATTGTCGTTTGGAACATAGATATTTGTAAAAGCATTGTCGTTTGGGACACAGATATTTGTAAAAGTGTTGTTGTTTGGGTCACAGATATTTGTAAACGTATTGTCGTTTGGGACATAGATATTTGTAAAAGTATTGTTGTTTGGGACATAGATATTTGTAAAAGTATTGTTGTTTGGGACATAGATATTTGTAAAAGTGTTGTTGTTTGGGACACAGATATTTGTAAACGTATTGTCGTTTGGGACATAGATATTTGTAAAAGTATTGTTGTTTGGGACATAGATATTTGTAAAAGTATTGTTGTTTGGGACATAGATATTTGTAAAAGTATTGTCGTTTGGGACACAGATATTTGTAAAAGTATTGTCGCTTAGGACACAGATATTTGTAAACGTATTGTCGTTTGGGACACAGATATTTGTAAAAGCATTGTCGCTAGGGACATAGATATTTGTAAAAGTATTGTTGTTTGGGACATAGATATTTGTAAAAGTATTGTCGCTTGGGACATAGATATTTGTAAAAGTATTGTCGCTTGGGACACAGATATTTGTAAAAGTATTGTCGCTTGGGACATAGATATTTGTGAAAGTATTGTCGTTTGGGACATAGATATTTGTAAAAGCATTGTCGCTTGGGACAAAGATATTTGTAAAAGTATTGTCGTTTGGGACACAGATATTTGTAAAAGTATTGTCGTTTGGGACACAGATATTTGTTAAAGTATTGTCGCTTGGGACACAGATATTTGTAAAAGTATTGTCGTTTGGGACACAGATATTTGTAAAAGTATTGTCGTTTGGGACATAGATATTTGTAAAAGTATTGTCGCTTGGGACATAGATATTTGTGGAAGTATTGTTGTTTGGGACACAGATATTTGTAAAAAGTATTGTTGTTTGCGACACAGATATTTGTAAAAGTATTGTCGTTTGGGACACAGATATTTGTAAAAGTGTTGTTGTTTGGGTCACAGATATTTGTAAAAGTGTTGTTGTTTGGGACATAGATATTTGTGAAAGTATTGTTGTTTTGGACACAGATATTTGTAAAAGTGTTGTTGTTTGCGACACAGATATTTGTAGAGTATTGTCGTTTGGGACATAGATATTTGTGAAAGTATTGTTGTTTGCGACACAGATATTTGTAGAGTATTGTCGTTTGGGACATAGATATTTGTAAAAGTGCAGTCGTTTTTTGACACAGATATTTGTAAAAGTATTGTCGCTAGGGACATAAATATTTGTAAAAGTATTGTCGCTTGGGACAAAGATATTTGTAAACGTATTGTCGTTTGGGTCACAGATATTTGTAAAAGTATTGTCGCTTGGGACATAGATATTTGTGAAAGTATTGTCGTTTGGGACATAGATATTTGTAAAAGTGTTGTCGTTTGTGACACAGATATTTGTAAAAGTATTGTCGTTTGGGACAAAGATATTTGTAAAAGTATTGTCGTTTGGGACATAGATACTTGTAAAAGTATTGTCGTTTGGGACATAGATATTTGTAAAAGTATTGTCGCTTGGGACATATATATTTGTAAAAGTATTGTCGCTTGGGACAAAGATATTTGTAAAAGTATTGTCGTTTGGGACACATATATTTGTAAAAGTATTGTCGCTTGGGACACAGAAATTTGTAAAAGTATTGTCGCTTGGGACACAGATATTTGTGTTAAAGTATTGTCGCTTGGGACATAGATATTTATAAAAGTATTGTTGTTTGGGACACAGATATTTGTAAAAGTATTGTCGTTTGGGACAAAGATATTTGTAAAAGAATTGTTGTTTGGGACATAGATATTTGTAAAATTATTGTTGTTTGGGACACAGATATTTGTGAAAGAATTGTTGTTTGGGACACAGACATTTGTAGAGTTTTGTCGTTTGGGACACAGATATTTGTAAAAGTATTGTTGTTTGGGACACAGATATTTGTTAACGTATTGTCGTTTGCGACACAGATATTTGTAAAAGAATTGTTGTTTGGGACATAGATATTTGTAAAATTATTGTTGTTTGGGACATAGATATTTGTGAAAGAATTGTTGTTTGGGACACAGACATTTGTAGAGTTTTGTCGTTTGGGACACATATATTTGTAAAAGTATTGTCGTTTGGGACAAAGATATTTGTAAAAGTATTGTCGCCTGGGACACAGATATTTGAAAAAGTATTGTCGCTTAGGACACAGATATTTGTGAAAGTATTGTTGTTTGGGACATAGATATTTTTAAAAGTATTGTTGTTGGGACACAAAAATTTGTAAAAGTCTTGTCGTTTGGGACGTAGATATTTTTAAAAGTATTGCCGTTTGGGACATAGATATTTGTAAAAGTGCTGTCGTTTGTGACACAGATATTTGTAAAAGTATTGTCGTTTGGGACGTAGATATTTTTAAAAGTATGGTCGTTTGGGACATAGATATTTGTAAAAGTATTGTCGTTTGGGACATAGATGTTTGTAAAAGTATTGTCGCTTGGGACACAGATATTTGTGAAAGTATTGTCGCTTGGGACACAGATATTTGTGAAAGTATTGTTGTTTGGGACAAAGATATTTGTGAAAGTATTGTCGCTTGGGACACAGATATTGTAAAAGTATTGTTGTTTGGGACACAGATATTTGTAAACGTATTGTCGTTTGCGACACAGATATTTGTAAAAGTGTTGTCGTTTGGGACACAGATATTTGTAAAAGTGTTGTTGTTTGGGACATAGATATTTGTAAAAGTGTTGTCGTTTGCGACACAGATATTTGTAAAAGTATTGTCGTTTGGGACACAGATATTTGTAAAAGTATTGTTGTTTGGGACATAGATATTTGTAAAAGTGTTGTTGTTTGGGACATAGATATTTGTAAAAGTGTTGTTGTTTGGGACATAGATATTTGTAAAAGTGTTGTCGTTTGCGACACAGATATTTGTAAAAGTATTGTCGTTTGGGACACAGATATTTGTAAAAGTATTGTTGTTTGGGACACAGATATTTGTAAAAGTATTGTTGTTTGCGACACAGATATTTGTAAAAGTATTGTCGTTTGGGACACAGATATTTGTAAACGTATTGTCGCTTGGGACATAGATATTTGTGGAAGTATTGTCGTTTGGGACACAGATATTTGTAAAAGTGTTGTTGTTTGGGTCACAGATATTTGTAAAAGTGTTGTTGTTTGGGACATAGATATTTGTGAAAGTATTGTTGTTTTGGACACAGATATTTGTAAAAGTATTGTCGCTTGGGACATAGATATTTGAAATTCAGTCTCATCCATACCACTCGGGGTTTTTTTGTCTTCTGTAACAGGTAATGTACGATGCTGTTCTAGTTTCTACCGATTCATTTTGGAGACAAAATAACGCTGTTATGTCGCTTTCTTAACAAGTGTAACGTTAGCATAACATGTTGGGCGTCTGAATTCAATACCATGTATTCTATCTCACTCTTGAAAAATCTAGACAGGTTATTACAAACTTTCGACATAAACTATTCAGGAAACAGTTATGCCCAACTGGAAATTTCGCCTCTTGCATCTTGCAATGAATATCTAATTTATTTCAGTTACTATCAACCCTCACACTCCAAGAAACACAAATTAATTTCCCATGTAACTATCGCAGTTAAAACACGTATCCATGACAATTACATTATCTTCAGCAACCCCCGGTACGGGCCAATCGCAATTTCGGTACTCAGCCACCCTCCATTGATTCACTTTATTGGCCCATAACTGTAACAAGAACAATTGATTTTGAATTAAGGGACGATATATATTGCGTGTTTTGTACCGAGCGATAGACCGTACAAAATGTTAATTTCTTTGTTTATAGCTCAGTGACGTTCGATAAAGGTTGCCCAGAGCATAATGTAAACAAAACACATCTAGAACTGGATAACGTTTGTCAAGATTCCTTTCTGAATCAATAAATCGCTTAGATCTACCGGAAAGTGGCTTAATATGTCTAATATTGGTCCGTTAAAATACAATACATTAAACTATAATAAAAAGAAAAAGTTTTCAGGTCAAAAAGTCGTCCTTATTCGTGTTTCGTCATGTTTAAACTGACAACCACCAATGTCACAAGAAATCAGGTACCTAGGGAGACAACACAGAAAGGAAATGGATGTTTAGGGGCAGCAGACCAAGGGTTATTACTTTATCGTCCCCAAACAAATGGAAAAACGATTCTCAATAAGTCGCTTCCAGGGCTGATAGAACGATGCTGTTCTCATCACGAAACTGTTGGACGCATTGTTTCGGGCTTAACAGTTTTAAGCTATCCAATATCTAGGTCATTGTCAATGTATTTCGTCTGGAGTTAAAATGTAGCCAACTTATAAGTATTGAAATTTATTAGCAAATGTGTGAGGATGGAGAGCTAGCCACCCCATAACGACTGAGGGTTAACAAACTGGTGACGACTGAGATTTAGGTGAATTGTTACGTCTAGGAGTTGTATATATTGTGTTAGACAACTGATGGCGACCGAAAATCAGCTACAATTTGTAACTAGTGAAAACTGAGGGTCAGCTAACTAGTGAAGACTGAGTGTTAGCTAACTAGTGAAGACTGAGTGTTAGCTAACTAGTGAAGACTGAGTGTTAGCTAACTAGTGAAGACTGAGTGTTAGCTAACTAGTGAAGACTGAGTGTTAGCTAACTAGTGAAGACTGAGTGTTAGCTAACAAGTGAAGACTGAGTGTTAGCTAACTAGTGAAGACTGAGTGTTAGCTAACTAGTGAAGACTGAGTGTTAGCTAACTAGTGAAGACTGAGTGTTAGCTATCTAGTGAAGACTGAGAGTTAGCTAACTAGTGAAGACTGAGAGTCAGCTAACTAGTGAAGACTGAGTGTTAGCTAACTAGTGAAGACTGAGAGTCAGCTAACTAGTGAAGACTGAGTGTTAGCTAACTAGTGAAAACTGAGTGTTAGCTAACTAGTGAAGACTGAGAGTCAGCTAACTAGTGAAGACTGAGTGTTAGCTAACTAGTGAAGACTGAGTGTTAGCTAACTAGTGAAGACTGAGTGTTAGCTATCTAGTGAAGACTGAGAGTTAGCTAACTAGTGAAGACTGAGAGTCAGCTAACTAGTGAAGACTGAGTGTTAGCTAACTAGTGAAGACTGAGTGTTAGCTAACTAGTGAAGACTGAGTGTTAGCTAACTAGTGAAGACTGAGTGTTAGCTAACTAGTGAAGACTGAGTGTTAGCTAACTAGTGAAGACTGATAGTAGCTTATTAGTGAAAACTGAGAGTTAGCTAACTAGTTAAGATTGAGTGTTAGCTAACTAGTAAAGTCTAAGAGTTAGCTAACTAGTGAAGATATTGATAGTTAGCTAACTAGTGAAGAATGAGTGTTAGCTAACTAGTGAAGTCTGAAAGTTAGCTAACTAGTGAAGATTGAGAGATAGCTAACTAGTGAAGATATTGATAGTTAGCTAACTAGTGAAGATTGAGAGATAGCTCACTAGTGAAGATATTGATAGTTAGCTAACTTGTGAAGACTGAGAATTAGCTCATTAGTTAAGACTGACAGTTAGCTAACTAGTGAAGACTGGAAGTAACTAACTAGTGAAACTGAGAGTTAGCTCATTAGTTAAGACTGACAGTTAGCTAACTAGTGAAGACTGGAAGTAACTAACTAGTGAAACTGAGAGTTAGCTCATTAGTTAAGACTGACAGTTAGCTAACTAGTGAAGACTAGGAGTTAGCTAAGTAGTGAAGACTGGAAGTAACTAACTAGTGAAACTGAGAGTTAGCTCATTAGTTAAGACTGACAGTTAGCTAACTAGTGAAGACTAGGAGTTAGCTAAGTAGTGAAGACTGGAAGTAACTAACTAGTGAAACTGAGAGTTAGCTCATTAGTTAAGACTGACAGTTAGCTAACTAGTGAAGACTAGGAGTTAGCTAAGTAGTGAAGACTGGAAGTAACTAACTAGTGAAGACTGAGAGGTAGACAACTAATGAAGACTGAGAGGTAGACAACTAGTGAAGACTGAGAGGTAGACAACTAGTGAAGACTGAGAGGTAGACAACTAGTGAAGACTGAGAGGTAGACAGCTAATGAAGACTGAGAGGTAGACAACTAATGAAGACTGAGAGGTAGACAACTAGTGAAGACTGAGAGGTAGACAACTAGTGAAGACTGAGAGGTAGACAACTAATGAAGACTGAGAGGTAGACAACTAATGAAGACTGAGAGGTAGACAACTAGTGAAGACTGAGAGGTAGACAACTAGTGAAGACTGAGAGGTAGACAACTAGTGAAGACTGAGAGGTAGACAGCTAATGAAGACTGAGAGGTAGACAACTAATGAAGACTGAGAGGTAGACAACTAGTGAAGACTGAGAGGTAGACAACTAGTGAAGACTGAGAGGTAGACAACTAGTGAAGACTGAGAGGTAGACAACTAGTGAAGACTGAGAGGTAGACAACTTGTGAAGACTGAGAGGTAGACAACTAGTGTAGACTGATAGGTAGACAACTAGTGAAGACTGAGTGTTAGCTAACTAGTGAAGACTGAGTGTTAGCTAACTAGTGAAAACTGAGTGTTAGCTAACTAGTGAAGACTGAGTGTTAGCTAACTAGTGAAGACTGAGAGTCAGCTAACTAGTGAAGACTGAGTGTTAGCTAACTAGTGAAGACTGAGTGTTAGCTAACTAGTGAAGACTGAGTGTTAGCTAACTAGTGAAGACTGAGTGTTAGCTAACTAGTGAAGACTGAGTGTTAGCTAACTAGTGAAGACTGATAGTAGCTTATTAGTGAAAACTGAGAGTTAGCTAACTAGTTAAGATTGAGTGTTAGCTAACTAGTAAAGTCTAAGAGTTAGCTAACTAGTGAAGATATTGATAGTTAGCTAACTAGTGAAGAATGAGTGTTAGCTAACTAGTGAAGTCTGAAAGTTAGCTAACTAGTGAAGATTGAGAGATAGCTAACTAGTGAAGATATTGATAGTTGGCTAACTAGTGAAGATTGAGAGATAGCTAACTAGTGAAGATATTGATAGTTAGCTAACTTGTGAAGACTGAGAATTAGCTCATTAGTTAAGACTGACAGTTAGCTAACTAGTGAAGACTGGAAGTAACTAACTAGTGAAACTGAGAGTTAGCTCATTAGTTAAGACTGACAGTTAGCTAACTAGTGAAGACTGGAAGTAACTAACTAGTGAAACTGAGAGTTAGCTCATTAGTTAAGACTGACAGTTAACTAACTAGTGAAGACTAGGAGTTAGCTAAGTAGTGAAAACTGGAAGTAACTAACTAGTGAAACTGAGAGTTAGCTCATTAGTTAAGACTGACAGTTAGCTAACTAGTGAAGACTAGGAGTTAGCTAAGTAGTGAAGACTGGAAGTAACTAACTAGTGAAACTGAGAGTTAGCTCATTAGTTAAGACTGACAGTTAGCTAACTAGTGAAGACTAGGAGTTAGCTAAGTAGTGAAGACTGGAAGTAACTAACTAGTGAAGACTGAGAGGTAGACAACTAATGAAGACTGAGAGGTAGACAACTAGTGAAGACTGAGAGGTAGACAACTAATGAAGACTGAGAGGTAGACAACTAGTGAAGACTGAGAGGTAGACAACTAATGAAGACTGAGAGGTAGACAACTAGTGAAGACTGAGAGGTAGACAACTAATGAAGACTGAGAGGTAGACAACTAGTGAAGACTGAGAGGTAGACAACTAATGAAGACTGAGAGGTAGACAACTAGTGAAGACTGAGAGGTAGACAACTAGTGAAGACTGAGAGGTAGACAACTAGTGAAGACTGAGAGGTAGACAACTAGTGAAGACTGAGAGGTAGACAACTAGTGAAGACTGAGAGGTAGACAACTAATGAAGACTGAGAGTTAGACAACTAATGAAGACTGAGAGGTAGACAACTAGTGAAGACTGAGAGTTTGACAACTAGTGAAGACTGAGAGGTAGACAACTAGTGAAGACTGAGAGTTAGACAACTAATGAAGACTGAGAGGTAGACAACTAGTGAAGACTGAGAGTTAGACAACTAATGAAGACTGAGAGGTAGACAACTAATGAAGACTGAGAGGTAGACAACTAGTGAAGACTGAGAGTTAGACAACTAATGAAGACTGAGAGGTAGACAGCTAATGAAGACTGAGAGGTAGACAACTAGTGAAGACTGAGAGGTAGACAACTAGTGAAGACTGAGAGGTAGACAACTAATGAAGACTGAGAGGTAGACAACTAGTGAAGACTGAGAGGTAGACAACTAGTGAAGACTGGAAGTAACTAACTAGTGAAGACTGAGAGGTAGACAACTTGTGAAGACTGAGAGTTAGACAACTAATGAAGACTGAGAGGTAGACAACTAATGAAGACTGAGAGGTAGACAGCTAATGAAGACTGAGAGGTAGACAACTAGTGAAGACTGAGAGGTAGACAACTAATGAAGACTGAGAGGTAGACAACTAATGAAGACTGAGAGGTAGACAACTAGTGAAGACTGAGAGTTAGACAACTAATGAAGACTGAGAGGTAGACAGCTAATGAAGACTGAGAGGTAGACAACTAGTGAAGACTGAGAGGTAGACAACTAGTGAAGACTGAGAGGTAGACAACTAATGAAGACTGAGAGGTAGACAACTAGTGAAGACTGAGAGGTAGACAACTAGTGAAGACTGGAAGTAACTAACTAGTGAAGACTGAGAGGTAGACAACTAGTGAAGACTGAGAGTTAGACAACTAATGAAGACTGAGAGGTAGACAACTAATGAAGACTGAGAGGTAGACAGCTAATGAAGACTGAGAGGTAGACAACTAGTGAAGACTGAGAGGTAGACAACTAATGAAGACTGAGAGGTAGACAACTAATGAAGACTGAGAGGTAGACAACTAGTGAAGACTGAGAGGTAGACAACTAGTGAAGACTGGAAGTAACTAACTAGTGAAGACTGAGAGGTAGACAACTAATGAAGACTGAGAGGTAGACAACTAATGAAGACTGAGAGGTAGACAACTAGTGAAGACTGAGAGGTAGACAACTAATGAAGACTGAGAGGTAGACAGCTAATGAAGACTGAGAGGTAGACAACTAGTGAAGACTGAGAGGTAGACAACTAATGAAGACTGAGAGGTAGACAACTAATGAAGACTGAGAGGTAGACAACTAATGAAAACTGAGAGTTAGACAACTAATGAAGACTGAGAGGTAGACAACTAATGAAGACTGAGAGGTAGACAACTAATGAAGACTGAGAGGTAGACAACTAATGAAGACTGAGAGGTAGACAACTTGTGAAGACTGAGAGGTAGACAACTAATGAAGACTGAGAGGTAGACAGCTAATGAAGACTGGAAGTAACTAACTAGTGAAGACTGAGAGGTAGACAACTAGTGAAGACTGAGAGGTAGACAACTAATGAAGACTGAGAGGTAGACAACTAATGAAGACTGAGAGGTAGACAACTAATGAAGACTGAGAGGTAGACAACTAATGAAGACTGAGAGGTAGACAACTAATGAAGACTGAGAGGTAGACAGCTAGTGAAGACTGGAAGTAACTAACTAGTGAAGACTGAGAGGTAGACAACTAGTGAAGACTGAGAGGTAGACAACTAATGAAGACTGAGAGGTAGACAACTAATGAAGACTGAGAGGTAGACAGCTAATGAAGACTGAGAGGTAGACAACTAGTGAAGACTGAGAGGTAGACAACTAGTGAAGACTGGAAGTAACTAACTAGTGAAGACTGAGAGGTAGACAACTTGTGGAGACTGAGAGTTAGACAACTAGTGAAGACTGAGAGGTAGACAGCTAATGAAGACTGAGAGGTAGACAGCTAATGAAGACTGAGAGGTAGACAACTAGTGAAGACTGAGAGGTAGACAACTAGTGAAGACTGAGAGGTAGACAACTAATGAAGACTGAGAGGTAGACAACTAATGAAGACTGAGAGGTAGACAACTAGTGAAGACTGAGAGGTAGACAACTTGTGAAGACTGAGAGGTAGACAACTAATGAAGACTGAGAGGTAGACAACTAATGAAGACTGAGAGGTAGACAACTAGTGAAGACTGAGAGGTAGACAACTAGTGAAGACTGAGAGGTAGACAACTAGTGAAGACTGAGAGGTAGACAACTAGTGAAGACTGAGAGTTATTCCGAGTCGAAGAACAAAATGGTTAGTCAGTTTATGCAAGATTCAAATAAAACGATGTCACTGCTTTATGAAAATATCCTCAGTCATTAAAAAGATACCAAAGAATCCATTTTCTCTGTAACAAGCCTGATGTCAGCCTATCTTATTAGAAATATTGAAGTTCAAACTGTCATTATTCAAGTCCCAACATAAGGATAAAATATGAGGTGACACGGATGTCTGTTTTACAATCGTATTCAGTCGTTCGACTATAATCCGATTGTCTTGGGTGTAATGTCCGTCAAAATAATTCAAAGCACGTTTTGCCGTTTGCAGACGTTTACTACCAAGAAACCATACGAATTGTTTTGAAGAATGCATTCATGAATTCTGACAGTCATTCTCTCTTTTCAAAAGAGCTTCTAGCAGTGCTCGCGTGGTTTATATGGCGTTTCTTATAGGTTCTTCCTCATTTGCATACAAAGGATGGAAACCCTAGAATTGACATAAACGGGCACGCCAAAGACTTCGGCATTAAAACAACGACCCCTACAATCTCGCACACAATTTATAAATTTGATTTGACAAGTGTGGTGCTTTACATGCCGTTGTCAGGAGTACTGGTCGTAAGATAAACCAATACCGGGGTTATCTATCGCCGCCAGTTCGCCATTCTTTTACAAGAAATCTAATAAAAGTCTGTCAAAATGAAATACATCAAAAACGGATTCTAAAATACAAACGTACATAAGGCGAGTAACAATGTAAACATAAGGCAAGTAACGATGTAAACATAAGGCGAGTAACGATGTAAACATAAGGTGAGTAACGATGTAAACATAAGGCGAGAAACGATGTAAACACAAGGCGAGTAACGATGTAAACATAAGGCGAGTAACGATGTAAACATAAGGCGAGTAACGATGTAAACATAAGGCAAGTAGCGATGTAAACACAAGGCGAGTAACGATGTAAACATAAGGCGAGTAACGATGTAAACATAAGGCGAGTAACGATGTAAACATAAGGTGAGTAACGATGTAAACATAAGGCGAGTAACGATGTAAACATAAGGCGAGTAACGATGTGAACATAAGGCGAGTAACGATGTAAACATAAGGCAAGTAGCGATGTAAACATAAGGCGAGTAACGATGTAAACATTAGGCGAGTAACGATGTAAACATAAGGTGAGTAACGATGTAAACATAAGGCGAGTAACGATGTAAACACAAGGCGAGTAACGATGTAAACATAAGGCGAGTAACGATGTAAACACAAGGCGAGTAACGATGTAAACATAAGGCGAGTAGCGATGTAAACATAAGGCGAGTAACGATGTAAACATAAGGCGAGTAACGATGTAAACATAAGGCGAGTATTGATGTAAACATAAGGCGAGTAACGATGTAAACATAAGGCAAGTAGCGATGTAAACATAAGGCGAGTAACGATGTAAAACATAAGGCGAGTAACGATGTAAACATAAGGCGAGTAACGATGTAAACATAAGGCAAATAACTATATAAACATAAGGCGAGTAACGATGTAAATATAAGCCGAGTAACGATGTAAACATAAGGCGAGTAACGATGTAAACATAAGGCGAGTAACGATGTAAACAAGGCGAGTAACGATGTAAACATAAGGCGAGTAACGATGCAAACATAAGGCGAGTAACGATGTAAACATAAGGCGAGTAACGATGTAAACATAAGGTGAGTAACGATGTAAACATAAGCCGAGTAACGATGTAAACATAAGGCAAGTAACAATGTAAACATAAGGTGAGTAACGCGAGTAACGATGTAAACATAAGGCGAGTAACGCAAGTAACGATGTAAACATAAGCCGAGTCACGATGTAAACATAAGGCGAGTAACGATGTAAACACAAGGCGAGAAACGATATAAACATAAGGCGAGTAACGATATAAACATAAGGCGAGTAACGATGTAAACAAGGCGAGTAACGATGTAAACACAAGGCGAGTAACGATATAAACATAAGGCGAGTAACGATGTAAACATAAGGCGAGTAACGATGTAAACAAGGCGAGTAACGATGTAAACATAAGGCGAGTAACGATGTAAACATAAGGCGATTAACGATGTAAACATAAGGCAAGTAGCGATGTAAACATAAGGCAAGTAACGATGTTAACTTTAGGCGAGTAACGATGTAAACATAAGGCGAGTAACGATGTAAACATTAGGCGAGTAACGATGTAAACATAAGGCAAATAGCGATGTAAACACAAGGCGAGTAACGATGTAAATATAAGCCGAGTAACGATGTAAACATAAGGCGAGTAACGATGTAAACATAAGGCGAGTAACGATGTAAACAAGGCGAGTAACGATGTAAACATAAGGCGAGTAACGATGCAAACATAAGGCGAGTAACGATGTAAACATAAGGCGAGTAACGATGTAAACATAAGGTGAGTAACGATGTAAACATAAGCCGAGTAACGATGTAAACATAAGGCAAGTAACAATGTAAACATAAGGTGAGTAACGCGAGTAACGATGTAAACATAAGGCGAGTAACGCAAGTAACGATGTAAACATAAGCCGAGTCACGATGTAAACATAAGGCGAGTAACGATGTAAACACAAGGCGAGAAACGATATAAACATAAGGCGAGTAACGATATAAACATAAGGCGAGTAACGATGTAAACAAGGCGAGTAACGATGTAAACACAAGGCGAGTAACGATATAAACATAAGGCGAGTAACGATGTAAACATAAGGCGAGTAACGATGTAAACAAGGCGAGTAACGATGTAAACATAAGGCGAGTAACGATGTAAACATAAGGCGATTAACGATGTAAACATAAGGCAAGTAGCGATGTAAACATAAGGCAAGTAACGATGTTAACTTTAGGCGAGTAACGATGTAAACATAAGGCGATTAACGATGTAAACATTAGGCGAGTAACGATGTAAACATAGGGCAAATAGCGATGTAAACACAAGGCGAGTAACGATGTAAACATAAGGCGAGTAACGATGTAAACAAGGCGAGTAACGATGTAAACATTAGGCGATTTACGATGTAAACATCAGGCGAGTAACGATGTAAACATAAGGGGAGTAACGATGTTAACATAAGGCGATTAACGATGTAAACATAAGGCAAGTAGCGATGTAAACATAAGGCGAGTAACGATGTTAACTTTAGGCGAGTAACGATGTAAACATAAGGCGAGTAACGATGTAAACATAAGGCGAGTAACGATGTAAACATAAGGCAAATAGCGATGTAAACACAAGGCGAGTAACGATGTAAACATAAGGCGAGTGACGATGTAAACAAGGCGAGTAACGATGTAAACATAAGGCGAGTAACGATGTAAACATCAGGCGAGTAACGATGTAAACATAAGGGGAGTAACGATGTTAACATAAGGCGAGTAGCGATGTAAACATAAGGCGAGTAACGATGTAAACATAAGGCGAGTAACGATGTAAACACAAGGCGAGTAACGATGTAAACATAAGGCGAGTAACGATGTAAACATAAGGCGAGTAACGATGTAAACATAAGGCGAGTAACGATGTAAACATAAGGCAAGTAGCGATGTAAACATAAGGCAAGTAACGATGTAAACATAACTCGAGTAACGATGTAAACATAAGGCGAGTAACGATGTAAACATAAGGCGAGTAACGATGTAAACATAAGGCGAGTAACGATGTAAACACAAGGCGAGTAACGATGTAAACATCAGGCGAGTAACGATGTAAACATAAGGCAAGTAGCGATGTAAACACAAGGCGAGTAACGATGTAAACATAAGGCGAGTAACGATGTAAACATAAGGCGAGTAACGATGTTAACATAAGGCGAGTAACGATGTAAACATAAGGCGAGTAACGATGTAAACATAAGGCGAGTAACGATGTAAACAAGGCGAGTAACGATGTAAACATAAGGCGAGTAGCGATGTAAACATAAGGCGAGTAACGATGCAAACATAAGGCAAGTAGTGATGTAAACATAAGGCAAGTAACGATGTAAACATAAGGCGAGTAACGATGTAAACATTAGGCGAGTAACGATGTAAACATAAGGCGAGTAACGATGTAAACATAAGGCAAATAGCGATGTAAACACAAGGCGAGTAACGATGTAAACATTAGGCGAGTAACGATGTAAACAAGGCGAGTAACGATGTAAACATAAGGCGAGTAACGATGTAAACATCAGGCGAGTAACGATGTAAATATAAGGGGAGTAACGATGTAAACATAAGGCGAGTAACGATGTAAACATAAGGGGAGTAACGATGTAAACTTAAGGCGAGTAACGATGTAAACATAAGGCGAGTAACGATGTAAACATAAGGCGAGTAACGATGTAAACACAAGACGAGTAACGATGTAAACATAAGGCGAGTAACGATGTAAACATAAGGCGAGTAACGATGTAAACATAAGGCGAGTAACGATGTAAACATAAGGCAAGTAGCGATGTAAACATAAGGCAAGTAACGATGTAAACATAACTCGAGTAACGATGTAAACATAAGGCGAGTAACGATGTAAACATAAGGCGAGTAACGATGTAAACATAAGGCGAGTAACGATGTAAACACAAGGCGAGTAACGATGTAAACATCAGACGAGTAACGATGTAAACATAAGGCAAGTAGCGATGTAAACACAAGGCGAGTAACGATGTAAACATAAGGCGAGTAACGATGTAAACATAAGGCGAGTAACGATGTAAACATAAGGCGAGTAACGATGTAAACATAAGGCGAGTAACGATGTAAACATAAGGCGAGTAACGATGTAAACAAGGCGAGTAACGATGTAAACATAAGGCGAGTAACGATGTAAACACAAGGCGAGTAACGATGTAAACATAAGGCGAGTAACGATGTAAACATTAGGCGAGTAACGATGTAAACATAAGGCGAGTAACGATGTAAACATAAGGCAAATAGCGATGTAAACACAAGGCGAGTAACGATGTAAACATTAGGCGAGTAACGATGACAACAAGGCGAGTAACGATGTAAACATAAGGCGAGTAACGATGTAAACATCAGGCGAGTAACGATGTAAACATCAGGCGAGTAACGATGTAAATATAAGGGGAGTAACGATGTAAACATAAGGCGAGTAACGATGTAAACATAAGGGGAGTAACGATGTAAACTTAAGGCGAGTAACGATGTAAACATAAGGCGAGTAACGATGTAAACATAAGGCGAGTAACGATGTAAACACAAGACGAGTAACGATGTAAACATAAGGCGAGTAACGATGTAAACATAAGGCGAGTAACGATGTAAACATAAGGCGAGTAACGATGTAAACATAAGGCAAGTAGCGATGTAAACATAAGGCAAGTAACGATGTAAACATAACTCGAGTAACGATGTAAACATAAGGCGAGTAACGATGTAAACATTAGGCGAGTAACGATGTAAACATAAGGCGAGTAACGATGTAAACACAAGGCGAGTAACGATGTAAACATCAGACGAGTAACGATGTAAACATAAGGCAAGTAGCGATGTAAACACAAGGCGAGTAACGATGTAAACATAAGGCGAGTAACGATGTAAACATAAGGCGAGTAACGATGTAAACATAAGGCGAGTAACGATGTAAACATAAGGCGAGTAACGATGTAAACATAAGGCGAGTAACGATGTAAACAAGGCGAGTAACGATGTAAACATAAGGCGAGTAACGATGTAAACACAAGGCGAGTAACGATGCAAACATAAGGCAAGTAGTGATGTAAACATAAGGCAAGTAACGATGTAAACATAAGGCGAGTAACGATGTAAACATTAGGCGAGTAACGATGTAAACATAAGGCGAGTAACGATGTAAACATAAGGCGAGTAACGATGTAAAACATAAGGCGAGTAACGATGTAAAACATAAGGCGAGTAACGATGTAAACATAAGGCGAGTAACGATGTAAAACATAAGGCGAGTAACGATGTAAACATAAGGCGAGTTACTATGTAAACATAAGGCGAGTAGCGATGTAAACATAAGGCGAGTAATGATGTAAACAAGGCGAGTAACGATGTAAACATAAGGCGAATAACGATGTAAACATAAGACGAGTAACGATGTAAACAATGTAAACATAAGGCGAGTAACGATGTAAACATAAGGCGAGTAATGATGTAAACAAGGCGAGTAACGATGTAAACATAAGGCGAGTAACGATGTAAACATAAGGCGTGTAACGATGTAAACAATGTATGGGTATTTCAAGATAGTAATGGTGTGTGAAGCAATATGTTCAGTTATGCTGTTATTGTTTTTAACATCATAAAATGTATCATTTTAGATATGGTAATAAGGCGGATTAAACATTATTTAAATAAGGTGACAACTTCATTAGTATTTTTGTCATTTGACAAGTAGATAATGAACTACATGTACTGTTAAACACGTGATGAATGATAAACTTGTAGTCATGTGATGACTGTAGTAGAGGGATATTGATAAACTTGTAGTCACGTGATGACTGTAATAGAGGGATATTTATAACTTGTAGTCACGTGATGGCTGTAATAGAGGGATATTTATAACTTGTAGTCACGTGATGGCTGTAATAGAGGGATATTTTTAACTTGTAGTCACGTGATGGCTGTAATAGAGGGATATTGATAAACTTGTAGTCACGTGATGGCTGTAATAGAGGGATATTGATAAACTTGTAGTCACGTGATGACTGTAATAAAACTTGTAGTTACGTATGATGAGTACTATAGAGAGATGCATACCAGATAGTAATAAACGTAATTGTAGTCACGTGATGACTATAGTAGATGTTTGTTTGTTCGTCCTTTAATGGCTTCCTAGTGTACGCTGTGAGAAGAAGTGGTGAACTGGTAGTCACGTGATGACTATAGTAGATGTTTGTTTGTTCGTCCTTTAATGGCTTCCTAGTGTACGCTGTGAGAAGAAGTGGTGAACTGGTAGTCACGTGATGACTATAGTAGATGTTTGTTTGTTCGTCCTTTAATGGCTTCCTAGTGTACGCTATGAGAAGAAGTGGTGAACTGGTAGTCACGTGATTAATGAAATTGTGGAGTCGTTAAAAACTGGTTCTAGTTATAAAATATTGTTGCAGTATCAGTAAGTAAATGATCACATAGTTTTATAGTACTAACTCGTACTAACTCGTACTAAATCGTACTAACTCGTACTAACTCGTACTAAATCGTACTAACTCGTACTAAATCGTACTAAATCGTACTAAATCGTACTAAATCGTACTAAATCGTACTAACTCGTACTAAATCGTACTAAATCGTACTAAATCGTACTAAATCGTACTAAATCGTACTAACTCGTATTAACTCGTACTAACTCGTACTAAATCGAACTAACTCGTACTAAATCGTACTAACTCGTACTAACTCGTACTAAATCGTACTAAATCGAACTAACTCGTACTAAATCGTACTAACTCGTATTAACTCGTACTAAATCGTACTAAATCGAACTAACTCGTACTAAATCGTACTAACTCGTATTAACTCGTACTAACTCGTACTAAATCGAACTAACTCGTATTAACTCGTACTAAATCGTACTAACTCGTATTAACTCGTACTAAATCGTACTAAATCGAACTAACTCGTACTAAATCGTACTAACTCGTACTAAATCGTACTAACTCGTGTTAACTCGTACTAAATCGTACTAAATCGAACTAACTCGTACTAAATTGTACTAATTCGTTCTTAATCGTACTAAATCGTTCTTAATTGTGCCAACTCGTTATAAATCGTACTCACCCGTTCTAAATGGTACTAATAAATACTAACTCGTTCTAAATCGTGCTAACTCGTTCTAAATCGTGCTAACTTGTTGTAAATTCTAACTCGTTATAAATCGTGCTAACTCGTCCCTGCTGTAATACCTGTATGGTATTGACTAATCAAATTGTATTTAGCCTACGACATGGATTACATTGAACATTTACTGGTAGCCATCCGTACCACCTGTATCCCTATGATGACTAACCACACCAGGGGGAGATGTAATGCGGTAAACAATAAAAAAAAACACACCTATGACTCAATACAGAACATATTTCCTCAGTACAGATCAGAAATATATGTAATCTTCAGACATGTATCAATACCAGCCCTGTCCACAGTATGGCCTTTATTTACGTATAGTTTTTGATTTATGTACAATTTGTGATATCAACAGGTATATCGGTGACTCACAGGTCGTTCTGGTGCCACAATAGGCCGTACCATTTCTGGGAAGTAATGTGCTCTGGCTCTCGGTGATGGCCGACATACATGCAAGAATCGCATGTTCAGTTGTACAAAAACAATATCCTGCTCAACAATGTTGATACAAAAACAAAACTTGCAAGCATCAACTTTTCTTTTTACGAGTGATGACTGGGCTGTTCAAGTTGAATTATGATATTGATTTGATCGTGACCATTTAAGGGTGGGATGATGTCAGATTTATCGCTGATGCTAACTTCAGGGAACTATTGATTGGGGTACTTTAGACCTGAAAGGCCTCATGTCATCGAATCATTTGACCATACTGAGTGGAAAAAAAGACAAGAATGATTAATTGATTTGAAGCTGGGCTGTAGAGTCATTCAACCGTATCACTGCACACGTCATCGTTCACGTCAGGTGCCCTGAATGGGAGAGTTGTGCTCCCAGTGTTACGCCCTACCTGTCAATGACAGATCTGGATGTGTATTATTGATCGAGCTAATCAAATCTCCTAAGTGGGTTACATTGCAATCCAAACATACCAGCACTGCAATAACACGATTCGTTGAAACATTCGGAACCTCAAGGGAAGTGCGTAAAAATGTCTTTTAGGCAATTTGTAGGAAACAATATTTTGAATGGCTATAAAACATAATTAAATCTATAATTATCCATGTTGATTGGAAATAATGGCATCGATGCTGTATTCTTGAAACATTCTTATCACGTGATGCTAACGATGCTATTCTGGTTTTAATTTACGGGGCTTGGCAACCTGAATCACGGATCGTCTGCCCCGTACAGACGGAGGAGCTGTGTCAACACACACCAGGAAGGGTAATGATTTTAAATTGGGATGAAATAACATGGATTGGCAAGTTTTTTTAATGAAAGCCAAGATATCGGAAAAGCTGACAAAAAAAATCGTAAATGAAACACAAAATAGGATTGCTAACATCGTTTAGGTCTTCAAAAGGAGCCACCACTTTGACAGTAAATTGTGATTTTTAGAAATGATGACCGACTATTTCGCTGCTGAATCCAAAACAGCTGAGAAAACCTGATCGTGATTTCTACTGCCTTCTTCTTGTACATAATTATGCCTGTTGGCCATGCAGTTTTCCAAATATGCACAAATCACATTTTGAGCATGGTTGATCTCTATCTCCTGTTACATGTACAAACACATGTGGTAACGAAAGGAATGAGTAGAAGGTGGTTATTTTCTCATTTTTCGCAAATATGAGCATATGATTTTCAAAATTCTTATTCAAAAACCTCACATTTTGATGTTTATTCTTTTATTTTGAACACGGTCACCTTTAGGTCGGTCGAAACGGGCCAATATGCGCCATACCTCTTTGAAAATAAGTTTCAAAAATTAATCATAAGCGCTGATTTCAATAATTATTTTAGTTGCATAGGGTTATAAAAAAAAATTACTTGCAAACTCTTGTAAACAATTTTTTTTCATGCCCCAATGAAACTAAAAAAAATTGTCATCAATGCTTAAATGTTGTCTTTGTCACTTGCTTACAGTAAAGATTTATATATTGTACATATTTCACTACCTTAATTTTTAGGTCACCTGAGACGAAGTCTCAAGTGACCTATTCTAATCGCCTTTTGTCCGTCGTCGTGCGTCGTGCGTCGTACGTCCGTAAACTTTTTACATTTTCGACTTCTTCTCCAAAACCACTGAACCAAATTCAATGAAATTTTACATGAAGCTTCCATGGCTGAGGATGAACCAAAAGTGTGAATTATATGGTCCCCACCCCCCAGGGGCATGCGGGGCGGGGCGGGGCCAAAAAGGGTAAAATTTACTAAAACTTCAAAAATCTTCTCCTCTACTCTCAGATATGGTAGAATCAAATACTCTTCATAGATGGAAGGATCTTAAGGTGCTATACCAAAATTGTTAATTTCATGACCCTGGGGTCTCATGTTTGCCCCTGGGGAGGGGGTAAACTTTACTATCGTTTATATAGGGAAATCACATTTTTGACTATTATTTGTTTCAAAAATCTTCTCCTCTTCTCTCCCAGATATGCTGGAATCAAATTCTCTTCATAGATGGATTGGTTTTAAGGTTCTTTACCAAAATTGTGAATTTCATGACTCTGGGGTCTTGCATCTCCCCCTGTGGAGGGGGTTAAGTTTACTATAGTATATTGGCAGAAAAAAAAACATTTTTTTGCATTATTTGTTTAATTGCCATAAGAAATGATGCAAATTTGGTTGAAATTATCAATATGACATGACTTTTGAGTAGTACGCACATATTGACACTGACTGACCCCCAGGTGCCTTAGGGGTGGGGCCTAAAAGGGTCAAATTGACATAATTTCAAAAATTCATTTTTTCCACTCCCAGATATGCTACAATGTTTTGTTATAAATGTTCATCTCAACATTCCCATATTTCTCTTTCATGCCAAACATCAGGTGACCGTTAAGGCCCATGGGCCTCTTGTTAATCATAAGGTATCGGTGAATGAAGGTCAAAGCAATGTATCGGTATCGATGTCGGCATTCATCAGATAAACGGTGTTTGTATCTCCGAGCACGTGCTGTCGGTGTCCTCGGCGCATCATGATGCATATGCATCCGCCAGCTATCTGAGAAGGCGCACGCACATTAACCATTTTAGAATGTTTTACCTGCAGGAGAGTATGCATCCATTATAATAACGGAATGAGTAGATGCTTGGAAATTGAAATCAATGGTCTACTTGAGAAGTGAACATGATGCAAACATCGCAAAATGAAATTGATTGGAAACCTTTTTTTATGTCAACAGGGAATATGTACCTGTGCCGTGACAAATCGCCATGTCAGAGATCTACCACAGATATGGGAGAGGAGGGACGGATAGTATCAACAGGGGATAAAATATTCATAATAGCATGTGAATCAATAACACGGGGATTTCAATATGGGTTAGTGGAGCACACCTGAGTCACGTACCTTGGGGGAAGGGGGCAAAGGATAGTTTGTACATGAAGTGAAATTAGACTCTAAAGAGAAGATGACTAAAAGAACGAAGGGGAGATAAAAAAAGGGAAGAGGGGAGATGAAGGAAGGGGAGATGAAGAGAAAAAGGTGAAGTCAAAAAGGATGGAAGAGGAGTGATGCAAATAAAAGGAAAAGAGAATGGATGAAAATAGACAAGAGAAAACACACGTGGTCGGGCAGGTGACTCCATACATATAGAACTCCAACCACCTCGGTACAATGTCTGCATAGAACAAATACTGATATCTTTACAGCCTTAATTACGGTATAACTACACACAAAGGGCAAGACCACAAAATTCTAATTCAGAAAATGAAAATACATGGATGTTCAGAAAATGCTATCAAATTTTTTACCTCTTATCTGTCAGACAGATTTCAGAAAGTAGCCTTCAAAAATACTCTAAGTGATTCTTGTCAAATCACAACTGGTGTCCCTCAGGGTTCGATAGTCGGGCCTCTGATGTTTTTATTATATGTAAACGATTTGCCATTGTACTCGAAAAATTGTGAAATGTACATGTATGCAGACGATACATCCATGCAAAAAGCAGGTAAATGCATCGGTGTCATTGAATCGTGTCTGCAAAATGATTTTGTTAATGTAAAAAACTGGTGTGATGTCAATAAAATGGTGATCAACACTGAAAAAACCAAGGTAATGCTAATTGGCAGTAAACAGAAAAAACAAAGACTTACGAAAGGTCTTAACATTTTAGCAGAAAACTCGTATTTAGAGAATGTGAAAAATGAAAAGCTGCTAGGAGTATGTATTGACGACACTTTAACTTGGGACAAACATGTCCAAGAGGTTTTGAAGAAAATTAATTATAAAATTTATCAACTATGTAGAATTAAGAAATTCCTTCCAATATCAGCAAGAATCACCTTCACAACTGTTTTATCTTACCATATATTGATTTCTGTTCAAATATCTGGGGACACTGCTCACAAAAGTTTGTAAATAAACTTGAAAGAATGCAAAAAAGAGCACTAAGGATCATTTTAGATGTAGATTAGAGTGTTCCTAGTGCCCAACTATTTGTTAAACTAAAATTGTTGCCTTTTACTCAAAGAGTTGAATATAACGAATGTGTTGTTCTAATGTTTAAAGTTATCAACCAATTATGTCCAAATTATTTAAATTGTAACACTCTTGTGAGTAGTGTCCACACCATCCAAACCAGATCGGCTGCTGCTGGCAGGTATGTTATTCCAAAACACAAAACAGAAAATTCAAAAATTCCTTTAAATATCAAGGACCATCTCTTTGGAATAACCTGCCAGGGGCAGCCACTCAAAGCAAAACCCTGAAAACTTTTAAATCTGAGTGTAGAAAACATTTTAACAATGTTTTTAAACAGAAATCAAACATACTCTGAATTACATGCCTTTTTTATGTCGATACATATATGTTACACGTGTATAATAAAGATAGATTTTTCTTTTTATCTGTTTCATCTTAAACCTTATCCTATGTCCTCCATTATTTGTTTTTGGTCTTAATTCATGCTATATTAGCGTATATTCGGTCAAATTTTCCTATTTGCCATATTGGCATATATGTATGTTAGACACAGTATGTGTTTCTTAAATTCTAAAATGCAACATGAGAATTTATGCTTTGCGTGATATTTAAACAATTCTTCTACTTTTATGATTACACGTGTGACATATTTGATCAAATCTGTGATATTATTTTCTTATCTGTGATACACTACTTGCTCTACGTATGTAACATGTACTACTATTATATTTATTATGTATGCTGTAAATATTGTAAATTTGATGTCGACCACATGTGAGACGAGTCTCTGACTCAATGTGTTATCGAATTTTAAATAAAGTCTATTATTATATTATTATTATTATTATTATTATTACAAGCTTTACCGAACATAATCTTACAGTGTACGTGAATGAAGAAAGTATTTTCGTACAAGTATCAGCTGTACGTTTTTGTTTTTCGAAAGCACTGTCAACTCAACCACACTTCGTCCAACCATGCTCTTCGTCTTCATTGATAGTGTCGTATTTCTTTTTGTTTGTCAGATGCATCTGTTCCGATCTTTCAATAGTCTCTTTCAACTTCTTTCTTGTCTAGTCTTAGCTTGTGACTCTGTTTTCGTCAGCCAATATTGTTTATCGCAGCTACCTGACATTTGCGCTTCCCGTTCTATTTTTATACGAGAAATCACGTGATTTTTTTTTCGAATCATGTGACCACTATCCTGCTCCCGGTTCCGTGCCGATTCGCAAGAAAACATAAGAAATGTTTTTTTAACATAGAAAACGATAATAAAAATATAATTATGGTACTGATGTGCTTAGTAATAAATCTTGATATTACATAAATATGTTATTGTTTGATAATCTAAACTGTTAAGGTTAAAAAAAATTATAGAAAATATTTCATGTCGTACCATGTTGATATTCCTATAATTAGTCGAATGGCGGCGGCGAAATTGAGCAGACGAACACCAAATTTAGCGGAAAATGCCGTTTTAAGGTACTTTCCGGTTAATTGACACAACTGAGACCTTGATTTTTCTTCTTAGAATAACATTTGCCTTCAGAAAACGTATTTCATTTGGAAATTGGTCCAAACACGAGCTAATTATTATTATTATGTAAGATTATGTTTTAACAAGCTTTACCGAACATAATCTTACAGTGAAGTGAAAAACGTATACGTATCAGTTGTACGTTTATATTTTCCGAAAGCACTGTCAACTTAACCACACTTCATCCGTCAAACCATGCTCTTCGTCTTCTTTGATGGTGTCGTATTTCATTTGTTTATCAGATGCATCTGTTCCCGATCTTTCAATAGTCTTTTTCAGCTTCTTTCTTGTCTAGTCTTGTGACTCTGTTTTCGTCAGCCAATATTTGTTTATCGCGGATACCTGACATTTGCGCTTCCCGTTCTATTTTTATACGAGAAATCACGTGATTTTTTTTCGAATCATGTGACAACTATCCTGCTCCCGGTTCCGTGCCGATTCGCAAGAAAACATAAGAAATGTTTTTTTAACATAAAAAGCGATAATAAAAATATAACTATGGTACTGATGTGCTAAGTAATAAATCTTGATATCAAATAAATGTGTTATTGTTTGATAATCTAAACTGTTAAGGTTAAAAAAATTATAGAAAATATTTCATGTCGTACTATGTTGAGATTCCTATAATTAGTCGAATGGCGGCGGCGAAATTGAGCAGACGAGCACCAAATTTAGCGGAAAATGCCATTTTACAGTACTTTCCGGTTAATTGACACAATTGAGACCTTGATTTTCCTTCTTAGAATAACATTTGCATTCAGAAAATGTATTTCATTTAGAAATTGGTCCAAACACGAGCTAATTATTATTATTATGTAAGATTATGTTATAATTAAGGTAAAAAGGTCTAGACAAAGTTCATAATTGGAATTAGTTTTTTTTAATCAGAGAATACCGAAGAGTCACCAAAAGCATAATCCGGACAAAAACTCGAATAAACAAAGGGCAAAATATGAACAGATGGGTGATTTACATGGAGACCATTGTAAACGTACAAGGGAATAAGACCAGGTGTTCCGGAAGAGTAAGCATCTTTTGCTTCATCGACGACACCCGTCATTTAAATCTTGGTCACATCTAAGTAAACGTCAAGTCCTCAAAGTTAGACCGAGTCATCATTATCGATCACAACAAGTGAGCACACTAATGAGCATTATAAAAAAAACGTCCAGCTTGGTCACATATGGATACAAAATATTTCTCAATGAGACCAAGATGGCTACTATAGAAATTAATAATAGTTCTGATCAACCTGCATCTCTCGAATCCCTGTGTATTAAGTTTGTTTGTTTAAATGTCAAGGTACAATCAATGAACACGATACAACAATAAAAAGTGTTCGATACGATCACGATACTTACTCTATAATTGGGCTGGAAAGACAAGGGATGGGGATGCGGTGGAACCGGTGATTAAAACAAACTGAAACGATACATAGATATTGTATACTTGGACTAAAAAGGAAGTTCTATAAAAGCATATTAAACGCACTTCGACATTTTCATTTCAAATTAGAAACAAAAAGACCCCTATTGTTATTAAGTTATTCATTATGAAGGTCTCCATTTCAATAAAAGTTAAAAAGCCAGTCAGATCCTTATGCACGGATGAGGGCATTTGGTAATGACGCCAGCATTGCAGCCAAACCAGCAGGCACAACTCAATCACAGTCGTGCTCATCAGGAACCAAACCTGATCACGCAGAATCCGTAACCGTGTTGAGATGTATGAGACGGTATTCCCTAGATACTTATAATTCATCATTCCAAGGCATATTCAATCTCGAGAAAATTGACAAAAAATGTTGTTACTGCTAAACCCGTTGAGTAGTTCAAGGCTAGGATCTATTATTTACGGTAAAATCGCCCATCACTCTTACGTAATTGTTTTGTTTAAGTCGATAACACTGCACCAACTGATTTAATAGACAACTGCAGGCAAATGAATATAGAGAGATATTTAAACAGTTAACTTCCCCAGCTTTCCGAAGTCAGGGGCTCGATTCTTTTCATCGTTATAGCATTTTCTTCATTATTAGTCCAACAAGAAACGATGCATGAAAGCTGGTCACGCAGAAAAAACAGCTTCCGGAGCAAGTATCCTTAACGTTGTTGTCTCCACATGACACGAAACAACCCACGTGACTCTTTCGATTTTTAACTCATCTAATATCATTATAAAAATGCAACATTTTGAATACTTTCATAACAGAAGTACATAGTTCGCTTGTCTTACGCTGGTATTGTACATGGTTAATTACTATAGAACCAAACGATGCTATCTTCAAACATGACAGCCAATCGACGTGAACCCAACCGATATCTTTATATAGTTTGCTAGGGCGATATGTATTGCTGACAAGAATTTAATGCTTATAAGCGTCAGTTTAATATCGATGTTAATTTCCGCGCGAAATATGTTTCATGCAAAGTGTTTTCCGATTTATATTTCGTATTTTTAGGCGTACAATTTTAACGACATTTTCCTTTTCCGTATTTCACGCAGTGTTGATTTGGGTGTATGGTGGAGCATTGGAACATAGACAGACCTAAACACACCATAGATCTACTTTTCTGTCACTGTAGGCAGTCTGTTAAATCTAAAATGGTTGCCGTGACGGCTCCAAGAGGCAACACTGGCGCCCCGTGATTGGGTGATAACTCTGGCGGAAACGCAACACGAGGAATGCCATGTCTTACTTTGAAACTGCAGACTATGGCACAGCTAACCGCTTTTCCTTTCTTTACTTTTCATGAAGGCAGCTGTCGATGACTTGAGCTTTTGTTTGGGTCTTTTTCCTGGGCATGCCTTAAAATAAGACCGGAATGTCAGGGTAGAGTACATGACCTGACGGGTTGCAGATATAACTTCTCCGTCAGGGCAAATGTTCCCAACAAAGACTTTTCTCCAAGTTTTATCGCTGTCTCTCCCGTTACTCCAGGGACTAAGTCGACAAACTGATCGCCTTGTTAACCTAGGAAAAGTACACCGTGTACGGAAGGTTTAATATAAACAACTATAGGAAGACGTTCCCGGGCTTTATGTAACAACACAGAGCGTGTAATTCTACATGATGTCTGTCTGACGTCCGCGTATAGGGAAACAAAGACTATAAACACTTATTTAACTCTTTTCTAAGGATCATGCGGCCAAACTATAACTACTGTATAGAGGTTGTACTTTATCTTATTGGTACAGTAACTATGTACCATGGTAACTCCTACGTTACCGGTACAGTAACTATATACCATGGTAACTCCTACGTTACCGGTACAGTAACTATATACTATGGTAACTCCTACGTTACCGGTACAGTAACTATATACCATGGTAACTCCTACGTTACCGGTACAGTAACTATATACCATAGTAACTCCTACGTTACCGGTACAGTAACTATATACCATGGTAACTCCTACGTTACCGGTACAGTAACTATAAACCATTCTAACTCCTACGTTACCGGTACAGTAACTATATACCATGGTAACTCCTACGTTACCGGTACAGTAACTATATACCATGGTAACTCCTACGTTACTGGTACAGTAACTATATACCATGGTAACCCCTACGTTACCGGTACAGTAACTATATACCATAGTAACTCCTACGTTACCGGTACAGTAACTATATACCATGGTAACTCCTACGTTACTGGTACAGTAACTATATACCATAGTAACTCCTACGTTACCGGTACAGTAACTATATACCATAGTAACTCCTACGTTACCGGTACAGTAACTATATACCATGGTAACTCCTACGTTACCGGTACAGTAACTATATACCATAGTAACTCCTACGTTACCGGTACAGTAACTATATACCATGGTAACCCCTACGTTACTGGTACAGTAACTATATACCATGGTAACTCCTACGTTACCGGTACAGTAACTATATACCATGGTAACCCCTACGTTACTGGTACAGTAACTATATACCATGGTAACTCCTACGTTACCGGTACAGTAACTATATACCATGGTAACCCCTACGTTACTGGTACAGTAACTATATACCATGGTAACTCCTACGTTACCGGTACAGTAACTATATACCATGGTAACCCCTACGTTACCGGTACAGTAACTATATACCATGGTAACTCCTACGTTACCGGTACAGTAACTATATACCATGGTAACTCCTACGTTACCGGTACAGTAACTATATACTATGGTAACTCCTACGTTACCGGTACAGTAACTATATACCATGGTAACTCCTACGTTACCGGTACAGTAACTATATACCATAGTAACTCCTACGTTACCGGTACAGTAACTATATACCATGGTAACTCCTACGTTACCGGTACAGTAACTATATACCATGGTAACTCCTACGTTACCGGTACAGTAACTATATACCATGGTAACTCCTACGTTACCGGTACAGTAACTATAAACCATTCTAACTCCTACGTTACCGGTACAGTAACTATATACCATGGTAACTCCTACGTTACCGGTACAGTAACTATATACCATGGTAACTCCTACGTTACTGGTACAGTAACTATATACCATGGTAACCCCTACGTTACCGGTACAGTAACTATATACCATAGTAACTCCTACGTTACCGGTACAGTAACTATATACCATGGTAACTCCTACGTTACTGGTACAGTAACTATATACCATAGTAACTCCTACGTTACCGGTACAGTAACTATATACCATAGTAACTCCTACGTTACCGGTACAGTAACTATATACCATGGTAACTCCTACGTTACCGGTACAGTAACTATATACCATAGTAACTCCTACGTTACCGGTACAGTAACTATATACCATGGTAACCCCTACGTTACTGGTACAGTAACTATATACCATGGTAACTCCTACGTTACCGGTACAGTAACTATATACCATGGTAACTCCTACGTTACCGGTACAGTAACTATATACCATGGTAACTCCTACGTTACTGGTACAGTAACTATATACCATGGTAACTCCTACGTTACCGGTACAGTAACTATATACCATGGTAACTCCTACGTTACCGGTACAGTAACTATATACCATGGTAACTCCTACGTTACCGGTACAGTAACTATATACCATGGTAACTCCTACGTTACCGGTACAGTAACTATATACCATGGTAACTCCTACGTTACCGGTACAGTAACTATATACCATGGTAACTCCTACGTTACCGGTACAGTAACTATATACCATGGTAACTTCTACGTTATCGGTACAGTAACTATATACCATGGTAACTCCTACGTTACCGGTACAGTAACTATATACCATGGTAACTTCTACGTTATCGGTACAGTAACTATGTACCATGGTAACTCCTACGTTACCGGTACAGTAACTATATACCATGGTAACTCTTACGTTACCGGTACAGAAACTATATACCATAGTAACTCCTACGTTACCGGTACAGTAACTATAAACCATTCTAACTCCTACGTTACCGGTACAGTAACTATATACCATAGTAACTCCTACGTTACCGGTACAGTAACTATAAACCATTCTAACTCCTACGTTACCGGTACAGTAACTATATACCATGGTAACTCTTACGTTACCGGTACAGAAACTATATACCATAGTAACTCCTACGTTACCGGTACAGTAACTATGTACTTTGGTAACTCCTACGTTACCGGTACAGTAACTATATACCATGGTAACTCCTACGTTACCGGTACAGTAACTATATACCATGGTAACTCCTACGTTACCGGTACAGTAACTATATACCATGGTAACTCCTACGTTACCGGTACAGTAACTATATACCATGGTAACTCCTACGTTACCGGTACAGTAACTATATACCATGGTAACTCCTACGTTACCGGTACAGTAACTATATACCATGGTAACTCCTACGTTACCGGTACAGTAACTATATACCATGGTAACTCCTACGTTACCGGTACAGTAACTATAAACCATTCTAACTCCTACGTTACCGGTACAGTAACTATATACCATGGTAACTCTTACGTTACCGGTACAGAAACTATATACCATAGTAACTCCTACGTTACCGGTACAGTAACTATGTACTTTGGTAACTCCTACGTTACCGGTACAGTAACTATATACCATGGTAACCCCTACGTTACTGGTACAGTAACTATATACCATGGTAACTCCTACGTTACTGGTACAGTAACTATATACCCTGGTAACTCCTACGTTACCGGTACAGTAACTATGTACCCTGGTAACTCCTACGTTACCGGTACAGTAACTATATACCATGGTAACTCCTACGTTACCGGTACAGTAACTATATACCATGGTAACTCCTACGTTACCGGTACAGTAACTATATACCATGGTAACTCCTACGTTACCGGTACAGTAACTATATACCATGGCAACTCTTACGTCACCGGTACAGTAACTATATACCATGGTAACTCCTACGTTACCGGTACAGTAACTATGTACCATGGTAACTCCTACGTTACTGGTACAGTAACTATATACCCTGGTAACTCCTACGTTACCGGTACAGTAACTATATACCATGGTAACTCCTACGTTACCGGTACAGTAACTATAAACCATTCTAACTCCTACGTTACCGGTACAGTAACTATATACCATGGTAACTCCTACGTTACCGGTACAGTAACTATAAACCATTCTAACTCCTACGTTACCGGTACAGTAACTATATACCATGGTAACTCCTACGTTACCGGTACAGTAACTATATACCCTGGTAACTCCTACGTTACCGGTACAGTTACTATATACCATGGTAACTCCTACGTTACCGGTACAGTAACTATATACCATGATAACTCCTACGTTACTGGTACAGTAACCATATACCCTGGTAACTCCTACGTTACCGGTACAGTAACTATAAACCATTCTAACTCCTACGTTACCGGTACAGTAACTATATACCATGGTAACTCCTACGTTACCGGTACAGTAACTATATACCATGGTAACTCCTACGTTACCGGTACAGTAACTATAAACCATTCTAACTCCTACGTTACCGGTACAGTAACTATATACCATGGTAACTCCTACGTTACCGGTACAGTAACTATATACCATGGTAACTCCTACGTTACCGGTACAGTAACTATAAACCATTCTAACTCCTACGTTACCGGTACAGTAACTATATACCATGGTAACTCCTACGTTACCGGTACAGTAACTATATACCCTGGTAACTCCTACGTTACCGGTACAGTAACTATATACCATGGTAACTCCTACGTTACTGTTACCGGTACAGTAACTATATACCCTAGTAACTCCTACGTTACCGGTACAGTAACTATATACCATGGTAACTCCTACGTTACCGGTACAGTAACCATATACCCTGGTAACTCCTACGTTACCGGTACAGTAACTATATACCATGGTAACTCCTACGTTACCGGTACAGTAACTATATACCATGGTAACTCCTACGTTACCGGTACAGTAACTATATACCCTGGTAACTCCTACGTTACCGGTACAGTAACTATATACCATGGTAACTCCTACGTTACCGGTACAGTAACTATATACCATGGTAACTCCTACGTTACTGGTACAGTAACTATATACCATGGTAACTCCTACGTTACCGGTACAGTAACTATATACCATGGTAACTCCTACGTTACCGGTACAGTAACTATATACCATGGTAACTCCTACGTTACCGGTACAGTAACTATATACCATGGTAACTCTTACGTTACCGGTACAGTAACTATATACCATGGTAAGTCCTACGTTACCGGTACAGTAACTATATACCATAGTAAGTCCTACGTTACCGGTACAGTAACTATATACCCTGGTAACTCCTACGTTACTGGTACAGTAACCATATACCATGGTAACTACTTCGTTACCGGTACAGTTACTATAAACCATGGTAACTCCTACGTTATCGGTACAGTAACTATGTACCATGGTAACTCTTACGTTACTGGTACAATAACTATATACCATAGTAAGTCCTACGTTACCGGTACAGTAACTATATACCCTGGTAACTTCTACGTTACTGGTACAGTAACCATATACCATGGTAACTCCTACGTTACCGGTACAGTAACTATATACCATGATAACTCCTACGTTACCGGTACAGTAACTATATACCATAGTAACTCCTACGTTACCGGTACAGTAACTATATACCATGGTAACTCCTACGTTACCGGTACAGTAACTATGTACCATGGTAACTCCTACGTTACCGGTACAGTAACTATATACCATGGTAACTCCTACGTTACCGGTACAGTAACTATATACCATGGTAACTCCTACGTTACCGGTACAGTAACTATATACCATGGTAACTCCTACGTTACCGGTACAGTAACTATATACTATGGTAACTCCTACGTTACCGGTACAGTAACTATATACCATGGTAACTCCTACGTTACCGGTACAGTAACTATATACCATAGTAACTCCTACGTTACCGGTACAGTAACTATATACCATGGTAACTCCTACGTTACCGGTACAGTAACTATATACCATGGTTACTCCTACGTTACCGGTACAGTAACTATATACCATGGTAACTCCTACGTTACCGATACAGTAACTATGTACCATGGTAACTCCTACGTTACCGGTACAGTAACTATGTACCATGGTAACTCCTACGTTACCGGTACAGTAACTATGTACCATGGTAACTCCTACGTTACCGGTACAGTAACTATATACCATGGTAACTCCTACGTTACCGGTACAGTAACCATGTACCATAGTAACTCCTACGTTACCGGTACAGTAACTATATACCATGGTAACTCCTACGTTACCGGTACAGTAACGTTATACCATAGTAACTCCTACGTTACCGGTACAGTAACCATATACCATGGTAACTCCTACGTTACCGGTACAGTAACTATGTACCATGGTAACTCCTACGTTACCGGTACAGTAACTATATACCATGGTAACTCCTACGTTACTGGTACAGTAACTATATACTATGGTAACTCCTACGTTACCGGTACAGTAACGTTATACCATAGTAACTCCTACGTTACCGGTACAGTAACCATATACCATGGTAACTCCTACGTTACCGGTACAGTAACTATATACCATGGTAACTCCTACGTTACCGGTACAGTAACGTTATACCATAGTAACTCCTACGTTACCGGTACAGTAACCATATACCATGGTAACTCCTACGTTACCGGTACAGTAACTATGTACCATGGTAACTCCTACGTTACCGGTACAGTAACTATATACCATGGTAACTCCTACGTTATCGGTACAGTAACTATATACTATGGTAACTCCTACGTTATCGGTACAGTAACTATGTACCATGGTAACTCCTACGTTACCGGTACAGTAACTATATACCATAGTAACTCCTACGTTACCGGTACAGTAACTATATACTATGGTAACTCCTACGTTACCGGTACAGTAACTATATACCATGGTAACTCCTACGTTACCGGTACAGTAACTATATACCATAGTAACTCCTACGTTACCGGTACAGTAACTATATACCATGGTAACTCCTACGTTACCGGTACAGTAACTATATACCATGGTTACTCCTACGTTACCGGTACAGTAACTATATACCATAGTAACTCCTACGTTACCGGTACAGTAACTATATACCATGGTAACTCCTACGTTACCGGTACAGTAACTATATACCATGGTAACTCCTACGTTACCGGTACAGTAACTATGTACCATGGTAACTCCTACGTTACCGGTACAGTAACTATATACCATGGTAACTCCTACGTTACCGGTACAGTAACTATATACCATGGTAACTCCTACCTTACCGGTACAGTAACTATATACTATGGTAACTCCTACGTTATCGGTACAGTAACTATATACTATGGTAACCCCTACGTTACCGGTACAGTAACTATGTACCATGGTAACTCCTACGTTACCGGTACAGTAACTATATACCATGGTAACTCCTACGTTACCGGTACAGTAACTATATACCATGGTGACTCCTACGTTTCCGGTACAGTAACTATATACCATGGTAACTCCTACGTTACCGGTACAGTAACTATATACCCTGGTAACTCCTACGTTACCGGTACAGTAACTATATACCATGGTAACTCCTACGTTACTGGTACAGTAACTATATACCATGGTAACTCCTACGTTACCGGTACAGTAACTATGAACCATGGTAACTCCTACGTTACCGGTACAGTAACTATATACCATGGTAACTCCTACGTTACCGGTACAGTAACTATATACCATGGTAACTCCTACGTTATCGGTACAGTAACTATATACCATGGTAACTCCTACGTTACCGGTACAGTAACTATATACCATGGTAACTCCTACGTTATCGGTACAGTAACTATATACTATGGTAACTCCTACGTTACCGGTACAGTAACTATGAACCATGGTAACTCCTACGTTATCGGTACAGTAACTATATACCATGGTAACTCCTACGTTATCGGTACAGTAACTATATACCATGGTAACTCCTACGTTACCGGTACAGTAACTATAAACCATTCTAACTCCTACGTTATCGGTACAGTAACTATATACCATGGTAACTCCTACGTTACCGGTACAGTAACTATATACCATGGTAACTCCTACGTTATCGGTACAGTAACTATATACTATGGTAACTCCTACGTTACCGGTACAGTAACTATGAACCATGGTAACTCCTACGTTACCGGTACAGTAACTATATACCCTGGTAACTCCTACGTTACCGGTACAGTTACTATATACCATGGTAACTCCTACGTTACCGGTACAGTAACTATATACCATGATAACTCCTACGTTACTGGTACAGTAACCATATACCCTGGTAACTCCTACGTTACCGGTACAGTAACTATAAACCATTCTAACTCCTACGTTACCGGTACAGTAACTATATACCATGGTAACTCCTACGTTACCGGTACAGTAACTATATACCATGGTAACTCCTACGTTACCGGTACAGTAACTATAAACCATTCTAACTCTTACGTTACCGGTACAGTAACTATATACCATGGTAACTCCTACGTTACCGGTACAGTAACTATATACCATGGTAACTCCTACGTTACCGGTACAGTAACTATAAACCATTCTAACTCCTACGTTACCGGTACAGTAACTATATACCATGGTAACTCCTACGTTACCGGTACAGTAACTATATACCATGGTAACTCCTACGTTACCGGTACAGTAACTATATACCATGGTAACTCCTACGTTACTGGTACAGTAACTATATACCCTGGTAACTCCTACGTTACCGGTACAGTAACTATATACCATGGTAACTCCTACGTTACCGGTACAGTAACTATATACCCTAGTAACTCCTACGTTACCGGTACAGTAACTATATACCATGGTAACTCCTACGTTACCGGTACAGTAACCATATACCCTGGTAACTCCTACGTTACCGGTACAGTAACTATATACCATGGTAACTCCTACGTTACCGGTACAGTAACTATATACCATGGTAACTCCTACGTTACCGGTACAGTAACTATATACCCTGGTAACTCCTACGTTACCGGTACAGTAACTATATACCATGGTAACTCCTACGTTACCGGTACAGTAACTATATACCATGGTAACTCCTACGTTACTGGTACAGTAACTATATACCATGGTAACTCCTACGTTACCGGTACAGTAACTATATACTATGGTAACTCCTACGTTACCGGTACAGTAACTATATACCATGGTAACTCCTACGTTACCGGTACAGTAACTATATACCATGGTAACTCTTACGTTACCGGTACAGTAACTATATACCATGGTAAGTCCTACGTTACCGGTACAGTAACTATATACCATAGTAAGTCCTACGTTACCGGTACAGTAACTATATACCCTGGTAACTCCTACGTTACTGGTACAGTAACCATATACCATGGTAACTACTTCGTTACCGGTACAGTTACTATAAACCATGGTAACTCCTACGTTATCGGTACAGTAACTATGTACCATGGTAACTCTTACGTTACTGGTACAATAACTATATACCATAGTAAGTCCTACGTTACCGGTACAGTAACTATATACCCTGGTAACTTCTACGTTACTGGTACAGTAACCATATACCATGGTAACTCCTACGTTACCGGTACAGTAACTATATACCATGATAACTCCTACGTTACCGGTACAGTAACTATATACCATAGTAACTCCTACGTTACCGGTACAGTAACTATATACCATGGTAACTCCTACGTTACCGGTACAGTAACTATGTACCATGGTAACTCCTACGTTACCGGTACAGTAACTATATACCATGGTAACTCCTACGTTACCGGTACAGTAACTATATACCATGGTAACTCCTACGTTACCGGTACAGTAACTATATACCATGGTAACTCCTACGTTACCGGTACAGTAACTATATACTATGGTAACTCCTACGTTACCGGTACAGTAACTATATACCATGGTAACTCCTACGTTACCGGTACAGTAACTATATACCATAGTAACTCCTACGTTGCCGGTACAGTAACTATATACCATGGTAACTCCTACGTTACCGGTACAGTAACTATATACCATGGTTACTCCTACGTTACCGGTACAGTAACTATATACCATGGTAACTCCTACGTTACCGATACAGTAACTATGTACCATGGTAACTCCTACGTTACCGGTACAGTAACTATGTACCATGGTAACTCCTACGTTACCGGTACAGTAACTATGTACCATGGTAACTCCTACGTTACCGGTACAGTAACTATATACCATGGTAACTCCTACGTTACCGGTACAGTAACCATGTACCATAGTAACTCCTACGTTACCGGTACAGTAACTATATACCATGGTAACTCCTACGTTACCGGTACAGTAACGTTATACCATAGTAACTCCTACGTTACCGGTACAGTAACCATATACCATGGTAACTCCTACGTTACCGGTACAGTAACTATGTACCATGGTAACTCCTACGTTACCGGTACAGTAACTATATACCATGGTAACTCCTACGTTACCGGTACAGTAACTATATACTATGGTAACTCCTACGTTACCGGTACAGTAACGTTATACCATAGTAACTCCTACGTTACCGGTACAGTAACCATATACCATGGTAACTCCTACGTTACCGGTACAGTAACTATATACCATGGTAACTCCTACGTTACCGGTACAGTAACGTTATACCATAGTAACTCCTACGTTACCGGTACAGTAACCATATACCATGGTAACTCCTACGTTACCGGTACAGTAACTATGTACCATGGTAACTCCTACGTTACCGGTACAGTAACTATATACCATGGTAACTCCTACGTTATCGGTACAGTAACTATATACTATGGTAACTCCTACGTTATCGGTACAGTAACTATGTACCATGGTAACTCCTACGTTACCGGTACAGTAACTATATACCATAGTAACTCCTACGTTACCGGTACAGTAACTATATACTATGGTAACTCCTACGTTACCGGTACAGTAACTATATACCATGGTAACTCCTACGTTACCGGTACAGTAACTATATACCATAGTAACTCCTACGTTACCGGTACAGTAACTATATACCATGGTAACTCCTACGTTACCGGTACAGTAACTATATACCATGGTTACTCCTACGTTACCGGTACAGTAACTATATACCATAGTAACTCCTACGTTACCGGTACAGTAACTATATACCATGGTAACTCCTACGTTACCGGTACAGTAACTATATACCATGGTAACTCCTACGTTACCGGTACAGTAACTATGTACCATGGTAACTCCTACGTTACCGGTACAGTAACTATATACCATGGTAACTCCTACCTTACCGGTACAGTAACTATATACTATGGTAACTCCTACGTTACCGGTACAGTAACTATATACTATGGTAACCCCTACGTTACCGGTACAGTAACTATGTACCATGGTAACTCCTACGTTACCGGTACAGTAACTATATACCATGGTAACTCCTACGTTACCCGTACAGTAACTATATACCATGGTGACTCCTACGTTTCCGGTACAGTAACTATATACCATGGTAACTCCTACGTTACCGGTACAGTAACTATATACCCTGGTAACTCCTACGTTACCGGTACAGTAACTATATACCATGGTAACTCCTACGTTACTGGTACAGTAACTATATACCATGGTAACTCCTACGTTACCGGTACAGTAACTATGAACCATGGTAACTCCTACGTTACCGGTACAGTAACTATATACCATGGTAACTCCTACGTTACCGGTACAGTAACTATATACCATGGTAACTCCTACGTTACCGGTACAGTAACTATATACCATGGTAACTCCTACGTTACCGGTACAGTAACTATATACCATGGTAACTCCTACGTTACCGGTACAGTAACTATATACTATGGTAACTCCTACGTTACCGGTACAGTAACTATATACCATGGTAACTCCTACGTTATCGGTACAGTAACTATATACCATGGTAACTCCTACGTTATCGGTACAGTAACTATCTACCATGGTAACTCCTACGTTATCGGTACAGTAACTATATACCATGGTAACTCCTACGTTACCGGTACAGTAACTATAAACCATTCTAACTCCTACGTTATCGGTACAGTAACTATATACCATGGTAACTCCTACGTTACCGGTACAGTAACTATATACCATGGTAACTCCTACGTTATCGGTACAGTAACTATATACTATGGTAACTCCTACGTTACCGGTACAGTAACTATGAACCATGGTAACTCCTACGTTATCGGTACAGTAACTATATACCATGGTAACTCCTACGTTATCGGTACAGTAACTATATACCATGGTAACTCCTACGTTACCGGTACAGTAACTATAAACCATTCTAACTCCTACGTTATCGGTACAGTAACTATATATAGTGTACCATGGTAACTCCTACGTTACCGGTACAGTAACTATATACCATGGTAACTCCTACGTTATCGGTACAGTAACTATATACTATGGTAACTCCTACGTTACCGGTACAGTAACTATGAACCATGGTAACTCCTACGTTATCGGTACAGTAACTATATACCCTGGTAACCCCTACGTTACCGGTACAGTAACTATAAACCATGGTAACTCCTACGTTACCGGTACAGTAACTATATACCATGGTAACTCCTACGTTACCGGTACAGTAACTATATACCATGGTAACTCCTACGTTACCGGTACAGTAACTATATACCATGGTAACTCCTACGTTACCGGTACAGTAACTATATACCATGGTAACTCCTACGTTACCGGTACAGTAACTATATACCATGGTAACTCCTACGTTACCGGTACAGTAACTATATACCATGGTAACCCCTACGTTACCGGTACAGTAACTATATACCATGGTAACTCCTACGTTACCGGTACAGTAACTATATACCATGGTAACTCCTACGTTACCGGTACAGTAACTATATACCATGGTAACTCCTACGTTACCGGTACAGTAACTATATACCATGGTAACTCCTACGTTACCGGTACAGTAACTATATACTATGGTTACCCCTACGTTACCGGTACAGTAACTATGTACCATGGTAACTCCTACGTTACCGGTACAGTAACTATATACCATGGTAACTCCTACGTTACCGGTACAGTAACTATATACCCTGGTAACTCCTACATTACCGGTACAGTAACTATATACCATGGTAACTCCTACGTTACCGGTACAGTAACTATATACTATGGTTACCCCTACGTTACCGGTACAGTAACTATGTACCATGGTAACTCCTACGTTACCGGTACAGTAACGTTATACCATGGTAACTCCTACGTTACCGGTACAGTAACTATATACCATGGTAACTCCTACGTTACCGGTACAGTAACTATATACTATGGTAACTCCTACGTTACCGGTACAGTAACTATATACCCTGGTAACTCCTACGTTACCGGTACAGTAACTATGTACCATGGTAACTCCTACGTTACCGGTACAGTAACTATATACCATGGTAACCCCTACGTTACCGGTACAGTAACTATATACTATGGTAACCCCTATGTTTCCATACTCCTGTCCACTGCTCCACAGTTAGTGACTGTATATGTCCAGTCAGGTGTGTTATCTCCGCCTTGAAGAAGCAGAGGGGTACTTACTTAGTTGTTATTGTTAATTATGTTAAATAATATTGCGGGCGGACGGACAACAGACGAAATGGATTGCCTGAGTGAGACAGACTATGTAACCGCAATATTTACCTAAGGTTTATATGACGACCGAATCGTTTCTGAACGTTCGTATCCATTCACAATTGACAATTGTTCGTACTGATGTAGGGGCTTCTATCCATGGAAGTTCAATCATGCTCATGATCATTCGTTCATACGAGTGAACGTTCAGTAACATTTTTGGACGTTCATTCCTTTTGTGGCGTTTTTGTTGATGGACGGTTAGTCTGTTCATAGTCATTATTTCATTCCAGTTCTGATATATATGTTGAGAGACATTCGTTCTTGTTCACTCTCGTGAATTAATGTTCAATGTCGTTTTCAGTTGGCCTAGCTCTCGCTACGATGGCGGCCGTGGTTAGACTTCGTGGTAAAAGCTATCAGATCTCAGCTATGGTTTAGCATCTGCTGACTAGACTTTCAGCGGGATAATAAAAAGATTTGGGTGTCTAATAAAACACATTGATGACTTGTAGTTACGTCAATTTCTATCGTATACCATACGCATCTGCTGTACATGTGAATTCTACAAAAAAAATACGGGAAGGTCGGTAGCAATGCTTTGTTGAAATCACTGTTTACTTTGTGTGTACATTTGTAGGATTGTGATGTTAAGTACCCCACGACTGTCTGGTCGCGACATTTACAGAACCTGTTTCTCATTTCCGACTCGTGAAATTAGCTTTGAAATATCGCGAAACCAGAAAAAAGAGAACTGTGAAATAAGAAGTATTGGAGTGAAGAAAGGAAATGGACCGCAGCTCTTACAATGATATCATAAAGTATTCAGATACAGCGGAACTAACGGGCGGAGCCAAACCATGGAATTTTCAAACAGTTTAGAATTATAACCAGATGTACTATGGGACATACATTATACCCACAACAAGGGGCTGAAGTTTATAGTCAGCTTCAGCTACGGTAAAATGTGTGTGTGTACGTCCCTGGTGCAAACCCACAATTTAAATCCTCCTATCAGCCCCTATAACAGGCTTTCAATCCTAAAGTGGCCCCTAGGGACCTACCGTGACTGATAAACTTCATTGTCTTGTCCACTATATCCTGTGATCTGTTAGAAACTCTCGTTAACCTTGGCTGCTTATTTTCTGGTTTGGCATATTTGTTGCCTTGACGAGTCGAGTAATGAGACTGTATGTATATGTTATATTTACCATATGAAATTTACATTCGTCAGGGTTTTATTTTCACTGTATTCTAGTGTTGAAGACAATACGTGGAATACAGTCTCCAGCAAAATATTCGTCCATGCGGACATCATAACACAAAACAATTGCTGAACATGATATACAATGTAGCTCGAAATGAAAAATTCGCCAACATAGTTAATTAAGTCCAAGAGTTGTTTGGCAATTCGATATAGAGTACCCAAAGTGTTCTATACCCTGGGACGATTAAAGTCAAATATCCAGTGAATTAACCACAAGACTGCAATATTTGATCGTGAATAATTTGCTCTTATTCCCTGCTTTCAGTCAACAATGTCAATTGACATAGCAAAGACAAGATAAATACCAATTGCTTTGGCGGGACCAAACGTTCGTAAAACGTTTTTATGATTTCATAGAGTATTCTATGAAATCATAAAAATACGAAATTCCCAAATTTTAGTTTAGATCCATACAAAATGATTTTTAGACCAAATCCACCCGAAATTGATCCGGAACTGAATTGGTACACGTAGCGTTCGCGGAGGCGGTCATACGGGCATCGGTATAGGCACTCTCTCCCTTCATCACTAAGAACAAACGTTCATATACAAGCAATACAATACTACAAAGATGGGTTTTGTTTGGATCAGCTCTGCCTGGTGGAGAATATTGTCTTTATCTGTTAAGTGACATGCAAACTCATTCTAGTGGGACTGCGTGACACGCCAGGCTTAGTGCCCTAAACACCACAAGTCTATCGGTCTAAATATATTACCGGATTACGATCAATATTCAGCAAAATCGATATAAATAACAACAAATCTGAATCAGTCCCTCTGTTTCTAGCGTGTGTGTTTTATAATCAAACAAACAAACAAACAAATAACAATTTGTAGATATTTTTTTTATAAATAAATATATTGATTATAAACGATTTTTACAGTTATAAACAACACCGCCTGATCCTTCATGTTTTGTAAAAGGCAGAAAGTAGTTTAAGAAGACAGTATTGTATTTTCTGTTAATCTTTTTCTTTAAAAAGACAATCATATAGAAAACATACCTTTTTGTTCCCTGTGCGCGTGCCTTTGTTCTGTATATGAGGTAAGGGTCCGTATGCAATCAAAACCCCTTATGGTGTATACGTATCGTGCATTCTTGTTGAAGATACACGTTTTAGATATCTAAACGTTGTTAACCGCGGTTTATTCAGTTTTTTTTAAAAATCTACTGGGCCATATTCCAGGGATATGCTTATTATGGTGAAATAACCATTTCAAGAGATGGTCACGTTGACCAATCGTGGGTCGCAAGACAGTCGAAATATAGAGACAGCCACGAAACAGCTGAATATGTATTATATTTTATAGTTCTCTTAACGTTATAGAATAAACCGTATAATAAAACCTATTTTAAATGCTTCAAGATTTTAGCGTTACTTCAAGAACCTAGCTTTAATTTTTCTACTGTATAATGAAGCTACAACGTTTGTTTTATACTTGAAGTAAGCGTCATGAGTGGAACTAGTTTAAAGTCGGTTCCCTGGTTTAGTATAAGAAATCCGGGTACTGTTCAATCATTGAGGCAAAGATACTTCTGATAAAAAGGAAACTCCTGATAGAATAAGAATACCTTTCATATATAAACATTAACTGTCCCTGAGGGAAAAACTCCAATTAAGTAAAACTTTCGAAAAAATGGTACTCATCTTCGTCGTGGAATCAAACCATATAGATGGGACTCGGGCTTCCTTAATAAAGGCCTATTCATGAGGTCGACGTTTATCAGAATTCGTCTGATGCTATTCTTACATGACCGTCAGTACACGTGTGGTGGGGACATTTTTCTTTCAAAAAACGATAATTTCATATAAAAAGAATCACAGGGACCTGAAAATTTGTTACAGCTAGTTTTGGACCTAAACTAGGGTGTTTAGAGTTATTTGACACTTTTGGGGGGATATTTTTATCTAAATTGATCTAAACCACCCAAAAGTGTAAAATTACCCTAAACACCCCAGTTTAGGTCCAAAACTAGCTGTAACAAATTCTCAGGTCCCTTTGGTATCGGTTAGTAAAACAATAACAACGATTATGTTTTTTTACTATATCAAGATTGACTGTCTCGCGACCCACGATTATACACGAAATGCTCAAGTGTTAAACTTGAATATCACGAAATACATGTATAGGAAATGACCGTAATAAAACCAATTTCTTCCATAACTTAGTTCAAACAATTCCCGTCAAATTTCACAAAGGAAGCATGTGGTACTAGAAGTTAAAGAATATGTTTCAAATTGAATTAATTATGATATAAAGAACCATTACGGATATAGTGTAATTATGTACGTAACTTCTCACCTCTCCTCCTTCCAACCTCGAGTATAAAACCTGATAATCCTTAGGGGGAATATTACATGCAGCGTGGAATAGCTATTTCCTTTTTATATCATATTTTCTCGAACGCATTATCAGAAAAAAATATATATATAAACACAGATGGGAATGCCTGTTCGTTATTTTCTTATGAAGCTTCTCAAAAACCTCTAAAGAGAAGCAATGTTTTAAATCTCGTCACAAATGCCAACATGTTTCAATTCCTCTTTGATCTGTTTATATGAATCATACGGAGCCAATTGCACACTGTGCATTTTCCAGACTTCTGAGGAAAGAACTCGCTACAAGTGTGAGCGGCACTGCACCGCACAACTCACACACATACATACAAGCATCTGCCGGTAACGAGAGGCGACCATTAGCGGTGCAGTTATTAGATTTTACGGTCGGAAAATCACCAATAAAAATGAGTGTTGAAACTCTTTTTGTGGTGTTCGGTGTGTTTGAAGTGTATTAAGCTCACGTTTCATACACCCAAGGCCAGTATGTTTCTACACAGACATAATATCGCCACATAGAACCGTCACTGTTTTCCCTAGAAATCGGTGTAATCTGTTCAATATAACAGTTCTTCCACATGATATCAATTATGCATGATGTAGACAGTTTTGGTTTGTTTGCCAAGAAAACAACAGTCGTATTTCTTTCGCTAAAATAAAATAATGAAATATGAAAAAAAGCAAGTCAAGAAATATACCAATTACTTGAGACATTTCAATATTTGTCATTAAGAAAACGTTCACGTGTTGGCGACAATATTCTTAGAAGTGATGCTCGTCATATCGAAAAAATCCGTTCAAAGCTGAATGCAAAATGGTTTAAAAATAAAATTATCTCCCTTGACAGGCTTCTTTCAGTTTGCCGAGGTTGAAAATAATAAAGGTGGATAATAAAAAAAGAAAAAGAAAAGAACCAAATCAAAAGGATGAAACTTCTTTCTAAAGTGCTTATCGTTATGTGTCACGTGATGATACTGGAACAGTAATTGTGTCACGTGATGATACTGGAACAGTAATTGTGTCACGTGATGATACTGGAACGGTAATTGTGTCACGTGATGATACTGGAACGGTAATTGTGTCATGTGATGATACTGGAACGGTAATTATGTCACGTGATGATACTGGAACGGTAAGTGTGTCACGTGATGTTACTGGAACGGTAATTGTGTCACGTGATGATACTGGAACGGTAAGTGTGTCACGTGATGTGACTGGAACGGTAATTGTGTCACGTGATGGTACTGGAACGGTAATTGTGTCACGTGATGATACTGGAACGGTAAGCGTGTCACGTGATGATACTGGAACGGTAATTGTGTCACGTGATGATACTGGAACGGTAATTGTGCCACGTGATGATACTGGAACGGTAAGTGTGTCACATGATGATACTGGAACGGTTATTGCGTCACGTGATGATACTGGAACGGTAAGTGTGTCACATGATGATACTGGAACGGTAATTGTGTCACGTGATGATACTGGAACCGTAATTGTGTCACGTGATGATACTGGAACGGTAAGTGTGTCACATAATGCTTCTGCATACTACGTCATATCTTGAGGTTCAATTTCATTGCGCATTATATAAATTTAGTAAAGTTTAACTGATATCAGCAATATTCAAGATGAATTCTTAAGTGGGTATCGGTACAGCAGCAGTTGAAACTGGGTATATGTTAACATGCATCCATTTTGAACTGGCGTCTACCTTCGGTTTTGTGTTTTCGTGGTCAACACCTAAATTATTTTGAATTCTTTGGAATTTTCTGTCAAGAGTTTCTTGGTAGTTACAGCTCAGGTTTACTTCGTTGTAGCTTTATTTTTGCATGGTTATCAACTGGATTTTTTTTTTTCCATTTTTTCCAGAATCAAGAAAATTTCCTTGAAGTTCCGTATATTGGGCCTTTAAATATGAATGTTGAAATACTGGTTGCTGTTGTGGTGCTGAAATCTTAAACTACCCATTCTGAAGTAATTTGTGGATATCATATACTTTGCAAACTTCGTGACGACGACGATGTCAATGGCTATCGTATTTCACAAACTGGTTCACAACAACTAATAGTCGAATGGGTATGTGAAATATCATATATATCAATAGTTATATATCGATTTGAAATAACTCAGTTTTTGCCAAAATCAAAATATTATGATTTCATGATTGTACATCAGTATATAGGTATAGTACATACAGGTGTAAACATATGGGATAGAGGCATTCTTACGGTAGCTTTTTTATATCTTGATTCTCTCTTCATTTAGATACTGCGTGCGGTGAAAATGTTTGGAATTAAGTTATACACACAGTGGATTTTATTTCAAAATTCTATTTGCAAAATTGTGGTTCACAGAGGAATTTGAAGAGAGTGACCCCTCGACACACTATGCGTTGCTAAGCGTAGTAAGATAATCCCATTCATAAATGACACTCTCCATTGATGAATCAACGTACGATTCACGTGCAAGACAACAAGGTGAATAACTCGTATAGGATTTTCGTCTTTTTCATATATGGTAATTCAGTCGACCTGAATATTAATTACCAACACTTCAAAAGCAGATTCAAAAGTAAGTTCATATAGACTATATCGACAAACAAGGAACCCCGACACTACAGTGAAAACTTTTATTATTTCTAAGTGACAACACGAGGATATATCTTTTCTCACAGTGTTTGACTTTCAGGTGTAGTAGATTGGAATGTTACCGAAGATTATTCAATATTTATAGTTTTGGGTATTAAAGTATTGTACCGGTTTTTATAAACTTTGAAGCTTCGGGTCGTGTTATCAAGTACAGTCATTGCTAAGGAACAGTCACTTACTGGTATCACAAGGTGTCATTGCTAAGGGAAGTCACTTACTAGTATCACACGGTGTCATTGCTAAGGGACAGTCACTTACTGGTATCACAAGGTGTCATTGCTAAGGGAAGTCACTTACTAGTATCACAAGGTGTCATTGCTAAGGGACAGTCACTTACTGGTATCACAAGGTGTCATTGCTAAGGGACAGTCACTTACTGGTATCACAAGGTGTCATTGCTAAGGGAAGTCACTTACTAGTATCACACGGTGTCATTGCTAAGGGACAGTCACTTACTGGTATCACAAGGTGTCATTGCTAAGGGACAGTCACTTACTGGTATCACAAGGTGTCATTGCTAAGGGACAGTCACTTACTGGTATCACAAGGTGTCATTGCTAAGGGACAGTCACTTACTGGTATCACAAGGTGTCATTGCTAAGGGACAGTCACTTACTAGTATCACAAGGTGTCATTGCTAAGGGACAGTCACTTACTAGTATCACAAGGTGTCATTGCTAAGGGACAGTCACTTACTAGTATCACAAGGTGTCATTGCTAAGGGACAGTCACTTACTAGTATCACAAGGTGTCATTGCTAAGGGACAGTCACTTACTAGTATCACAAGGTGTCATATCACAAGGTGTCATTGCTAAGGGAAGTCGCTTACTAGTATCACAAGGTGTCATTGTTAAGGGACAGTCACTTACTGGTATCACAAGGTGTCATTGTTAAGGGACAGTCACTTACTAGTATCACAAGGTGTCATTGTTAAGGGACAGTCACTTACTGGTATCACAAGGTGTCATTGTTAAGGGACAGTCACTTACTGGTATCACAAGGTGTCATTGCTAAGGGACAGTCACTTACTGGTATCACAAGGTGTCATTGCTAAGGGACAGTCACTTACTGGTATCACAAGGTGTCATTGCTAAGGGAAGTCACTTACTAGTATCACAAGGTGTCATTGCTAAGGGACAGTCACTTACTGGTATCACAAGGTGTCATTGCTAAGGGACAGTCACTTACTGGTATCACAAGGTGTCATTGCTAAGGGACAGTCACTTACTGGTATCACAAGGTGTCATTGCTAAGGGACAGTCACTTACTGGTATCACAAGGTGTCATTGCTAAGGGAAGTCACTTACTAGTATCACACGGTGTCATTGCTAAGGGACAGTCACTTACTGGTATCACAAGGTGTCATTGCTAAGGGAAGTCACTTACTAGTATCACAAGGTGTCATTGTTAAGGGACAGTCACTTACTGGTATCACAAGGTGTCATTGCTAAGGGACAGTCACTTACTAGTATCACAAGGTGTCATTGCTAAGGGACAGTCACTTACTAGTATCACAAGGTGTCATTGCTAAGGGACAGTCGCTTACTAGTATCACAAGGTGTCATTGCTAAGGGACAGTCGCTTACTAGTATCACAAGGTGTCATTGCTAAGGGACAGTCACTTACTGGTATCACAAGGTGTCATTGCTAAGGGACAGTCACTTACTAGTATCACAAGGTGTCATTGCTAAGGGACAGTCACTTACTGGTATCACAAGGTGTCATTGCTAAGGGACAGTCACTTACTAGTATCACAAGGTGTCATTGCTAAGGGACAGTCACTTACTAGTATCACAAGGTGTCATTGCTAAGGGACAGTCACTTACTAGTATCACAAGGTGTCATTGCTAAGGGACAGTCACTTACTAGTATCACAAGGTGTCATTGCTAAGGGACAGTCACTTACTAGTATCACAAGGTGTCATATCACAAGGTGTCATTGCTAAGGGAAGTCGCTTACTAGTATCACAAGGTGTCATTGTTAAGGGACAGTCACTTACTGGTATCACAAGGTGTCATTGTTAAGGGACAGTCATTTACTAGTATCACAAGGTGTCATTGTTAAGGGACAGTCACTTACTGGTATCACAAGGTGTCATTGTTAAGGGACAGTCACTTACTAGTATCACAAGGTGTCATTGTTAAGGGACAGTCACTTACTGGTATCACAAGGTGTCATTGTTAAGGGACAGTCACTTACTGGTATCACAAGGTGTCATTGTTAAGGGACAGTCACTTACTGGTATCACAAGGTGTCATTGTTAAGGGACAGTCACTTACTGGTATCACAAGGTGTCATTGTTAAGGGACAGTCACTTACTGGTATCACAAGGTGTCATTGTTAAGGGACAGTCACTTACTAGTATCACAAGGTGTCATTGTTAAGGGACAGTCACTTACTGGTATCACAAGGTGTCATTGTTAAGGGACAGTCACTTACTGGTATCACAAGGTGTCATTGTTAAGGGACAGTCACTTACTGGTATCACAAGGTGTCATTGTTAAGGGACAGTCACTTACTGGTATCACAAGGTGTCATTGTTAAGGGACAGTCACTTACTGGTATCACAAGGTGTCATTGTTAAGGGACAGTCACTTACTAGTATCACAAGGTGTCATTGTTAAGGGACAGTCACTTACTGGTATCACAAGGTGTCATTGTTAAGGGACAGTCACTTACTGGTATCACAAGGTGTCATTGCTAAGGGACAGTCACTTACTGGTATCACAAGGTGTCATTGCTAAGGGACAGTCACTTACTGGTATCACAAGGTGTCATTGCTAAGGGACAGTCACTTACTAGTATTACAAGGTGTCATTCCTAAGGGACAGTCACTTACTGGTATCACAAGGTGTCATTGCTAAGGGAAGTCACTTACTAGTATCACAAGGTGTCATTGCTAAGGGACAGTCACTTACTGGTATCACAAGGTGTCATTGCTAAGGGACAGTCACTTACTGGTATCACAAGGTGTCATTGCTAAGGGACAGTCACTTACTAGTATCACAAGGTGTCATTGTTAAGGGACAGTCACTTACTGGTATCACAAGGTGTCATTGTTAAGGGACAGTCACTTACTAGTATCACAAGGTGTCATTGTTAAGGGACAGTCACTTACTGGTATCACAAGGTGTCATTGTTAAGGGACAGTCACTTACTGGTATCACAAGGTGTCATTGTTAAGGGACAGTCACTTACTGGTATCACAAGGTGTCATTGTTAAGGGACAGTCACTTACTGGTATCACAAGGTGTCATTGTTAAGGGACAGTCACTTACTGGTATCACAAGGTGTCATTGTTAAGGGACAGTCACTTACTGGTATCACAAGGTGTCATTGTTAAGGGACAGTCACTTACTGGTATCACAAGGTGTCATTGTTAAGGGACAGTCACTTACTGGTATCACAAGGTGTCATTGCTAAGGGACAGTCACTTACTGGTATCACAAGGTGTCATTGCTAAGGGACAGTCACTTACTGGTATCACAAGGTGTCATTGCTAAGGGACAGTCCCTTACTGGTATCACAAGGTGTCATTGCTAAGGGACAGTCACTTACTAGTATTACAAGGTGTCATTCCTAAGGGACAGTCACTTACTGGTATCACAAGGTGTCATTGCTAAGGGAAGTCACTTACTAGTATCACAAGGTGCCATTGTTAAGGGACAGTCACTTACTGGTATCACAAGGTGTCATTGTTAAGGGACAGTCACTTACTGGTATCACAAGGTGTCATTGCTAAGGGACAGTCACTTACTGGTATCACAAGGTGTCATTGCTAAGGGACAGTCACTTACTGGTATCACAAGGTGTCATTGCTAAGGAACAGTCACTTACTGGTATCACAAGGTGTCATTGCTAAGGGAAGTCGCTTACTAGTATCACAAGGTGTCATTGTTAAGGGACAGTCACTTACTAGTATCACAAGGTGTCATTGTTAAGGGACAGTCACTTACTGGTATCACAAGGTGTCATTGCTAAGGGACAGTCGCTTACTAGTATCACAAGGTGTCATTGCTAAGGGACAGTCACTTACTGGTATCACAAGGTGTCATTGCTAAGGGACAGTCACTTACTGGTATCACAAGGTGTCATTTCTAAGGGACGTCGTTACTGGTATCACAAGGTGTCATTGCTAAGGGACAGTCACTTACTGGTATCACAAGGTGTCATTGCTAAGGGACAGTCACTTACTGGTATCACAAGGTGTCATTGCTAAGGGACAGTCACTTACTGGTATCACAAGGTGTCATTGCTAAGGGACAGTCACTTACTAGTATCACAAGGTGTCATTGCTAAGGGACAGTCACTTACTAGTATCACAAGGTGTCACTGCTAAGGGACAGTCGCTTACTAGTATCACAAGGTGTCATTGCTAAGGGACAGTCGCTTACTAGTATAACAAGGTGGCATTGCTAAGGGACAGTCACTTACTGGTATCACAAGGTGTCATTGCTAAGGGACAGTCACTTACTAGTATCACAAGGTGGCATTGCTAAGGGACAGTCACTTACTGGTATCACAAGGTGTCATTGCTAAGGGACAGTCGCTTACTAGTATCACAAGGTGTCATTGCTAAGGGACGTCGTTACTGGTATCACAAGGTGTCATTGCTAAGGGACAGTAACTTACTAGTATCACAAGGTGGCATTGCTAAGGGACAGTCACTTACTAGTATCACAAGGTGTCATTGCTAAGGGACAGTCGCTTACTAGTATCACAAGGTGTCATTGCTAAGGGACGTCGTTACTGGTATCACAAGGTGTCATTGCTAAGGGACAGTCACTTACTGGTATCACAAGGTGTCATTGCTAAGGGACGGTCACTTACTAGTATCACAAGGTGTCATTGCTAAGGGACAGTCACTTACTAGTATCACAAGGTGTCATTGGTAAGGGACAGTCGCTTACTAGTATCACAAGGTGTCATTGCTAAGGGACAGTAACTTACTAGTATCACAAGGTGTCATTGCTAAGGGACAGTAACTTACTAGTATCACAAGGTGTCACTGCTAAGGGACAGTCGCTTACTAGTATCACAAGGTGTCATTGCTAAGTGACAGTCACTTACTAGTATCACAAGGTGTCATTGCTAAGGGACAGTCACCTACTAGTATCACAAGGTGTCATTGCTAGGGGACAGTCGCTTACTAGTATCACACGGTGCCATTGCTAAGGGACAGTGGCTTACTAGTATCACAAGGTGTCATTGCTAAGGGACAGTGGCTTACTAGTATCACAAGGTGTCATTGCTAAGGGACAGTCACTTACTAGTATCACAAGGTGTCATTGCTAAGGGACAGTCGCTTACTAGTATCACACGGTGCCATTGCTAAGGGACAGTGGCTTACTTGTATCACAAGGTGTCATTGCTAAGGGACAGTCGCTTACTAGTATCACAAGGTGTCATTGCTAAGGGACAGTCGCTTTCTAGTATCACAAGGTGTCATTGCTAAGGGACAGTCGCTTACTAGTATCACAAGGTGTCATATCACAAGTTGTCATTGCTAAGGGACAGTCACTTACTAGTATCACAAGGTGTCATATCACAAGGTGTCATTGCTAGGGGACAGTCGCTTACTAGTATCACACGGTGTCATTGCTAAGGGACAGTCACTTACTAGTATCACAAGGTGTCATTGCTAAGGGACAGTCACTTACTAGTATCACAAGGTGTCATTGCTAAGGGACAGTCACTTACTAGTATCACAAGGTGTCATTGCTAAGGGACAGTCGCTTACTAGTATCACAAGGTGTCATTGCTAAGGGACAGTCACTTACTAGTATCACACGGTGTCATTGCTAAGGGACAGTCACTTACTAGTATCACACGGTGTCATTGCTAAGGGACAGTCGCTTACTAGTATCACAAGGTGTCATATCACAAGGTGTCATTGCTAAGGGACAGTCGCTTACTGGTATCACAAGGTGTCATATCACAAGGTGTCATTGCTAAGGGACAGTCGCTTACTAGTATCACAAGGTGTCATATCACAAGGTGTCATTGCTAAGGGACAGTCGCTTACTGGTATCACAAGGTGTCATTGCTAAGGGACAGTCGCTTACTGGTATCACAAGGTGTCATTGCTAAGGGACAGTCGCTTACTAGTATCACAAGGTGTCATTGCTAAGGGACAGTCGCTTACTAGTATCACAATGTGTCATTGCTAAGGGACGTCGTTACTAGTATCACAAGGGTCATTGCTAAGGGACAGTCACTTACTGGTATCACAATGTGTCATTGCTAAGGGACGTCGTTACTAGTATCACATGGTGTCATTGCTAAGGGACGTCGTTACTAGTATCACACGGTGTCATTGCTAAGGGACAGTCACTTACTAGTATCACACGGTGTCATTGCTAAGGGACAGTCGCTTACTAGTATCACAAGGTGTCATTGCTAAGGGACAGTCGCTTACTAGTATCACAAGGTGTCATTGCTAAGGGACAGTCACTTACTAGTATCACAAGGTGCCATTGCTAAGGGACAGTCGCTTACGAGTATCACAAGGTGTCATTGCTAAGGGACAGTCACTTACTAGTATCACAAGGTGTCATTGCTAAGGGACAGTCACTTACTAGTATCACAAGGTGTCATTGCTAAGGGACAGTCACTTACTAGTATCACAAGGTGTCATTGCTAAGGGACAGTCACTTACTAGTATCACAAGGTGTCATTGCTAAGGGACAGTCACTTACTAGTATCACAAGGTGTCATTGCTAAGGGACAGTCGCTTACTAGTATCACAAGGTGTCATTGCTAAGGGACAGTCACTTACTAGTATCACACGGTGTCATTTGCTAAGGGACAGTCACTTACTAGTATCACACGGTGTCATTGCTAAGGGACAGTCGCTTGCTAGTATCACACGGTGTCATTGCTAAGGGACAGTCGCTTACTAGTATCACACGGTGTCATTGCTAAAGGACGTCGTTACCAGCATCACAAGGTGTCATTGCTAAGGGACAGTCACTTACTAGTATCACAAGGTGTCATTGCTAAGGGACAGTCACTTACTAGTATCACAAGGTGTCATTGCTAAGGGACAGTCACTTACTAGTATCACAAGGTGTCATTGCTAAGGGACAGTCGCTTACTAGTATCACAAGGTGTCATTGCTAAGGGACAGTCACTTACTAGTATCACACGGTGTCATTGCTTAGGGACAGTCACTTACTAGTATCACACGGTGTCATTGCTAAGGGACAGTCGCTTACTAGTATCACAAGGTGTCATATCACAAGGTGTCATTGCTAAGGGACAGTCGCTTACTGGTATCACAAGGTGTCATATCACAAGGTGTCATTGCTAAGGGACAGTCGCTTACTAGTATCACAAGGTGTCATATCACAAGGTGTCATATCACAAGGTGTCATTGCTAAGGGACAGTCGCTTACTAGTATCACAAGGTGTCATATCACAAGGTGTCATTGCTAAGGGACAGTCGCTTACTGGTATCACAAGGTGTCATTGCTAAGGGACAGTCGCTTACTAGTATCACAAGGTGTCATTGCTAAGGGACAGTCGCTTACTAGTATCACAAGGTGTCATTGCTAAGGGACAGTCGCTTACTAGTATCACAATGTGTCATTGCTAAGGGACGTCGTTACTAGTATCACAAGGGTCATTGCTAAGGGACAGTCACTTACTGGTATCACAATGTGTCATTGCTAAGGGACGTCGTTACTAGTATCACATGGTGTCATTGCTAAGGGACGTTGTTACTAGTATCACAAGGTGTCATTGCTAAGGGACAGTCACTTACTAGTATCACACGGTGTCATTGCTAAGGGACAGTCACTTACTAGTATCACAAGGTGTCATTGCTAAGGGACAGTCGCTTACTAGTATCACAAGGTGTCATTGCTAAGGGACAGTCACTTACTAGTATCACAAGGTGTCATTGCTAAGGGACATTCACTTACTAGTATCACAAGGTGTCATTGCTAAGGGACAGTCGCTTACTAGTATCACAAGGTGTCATTGCTAAGGGACAGTCACTTACTAGTATCACAAGGTGTCATTGCTAAGGGACAGTCACTTACTAGTATCACAAGGTGTCATTGCTAAGGGACAGTCACTTACTAGTATCACAAGGTGTCATTGCTAAGGGACAGTCACTTACTAGTATCACAAGGTGTCATTGCTAAGGGACAGTCACTTACTAGTATCACAAGGTGTCATTGCTAAGGGACAGTCGCTTACTAGTATCACAAGGTGTCATTGCTAAGGGACAGTCGCTTACTAGTATCACACGGTGTCATTGCTAAAGGACAGTCGCTTACTAGTATCACAAGGTGTCATTGCTAAGGGACGGTCACTTACTAGTGTCACAAGGTGTCATTGCTAAAGGACGTCGTTACCAGCATCACAAGGTGGCATTGCTAAAGGACGTCGTTACTAGTATCACACGGTATCATTACTAAGGGACGTCGTTACCAGTATCACAAGGTGTTATTGCTAAGGGACAGTCACTTACTAGTGTCACAAGGTGTCATTGCTAAAGGACGTCGTTACCAGCATCACATGGTGTCATTGCTAAGGGACGTCGTTACTAGTATCACACGGTATCATTACTAAGGGACGTCGTTACTAGTATCACAAGGTGTCATTGCTAAGGGACAGTCACTTACTAGTGTCACAAGGTGTCATTGCTAAAGGACGTCGTTACCAGCATCACAAGGTGGCATTGCTAAGGGACAGTCACTTACTAGTGTCACAAGGTGTCATTGCTAAAGGACGTCGTTACCAGCATCACAAGGTGTCATTGCTAAGGGACAGTCACTTACTAGTGTCACAAGGTGTCATTGCTAAAGGACGTCGTTACCAGCATCACAAGTTGACATTGCTAACGGACAGTCGCTTACTAGTGTCACAAGGTGTCATTGCTAAAGGACGTCGTTACCAGCATCACAAGGTGTCATTGCTAAGGGACAGTCACTTACTAGTGTCACAAGGTGTCATTGCTAAAGGACGTCGTTACCAGCATCACAAGGTGGCATTGCTAAGGGACAGTCACTTACTGGTATCACAAGGTGGCATTGCTAAGGGACAGTCACTTACTAGTATCACAAGGTGACATTGCTAAGGGACAGTCGCTTACTGATATCACACGGTGTCATTGCTAAGGGACAGTCGCTTACTAGTATCACAAGGTGTCATTGCTAAGGGACAGTCACTTACTGGTATCACACGGTGTCATTGCTAAGGGACGTCGTTACTGGTATCACAAGGTGTCATTGCTAAGGGACAGTCGCTTACTAGTGTCACAAGGTGTCATTGCTAAAGGACGTCGTTACCAGCATCACAAGGTGGCATTGCTAAGGGACAGTCACTTACTAGTGTCACAAGGTGTCATTGCTAAAGGACGTCGTTACCAGCATCACAAGTTGACATTGCTAATGGACAGTCACTTACTAGTGTCACAAGGTGTCATTGCTAAAGGACGTCGTTACCAGCATCACAAGGTGTCATTGCTAAGGGAGAGTCACTTACTAGTGTCACAAGGTGTCATTGCTAAAGGACGTCGTTACCAGCATCACAAGGTGGCATTGCTAAGGGACAGTCACTTACTGGTATCACAAGGTGGCATTGCTAAGGGACAGTCACTTACTAGTATCACAAGGTGACATTGCTAAGGGACAGTCGCTTACTGATATCACACGGTGTCATTGCTAAGGGACAGTCGCTTACTAGTATCACAAGGTGTCATTGCTAAGGGACAGTCACTTACTGGTATCACACGGTGTCATTCCTAAGGGACGTCGTTACTTGTATCACAAGGTGTCATTGCTAAGGGACAGTCGCTTACTAGTATCACAAGGTGTCATTGCTAAGGGACAGTCACTTACTGGTATCACACGGTGTCATTGCTAAGGGACGTCGTTACTGGTATCACAAGGTGTCATTGCTAAGGGACAGTCGCTTACTAGTGTCACAAGGTGTCATTGCTAAAGGACGTCGTTACCAGCATCACAAGGTGGCATTGCTAAGGGACAGTCACTTACTAGTGTCACAAGGTGTCATTGCTAAAGGACGTCGTTACCAGCATCACAAGGTGGCATTGCTAATGGACAGTCACTTACTAGTGTCACAAGGTGTCATTGCTAAAGGACGTCGTTACCAGCATCACAAGGTGTCATTGCTAAGGGAGAGTCACTTACTAGTGTCACAAGGTGTCATTGCTAAAGGACGTCGTTACCAGCATCACAAGGTGGCATTGCTAAGGGACAGTCACTTACTGGTATCACAAGGTGGCATTGCTAAGGGACAGTCACTTACTAGTATCACAAGGTGACATTGCTAAGGGACAGTCGCTTACTGATATCACACGGTGTCATTGCTAAGGGACAGTCGCTTACTAGTATCACAAGGTGTCATTGCTAAGGGACAGTCACTTACTGGTATCACACGGTGTCATTGCTAAGGGACGTCGTTACTTGTATCACAAGGTGTCATTGCTAAGGGACAGTCGCTTACTAGTATCACAAGGTGTCATTGCTAAGGGACAGTCACTTACTGGTATCACACGGTGTCATTGCTAAGGGAAGTCGTTACTTGTATCACAAGGTGTCATTGCTAAGGGACAGTCGCTTACTAGTATCACAAGGTGTCATTGCTAAGGGACAGTCACTTACTGGTATCACATGGTGTCATTGATAAGGGACAGTCACTTACTAGTGTCACAAGGTGTCATTGCTAAGGGACAGTTGCTTACTGGTATCACAAGGTGTCATTGCTAAGGGACAGTCGCTTACTAGTATCACACGGTGCCATTGCTAAGGGACAATTGCTTACTGGTATCACAAGGTGTCATTGCTAAGGGACAGTCGCTTACTGGTATCACAAGGTGTCATTGCTAAGGGACAGTCGCTTACTGGTATCACAAGGTGTCATTGCTAAGGGACAGTCGCTTACTAGTATCACAAGGTGTCATTGCAAAGGGACAGTCACTTACTAGTATCACAAGGTGTCATTGCTAAGGGACAGTCACTTACTAGTATCACAAGGTGTCATTGCTAAGGGACAGTCACTTACTGGTATCACAAGGTGTCATTGCTAAGGGACGTCGTTACTGGTATCACATGGTGTCATTGCTAAGGGACGTCGTTACTGGTATCACATGGTGTCATTGCTAAGGGACGTCGTTACTAGTATCACACGGTGTCATTGCTAAGGGACAGTCACTTACTGGTATCACATGGTGTCATTGCTAAGGGACGTCGTTACTAGTATCACACGGTGTCATTGCTAAGGGACAGTCACTTACTAGTATCACAAGGTGTCATTGCTAAGGGACAGTCACTTACTGGTATCACACGGTGTCATTGCTAAGGGACAGTCACTTACTAGTATCACACGGTGTCATTGCTAAGGGACAGTCACTTACTAGTATCACACGGTGTCATTGCTAAGGGACAGTCACTTACTAGTATCACACGGTGTCATTGCTAAGGGACAGTCACTTACTAGTATCACACGGTGTCATTGTTAAGGGACAGTCACTTACTAGTATCACACGGTGTCATTGTTAAGGGACAGTCACTTACTAGTATCACACGGTGTCATTGTTAAGGGACAGTCACTTACTAGTATCACACGGTGTCATTGCTAAGGGACAGTCACTTACTAGTATCACACGGTGTCATTGCTAAGGGACAGTCACTTACTAGTATCACACGGTGTCATTGTTAAGGGACAGTCACTTACTAGTATCACACGGTGTCATTGTTAAGGGACAGTCACTTACTAGTATCACACGGTGTCATTGCTAAGGGACAGTCACTTACTAGTATCACATGGTGTCATTGCTAAGGGACGTCGTTACTAGTATCACACGGTGTCATTGCTAAGGGACAGTCACTTACTGGTATCACATGGTGTCATTGCTAAGGGACGTCGTTACTAGTATCACACGGTGTCATTGCTAAGGGACAGTCACTTACTGGTATCACAAGGTGTCATTGCTAAGGGACAGTCACTTACTAGTATCACAAGGTGTCATTGTTAAGGGACAGTCACTTACTAGTATCACAAGGTGTCATTGCTAAGGGACAGTCACTTACTAGTATCACATGGTGTCATTGTTAAGGGACAGTCACTTACTAGTATCACATGGTGTCATTGCTAAGGGACGTCGTTACTAGTATCACACGGTGTCATTGCTAAGGGACCGTCACTTACTGGTATCACATGGTGTCATTGCTAAGGGACGTCGTTACTAGTATCACAAGGTGTCATTGCTACGGGACAGTCACTTACTAGTATCACAAGGTGTCATTGCTAAGGGACAGTCACTTACTGGTATCACAAGGTATCATTGCTAAGGGACAGTCACTTACTAGTATCACAAGGTGTCATTGCTAAGGGACGTCTTTACTAGTATCACAAGGTGTCATTGCTAAGGGACAGTCACTTACTAGTATCACAATGTGTCATTGTTAAGGGACAGTCACTTACTAGTATCACAAGGTGTCATTGCTAAGGGACAGTCACTTACTGGTATCACATGGTGTCATTGCTAAGGGACAGTCACTTACTAGTATCACATGGTGTCATTGTTAAGGGACAGTCACTTACTGGTATCACATGGTGTCATTGCTAAGGGACAGTCACTTACTGGTATCACATGGTGTCATTGCTAAGGGACAGTCACTTACTAGTATCACACGGTATCATTACTAAGGGACGTCGTTACTAGTATCACAAGGTGTCATTGCTAAGGGACAGTCACTTACTAGTATCACAAGGTGTCATTGCTAAGGGACAGTCACTTACTGGTATCACAAGGTGGCATTGCTAAGGGACGTCGTTACTAGTATCACAAGGTGTCATTGCTAAGGGACAGTCACTTACTGGTATCACAAGGTGTCATTGCTAAGGGACGTCGTTACTAGTATCACAAGGTGTCATTGCTAAGGGACAGTCACTTACTAGTATCACAAGGTGTCATTGCTAAGGGACAGTCACTTACTAGTATCACAAGGTGTCATTGCTAAGGGACAGTCACTTACTAGTATCACAAGGTGTCATTGCTAAGGGACGTCGTTACTAGTATCACAAGGTGTCATTGCTAAGGGACAGTCACTTACTAGTATCACAAGGTGTCATTGCTAAGGGACGTCGTTACTAGTATCACAAGGTGTCATTGCTAAGGGACAGTCACTTACTAGAATCACAAGGTGTCATTGCTAAGGGACGTCGTTAGTAGTATCACAAGGTGTCATTGCTAAGGGACAGTCACTTACTAGTATCACAAGGTGTCATTGCTAAGGGACAGTCACTTACTAGTATCACAAGGTGTCATTGCTAAGGGACAGTCACTTACTAGTATCACAAGGTGTCATTGCTAAGGGACAGTCACTTACTAGTATCACACGGTGTCATTGCTAAGGGACAGTCACTTACTAGTATCACAAGGTGTCATTGCTAAGCGACAGTCACTTACTAGTATCACAAGGTGTCATTGCTAAGGGACGTCGTTACTAGTATCACACGGTGTCATTGCTAAGCGACAGTCACTTACTAGTATCACAAGGTGTCATTGCTAAGGGACGTCGTTACTAGTATCACACGGTGTCATTGCTAAGGGACAGTCACTTACTAGTATCACAATTTGTCATTGTTAAGGGACAGTCACTTACTAGTATCACAAGGTGTCATTGCTAAGGGACAGTCACTTACTGGTATCACACGGTGTCATTGCTAAGGGACGTCGTTACTAGTATCACAAGGTGTCATTGCAAAGGGACAGTCACTTACTAGTATCACAAGGTGTCATTGCTAAGGGACAGTCACTTACTAGTATCACATGGTGTCATTGCTAAGGGACGTCGTTACTAGTATCACACGGTGTCATTGCTAAGGGACAGTCACTTACTGGTATCACAAGGTGTCATTGCTAAGGGACAGTCACTTACTAGTATCACAAGGTGTCATTGTTAAGGGACAGTCACTTACTAGTATCACAAGGTGTCATTGTTAAGGGACAGTCACTTACAAGTATCACAAGGTGTCATTGTTAAGGGACGTCGTTACTAGTATCACACGGTATCATTACTAAGGGACGTCGTTACTAGTATCACAAGGTGTCATTGCTACGGGACAGTCACTTAATAGTATCACAAGGTGTCATTGCTAAGGGACAGTCACTTACTGGTATCACAAGGTATCATTGCTAAGGGACAGTCACTTACTAGTATCACAAGGTGTCATTGCTAAGGGACGTCTTTACTAGTATCACAAGGTGTCATTGCTAAGGGACAGTCACTTACTAGTATCACAATTTGTCATTGTTAAGGGACAGTCACTTACTAGTATCACAAGGTGTCATTGCTAAGGGACAGTCACTTACTGGTATCACAAGGTGTCATTGCTAAGGGACGGTCACTTACTAGTATCACATGGTGTCATTGTTAAGGGACAGTCACTTACTGGTATCACATGGTGTCATTGCTAAGGGACAGTCAGTTACTGGTATCACATGGTGTCATTGCTAAGGGACAGTCACTTACTAGTATCACACGGTATCATTACTAAGGGACGTCGTTACTAGTATCACAAGGTGTCATTGCTAAGGGACAGTCACTTACTGGTATCACAAGGTGTCATTGCTAAGGGACAGTCACTTACTGGTATCACAAGGTGGCATTGCTAAGGGACGTCGTTACTAGTATCACAAGGTGTCATTGCTAAGGGACAGTCACTTACTGGTATCACAAGGTGTCATTGCTAAGGGACGTCGTTACTAGTATCACAAGGTGTCATTGCTAAGGGACAGTCACTTACTAGTATCACAAGGTGTCATTGCTAAGGGACAGTCACTTACTAGTATCACAAGGTGTCATTGCTAAGGGACAGTCACTTACTGGTATCACAAGGTGTCATTGCTAAGGGACAGTCGCTTACTAGTATCACAAGGTGTCATTGCTAAGGGACAGTCACTTACTGGTATCACAAGGTGTCATTGCTAAGGGACAGTCACTTACTGGTATCACAAGGTGTCATTGCTAAGGGACAGTCACTTACTGGTATCACAAGGTGTCATTGCTAAGGAACAGTCACTTACTAGTATCACAAGGTGTCATTGCTAAGGGACAGTCACTTACTAGTATCACAAGGTGTCATTGCTAAGGGACAGTCACTTACTAGTATCACAAGGTGTCATTGCTAAGGGACAGTCACTTACTAGTATCACAAGGTGTCATTGCTAAGGGACAGTCACTTACTGGTATCACAAGGTGTCATTGCTAAGGGACAGTCACTTACTGGTATCACAAGGTGTCATTGCTAAGGAACAGTCACTTACTAGTATCACAAGGTGTCATTGCTAAGGGACAGTCACTTACTAGTATCACAAGGTGTCATTGCTAAGGGACAGTCACTTACTAGTATCACAAGGTGTCATTGCTAAGGGACAGTCACTTACTAGTATCACAAGGTGTCATTGCTAAGGGACAGTCACTTACTAGTATCACAAGGTGTCATATCACAAGGTGTCATTGCTAAGGGAAGTCGCTTACTAGTATCACAAGGTGTCATTGTTAAGGGATAGTCACTTACTGGTATCACAAGGTGTCATTGTTAAGGGACAGTCACTTACTAGTATCACAAGGTGTCATTGTTAAGGGACAGTCACTTACTGGTATCACAAGGTGTCATTGTTAAGGGACAGTCACTTACTGGTATCACAAGGTGTCATTGCTAAGGGACAGTCACTTACTGGTATCATAAGGTGTCATTGCTAAGGGACAGTCACTTACTGGTATCACAAGGTGTCATTGCTAAGGGAAGTCACTTACTAGTATCACACGGTGTCATTGCTAAGGGACAGTCACTTACTGGTATCACAAGGTGTCATTGCTAAGGGACAGTCACTTACTGGTATCACAAGGTGTCATTGCTAAGGGACAGTCACTTACTGGTATCACAAGGTGTCATTGCTAAGGGACAGTCACTTACTGGTATCACACGGTGTCATTGCTAAGGGAAGTCACTTACTAGTATCACACGGTGTCATTGCTAAGGGACAGTCACTTACTAGTATCACACGGTGTCATTGCTAAGGGACAGTCACTTACTGGTATCACAAGGTGTCATTGCTAAGGGAAGTTACTTACTAGTATCACAAGGTGTCATTGTTAAGGGACAGTCACTTACTGGTATCACAAGGTGTCATTGCTAAGGGACAGTCACTTACTAGTATCACAAGGTGTCATTGCTAAGGGACAGTCACTTACTAGTATCACAAGGTGTCATTGCTAAGGGACAGTCACTTACTGGTATCACAAGGTATCATTGCTAAGGGACAGTCACTTACTAGTATCACAAGGTGTCATTGCTAAGGGACGTCGTTACTAGTATCACAAGGTGCCATTGCTAAGGGACAGTCACTTACTAGTATCACAAGGTGTCATTGTTAAGGGACAGTCACTTACTAGTATCACAAGGTGTCATTGCTAAGGGACAGTCACTTACTGGTATCACAAGGTGTCATTGCTAAGGGACAGTCAATTACTGGTATCACATGGTGTCATTGCTAAGGGACAGTCACTTACTAGTATCACACGGTATCATTACTAAGGGACGTCGTTACTAGTATCACAAGGTGTCATTGCTAAGGGACAGTCACTTACTAGTATCACAAGGTGTCATTGCTAAGGGACAGTCACTTACTGGTATCACAAGGTGTCATTGCTAAGGGACGTCGTTACTAGTATCACAAGGTGTCATTGCTAAGGGACAGTCACTTACTGGTATCACAAGGTGTCATTGCTAAGGGACGTCGTTACTAGTATCACAAGGTGTCATTGCTAAGGGACAGTCACTTACTAGTATCACAAGGTGTCATTGCTAAGGGACAGTCACTTACTAGTATCACAAGGTGTCATTGCTAAGGGACAGTCACTTACTAGTATCACAAGGTGTCATTGCTAAGGGACGTCGTTACTAGTATCACAAGATGTCATTGATAAGGGACAGTCACTTACTAGTATCACAAGGTGTCATTGCTAAGGGACGTCGTTACTAGTATCACAAGGTGTCATTGCTGAGGGACAGTCACTTACTAGTATGACAAGGTGTCATTGCTAAGGGACGTCGTTAGTAGTATCACAAGGTGTCATTGCTAAGGGACAGTCACTTACTAGTATCACAAGGTGTCATTGCTAAGGGACAGTCACTTACTAGTATCACAAGGTGTCATTGCTAAGGGACAGTCACTTACTAGTATCACAAGGTGTCATTGCTAAGGGACAGTCACTTACTAGTATCACAAGGTGTCATTGCTAAGGGACAGTCACTTACTAGTATCACAAGGTGTCATTGCTAAGGGACAGTCACTTACTAGTATCACAAGGTGTCATTGCTAAGGGACGTCGTTACTAGTATCACACGGTGTCATTGCTAAGGGACGTCGTTACTAGTATCACAAGGTGTCATTGCAAAGGGACAGTCACTTACTAGTATCACAAGGTGTCATTGCTAAGGGACAGTCACTTACTAGTATCACAAGGTGTCATTGCTAAGGGACAGTCACTTACTAGTATCACAAGGTGTCATTGCTAAGGGACAGTCACTTACTAGTATCACAAGGTGTCATTGCTAAGGGACAGTCACTTACTAGTATCACAAGGTGTCATTACTAAGGGACGTCGTTACTAGTATCACACGGTGTCATTGCTAAGGGACAGTTACTTACTAGTATCACAAGGTGTCATTGCTAAGGGACAGTCACTTACTAGTGTCACAAGGTGTCATTGCTAAGGGACAGTCACTTACTGGTATCACATGGTGTCATTGCTAAGGGACAGTCACTTACTAGTATCAGAAGGTGTCATTGCTAAGGGACAGTCACTTACTGGTATCACAAGGTGTCATTGTTAAGGGACAGTCACTTACTGGTATCACATGGTGTCATTGCTAAGGGACGTCGTTACTAGTATCACACGGTGTCATTGCTAAGGGACGTCGTTACTAGTATCACACGGTGTCATTGCTAAGGGACGTCGTTACTAGTATCACACGGTGTCATTGCTAAGGGACAGTCACTTACTGGTATCACAAGGTATCATTGCTAAGGGACAGTCACTTACTAGTATCACACGGTGTCATTGCTAAGGGACAGTCACTTACTGGTATCACAAGGTATCATTGCTAAGGGACGGTCACTTACTAGTATCACACGGTGTCATTGCTAAGGGACAGTCACTTACTGGTATCACAAGGTATCATTGCTAAGGGACAGTCACTTACTGGTATCACATGGTGTCATTGCTAAGGGACGTCGTTACTAGTATCACACGATGTCATTGCTAAGGGACGTCGTTACTAGTATCACATGGTGTCATTGCTAAGGGACGTCGTTACTAGTATCACACGTTGTCATTGCTAAGGGATGTCGTTACTAGTATCACAAGGTGTCATTGCTAAGGGACGTCGTTACTAGTATCACATGGTGTCATTGCTAAGGAACGTCGTTACTAGTATCACATGGTGTCATTGCTAAGGGACGTCGTTACTAGTATCACACGGTGTCATTGCTAAGGGACGTCGTTACTAGTATCACACGGTGTCATTGCTAAGGGACGTCGTTAATAGTATCACATGGTGTCATTGCTAAGGGACGTCGTTACTAGTATCACACGGTGTCATTACTAAGGGATGTCGTTACTAGTATCACAAGGTGCCATTGCTAAGGGACAGTCACATACTAGTGTCACAATGTGTCATTGCTAAGGGACAGTTGCTTACTGGTATCACAAGGTGTCACTGCTAAGGGACAGTCGCTTACTAGTATCACAAGGTGTCATTGCTAAGTGACAGTCACTTACTAGTATCACAAGGTGTCATTGCTAAGGGACAGTCACTTACTAGTATCACAAGGTGTCATTGCTAGGGGACAGTCGCTTACTAGTATCACACGGTGCCATTGCTAAGGGACAGTGGCTTACTAGTATCACAAGGTGTCATTGCTAAGGGACAGTGGCTTACTAGTATCACAAGGTGTCATTGCTAAGGGACAGTCACTTACTAGTATCACAAGGTCTCATTGCTAGGGGACAGTCGCTTACTAGTATCACACGGTGCCATTGCTAAGGGACAGTGGCTTACTTGTATCACAAGGTGTCATTGCTAAGGGACAGTCGCTTACTAGTATCACAAGGTGTCATTGCTAAGGGACAGTCGCTTTCTAGTATCACAAGGTGTCATTGCTAAGGGACAGTCGCTTACTAGTATCACAAGGTGTCATATCACAAGGTGTCATTGCTAAGGGACAGTCACTTACTAGTATCACAAGGTGTCATATCACAAGGTGTCATTGCTAGGGGACAGTCGCTTACTAGTATCACACGGTGTCATTGCTAAGGGACAGTCACTTACTAGTATCACAAGGTGTCATTTCTAAGGGACAGTCGCTTACTAGTATCACAAGGTGTCATTGCTATGGGACAGTCACTTACTAGTATCACAAGGTTTCATTGCTAAGGGACAGTCACTTACTAGTATCACAAGGTCTCATTGCTAAGGGACAGTCGCTTACTAGTATCACAAGGTGTCATTGCTAAGGGACAGTCACTTACTAGTATCACAAGGTGTCATTGCTAAGGGACAGTCACTTACTAGTATCACAAGGTGTCATTGCTAAGGGACAGTTACTTACTAGTATCACAAGGTGTCATTGCTAAGGGACAGTCACTTACTAGTATCACAAGGTGTCATTGCTAAGGGACAGTCACTTACTAGTATCACAAGGTGTCATTGCTAAGGGACAGTCGCTTACTAGTATCACAAGGTGTCATTGCTAAGGGACAGTCACTTACTAGTATCACACGGTGTCATTGCTAAGGGACAGTCACTTACTAGTATCACACGGTGTCATTGCTAAGGGACAGTCGCTTACTAGTATCACAAGGTGTCATATCACAAGGTGTCATTGCTAAGGGACAGTCGCTTACTGGTATCACAAGGTGTCATATCACAAGGTGTCATTGCTAAGGGACAGTCGCTTACTAGTATCACAAGTTGTCATATCACAAGGTGTCATTGCTAAGGGACAGTCGCTTACTGGTATCACAAGGTGTCATTGCTAAGGGACAGTCGCTTACTGGTATCACAAGGTGTCATTGCTAAGGGACAGTCGCTTACTAGTATCACAAGGTGTCATTGCTAAGGGACAGTCGCTTACTAGTATCACAATGTGTCATTGCTAAGGGACGTCGTTACTAGTATCACAAGGGTCATTGCTAAGGGACAGTCACTTACTGGTATCACAATGTGTCATTGCTAAGGGACGTCGTTACTAGTATCACATGGTGTCATTGCTAAGGGACGTCGTTACTAGTATCACACGGTGTCATTGCTAAGGGACAGTCACTTACTAGTATCACACGGTGTCATTGCTAAGGGACAGTCGCTTACTAGTATCACAAGGTGTCATTGCTAAGGGACAGTCACTTACTAGTATCACACGGTGTCATTTGCTAAGGGACAGTCACTTACTAGTATCACACGGTGTCATTGCTAAGGGACAGTCGCTTACTAGTATCACACGGTGTCATTGCTAAGGGACAGTCGCTTACTAGTATCACACGGTGTCATTGCTAAAGGACGTCGTTACCAGCATCACAAGGTGTCATTGCTAAGGGACAGTCACTTACTAGTATCACAAGGTGTCATTGCTAAGGGACAGTCACTTACTAGTATCACAAGGTGTCATTGCTAAGGGACAGTCACTTACTAGCATCACAAGGTGTCATTGCTAAGGGACAGTCGCTTACTAGTATCACAAGGTGTCATTGCTAAGGGACAGTCACTTACTAGTATCACACGGTGTCATTGCTAAGGGACAGTCACTTACTAGTATCACACGGTGTCATTGCTAAGGGACAGTCGCTTACTAGTATCACAAGGTGTCATATCACAAGGTGTCATTGCTAAGGGACAGTCGCTTACTGGTATCACAAGGTGTCATATCACAAGGTGTCATTGCTAAGGGACAGTCGCTTACTAGTATCACAAGGTGTCATATCACAAGGTGTCATTGCTAAGGGACAGTCGCTTACTAGTATCACAAGGTGTCATATCACAAGGTGTCATTGCTAAGGGACAGTCGCTTACTGGTATCACAAGGTGTCATTGCTAAGGGACAGTCACTTACTGGTATCACAAGGTGTCATTGCTAAGGGACGTCGTTACTAGTATCACAAGGTGTCATTGCTAAGGGACAGTCACTTACTAGTATCACAAGGTGTCATTGCTAAGGGACAGTCACTTACTAGTATCACAAGGTGTCATTGCTAAGGGACAGTCACTTACTAGTATCACAAGGTGTCATTGCTAAGGGACGTCGTTACTAGTATCACAAGATGTCATTGATAAGGGACAGTCACTTACTAGTATCACAAGGTGTCATTGCTAAGGGACGTCGTTACTAGTATCACAAGGTGTCATTGCTGAGGGACAGTCACTTACTAGTATCACAAGGTGTCATTGCTAAGGGACGTCGTTAGTAGTATCACAAGGTGTCATTGCTAAGGGACAGTCACTTACTAGTATCACAAGGTGTCATTGCTAAGGGACAGTCACTTACTAGTATCACAAGGTGTCATTGCTAAGGGACAGTCACTTACTAGTATCACAAGGTGTCATTGCTAAGGGACAGTCACTTACTAGTATCACAAGGTGTCATTGCTAAGGGACAGTCACTTACTAGTATCACAAGGTGTCATTGCTAAGGGACAGTCACTTACTAGTATCACAAGGTGTCATTGCTAAGGGACGTCGTTACTAGTATCACACGGTGTCATTGCTAAGGGACGTCGTTACTAGTATCACAAGGTGTCATTGCAAAGGGACAGTCACTTACTAGTATCACAAGGTGTCATTGCTAAGGGACAGTCACTTACTAGTATCACAAGGTGTCATTGCTAAGGGACAGTCACTTACTAGTATCACAAGGTGTCATTGCTAAGGGACAGTCACTTACTAGTATCACAAGGTGTCATTGCTAAGGGACAGTCACTTACTAGTATCACAAGGTGTCATTACTAAGGGACGTCGTTACTAGTATCACACGGTGTCATTGCTAAGGGACAGTTACTTACTAGTATCACAAGGTGTCATTGCTAAGGGACGGTCACTTACTAGTGTCACAAGGTGTCATTGCTAAGGGACAGTCACTTACTGGTATCACATGGTGTCATTGCTAAGGGACAGTCACTTACTAGTATCAGAAGGTGTCATTGCTAATGAACAGTCACTTACTGGTATCACAAGGTGTCATTGTTAAGGGACAGTCACTTACTGGTATCACATGGTGTCATTGCTAAGGGACGTCGTTACTAGTATCACACGGTGTCATTGCTAAGGGACGTCGTTACTAGTATCACACGGTGTCATTGCTAAGGGACGTCGTTACTAGTATCACACGGTGTCATTGCTAAGGGACAGTCACTTACTGGTATCACAAGGTATCATTGCTAAGGGACAGTCACTTACTAGTATCACACGGTGTCATTGCTAAGGGACAGTCACTTACTGGTATCACAAGGTATCATTGCTAAGGGACGGTCACTTACTAGTATCACACGGTGTCATTGCTAAGGGACAGTCACTTACTGGTATCACAAGGTATCATTGCTAAGGGACAGTCACTTACTGGTATCACATGGTGTCATTGCTAAGGGACGTCGTTACTAGTATCACACGATGTCATTGCTAAGGGACGTCGTTACTAGTATCACATGGTGTCATTGCTAAGGGACGTCGTTACTAGTATCACACGGTGTCATTGCTAAGGGATGTCGTTACTAGTATCACAAGGTGTCATTGCTAAGGGACGTCGTTACTAGTATCACATGGTGTCATTGCTAAGGGACGTCGTTACTAGTATCACACGGTGTCATTGCTAAGGGACGTCGTTACTAGTATCACACGGTGTCATTGCTAAGGGACGTCGTTACTAGTATCACACGGTGTCATTGCTAAGGGACGTCGTTACTAGTATCACATGGTGTCATTGCTAAGGGACGTCGTTACTAGTATCACATGGTGTCATTGCTAAGGGACGTCGTTACTAGTATCACACGGTGTCATTACTAAGGGATGTCGTTACTAGTATCACAAGGTGCCATTGCTAAGGGACAGTCACTTACTAGTGTCACAAGGTGTCATTGCTAAGGGACAGTTGCTTACTGGTATCACAAGGTGTCACTGCTAAGGGACAGTCGCTTACTAGTATCACAAGGTGTCATTGCTAAGTGACAGTCACTTACTAGTATCACAAGGTGTCATTGCTAAGGGACAGTCACTTACTAGTATCACAAGGTGTCATTGCTAGGGGACAGTCGCTTACTAGTATCACACGGTGCCATTGCTAAGGGACAGTGGCTTACTAGTATCACAAGGTGTCATTGCTAAGGGACAGTGGCTTACTAGTATCACAAGGTGTCATTGCTAAGGGACAGTCACTTACTAGTATCACAAGGTCTCATTGCTAGGGGACAGTCGCTTACTAGTATCACACGGTGCCATTGCTAAGGGACAGTGGCTTACTTGTATCACAAGGTGTCATTGCTAAGGGACAGTCGCTTACTAGTATCACAAGGTGTCATTGCTAAGGGACAGTCGCTTTCTAGTATCACAAGGTGTCATTGCTAAGGGACAGTCGCTTACTAGTATCACAAGGTGTCATATCACAAGGTGTCATTGCTAAGGGACAGTCACTTACTAGTATCACAAGGTGTCATATCACAAGGTGTCATTGCTAGGGGACAGTCGCTTACTAGTATCACACGGTGTCATTGCTAAGGGACAGTCACTTACTAGTATCACAAGGTGTCATTTCTAAGGGACAGTCGCTTACTAGTATCACAAGGTGTCATTGCTATGGGACAGTCACTTACTAGTATCACAAGGTTTCATTGCTAAGGGACAGTCACTTACTAGTATCACAAGGTCTCATTGCTAAGGGACAGTCGCTTACTAGTATCACAAGGTGTCATTGCTAAGGGACAGTCACTTACTAGTATCACAAGGTGTCATTGCTAAGGGACAGTCACTTACTAGTATCACAAGGTGTCATTGCTAAGGGACAGTTACTTACTAGTATCACAAGGTGTCATTGCTAAGGGACAGTCACTTACTAGTATCACAAGGTGTCATTGCTAAGGGACAGTCACTTACTAGTATCACAAGGTGTAATTGCTAAGGGACAGTCGCTTACTAGTATCACAAGGTGTCATTGCTAAGGGACAGTCACTTACTAGTATCACACGGTGTCATTGCTAAGGGACAGTCACTTACTAGTATCACACGGTGTCATTGCTAAGGGACAGTCGCTTACTAGTATCACAAGGTGTCATATCACAAGGTGTCATTGCTAAGGGACAGTCGCTTACTGGTATCACAAGGTGTCATATCACAAGGTGTCATTGCTAAGGGACAGTCGCTTACTAGTATCACAAGTTGTCATATCACAAGGTGTCATTGCTAAGGGACAGTCGCTTACTGGTATCACAAGGTGTCATTGCTAAGGGACAGTCGCTTACTGGTATCACAAGGTGTCATTGCTAAGGGACAGTCGCTTACTAGTATCACAAGGTGTCATTGCTAAGGGACAGTCGCTTACTAGTATCACAATGTGTCATTGCTAAGGGACGTCGTTACTAGTATCACAAGGGTCATTGCTAAGGGACAGTCACTTACTGGTATCACAATGTGTCATTGCTAAGGGACGTCGTTACTGGTATCACATGGTGTCATTGCTAAGGGACGTCGTTACTAGTATCACACGGTGTCATTGCTAAGGGACAGTCACTTACTAGTATCACACGGTGTCATTGCTAAGGGACAGTCGCTTACTAGTATCACAAGGTGTCATTGCTAAGGGACAGTCACTTACTAGTATCACACGGTGTCATTTGCTAAGGGACAGTCACTTACTAGTATCACACGGTGTCATTGCTAAGGGACAGTCGCTTACTAGTATCACACGGTGTCATTGCTAAGGGACAGTCGCTTACTAGTATCACACGGTGTCATTGCTAAAGGACGTCGTTACCAGCATCACAAGGTGTCATTGCTAAGGGACAGTCACTCACTAGTATCACAAGGTGTCATTGCTAAGGGACAGTCACTTACTAGTATCACAAGGTGTCATTGCTAAGGGACAGTCACTTACTAGCATCACAAGGTGTCATTGCTAAGGGACAGTCGCTTACTAGTATCACAAGGTGTCATTGCTAAGGGACAGTCACTTACTAGTATCACACGGTGTCATTGCTAAGGGACAGTCACTTACTAGTATCACACGGTGTCATTGCTAAGGGACAGTCGCTTACTAGTATCACAAGGTGTCATATCACAAGGTGTCATTGCTAAGGGACAGTCGCTTTCTGGTATCACAAGGTGTCATATCACAAGGTGTCATTGCTAAGGGACAGTCGCTTACTAGTATCACAAGGTGTCATATCACAAGGTGTCATTGCTAAGGGACAGTCGCTTACTAGTATCACAAGGTGTCATATCACAAGGTGTCATTGCTAAGGGACAGTCGCTTACTGGTATCACAAGGTGTCATTGCTAAGGGACAGTCGCTTACTGGTATCACAAGGTGTCATTGCTAAGGGACAGTCGCTTACTAGTATCACAAGGTGTCATTGCTAAGGGACAGTCGCTTACTAGTATCACAATGTGTCATTGCTAAGGGACGTCGTTACTAGTATCACAAGGGTCATTGCTAAGGGACAGTCACTTACTGGTATCACAATGTGTCATTGCTAAGGGACGTCGTTACTAGTATCACATGGTGTCATTGCTAAGGGATGTTGTTACTAGTATCACACGGTGTCATTGTTAAGGGACAGTCACTTACTAGTATCACAAGGTGTCATTGCTAAGGGACAGTCACTTACTAGTATCACAAGGTGTCATTGCTAAGGGACAGTCGTTTACTAGTATCACAAGGTGTCATTGCTAAGGGACAGTCACTTACTAGTATCACAAGGTGTCATTGCTAAGGGACAGTCACTTACTGGTATCACAAGGTGTCATTGCTAAGGGACAGTCGCTTACTAGTATCACAAGGTGTCATTGCTAAGGGACAGTCACTTACTAGTATCACAAGGTGTCATTGCTAAGGGACAGTCACTTACTAGTATCACAAGGTGTCATTGCTAAGGGACAGTCACTTACTAGTATCACAAGGTGTCATTGCTAAGGGACAGTCACTTACTGGTATCACAAGGTGTCATTGCTAAGGGACAGTCGCTTACTAGTATCACACGGTGTCATTGCTAAGGGACAGTCACTTACTAGTATCACAAGGTGTCATTGCTAAGGGACAGTCACTTACTAGTATCACAAGGTGTCATTGCTAAGGGACAGTCACTTACTAGTATCACAAGGTGTCATTGCTAAGGGACAGTCACTTACTAGTATCACAAGGTGTCATTGCTAAGGGACAGTCACTTACTAGTATCACAAGGTGTCATTGCTAAGGGACAGTCGCTTACTAGTATCACAAGGTGTCATTGCTAAGGGACAGTCGCTTACTAGTATCACACGGTGTCATTGCTAAAGGACAGTCGCTTACTAGTATCACAAGGTGTCATTGCTAAGGGACGGTCACTTACTAGTGTCACAAGGTGTCATTGCTAAAGGACGTCGTTACCAGCATCACAAGGTTGCATTGGTAAAGGACGTCGTTACTAGTATCACACGGTATCATTACTAAGGGACGTCGTTACTAGTATCACAAGGTGTCATTTCTAAGGGACAGTCACTTACTAGTGTCACAAGGTGTCATTGCTAAAGGACGTCGTTACCAGCATCACATGGTGTCATTGCTAAAGGACGTCGTTACTAGTATCACACGGTATCATTACTAAGGGACGTCGTTACTAGTATCACAAGGTGTCATTGCTAAGGGACAGTCACTTACTAGTGTCACAAGGTGTCATTGCTAAAGGACGTCGTTACCAGCATCACAAGGTGGCATTGCTAAGGGACAGTCACTTACTAGTGTCACAAGGTGTCATTGCTAAAGGACGTCGTTACCAGCATCACAAGTTGACATTGCTAAGGGACAGTCACTTACTAGTGTCACAAGGTGTCATTGCTAAAGGACGTCGTTACCAGCATCACAAGGTGTCATTGCTAAGGGACAGTCACTTACTAGTGTCACAAGGTGTCATTGCTAAAGGACGTCGTTACCAGCATCACAAGGTGGCATTGCTAAGGGACAGTCACTTACTGGTATCACAAGGTGGCATTGCTAAGGGACAGTCACTTACTAGTATCACAAGGTGACATTGCTAAGGGACAGTCGCTTACTGATATCACACGGTGTCATTGCTAAGGGACAGTCGCTTACTAGTATCACAAGGTGTCATTGTTAAGGGACAGTCACTTACTAGTATCACATGGTGTCATTGCTAAGGGACGTCGTTACTAGTATCACACGGTGTCATTGCTAAGGGACAGTCACTTACTGGTATCACATGGTGTCATTGCTAAGGGACGTCGTAACTAGTATCACACGGTGTCATTGCTAAGGGACAGTCACTTACTGGTATCACAAGGTGTCATTGCTAAGGGACAGTCACTTACTAGTATCACAAGGTGTCATTGTTAAGGGACAGTCACTTACTAGTATCACAAGGTGTCATTGCTAAGGGACAGTCACTTACTAGTATCACAAGGTGTCATTGTTAAGGGACAGTCACTTACTAGTATCACATGGTGGCATTGCTAAGGGACGTCGTTACTAGTATCACACGGTGTCATTGCTAAGGGACAGTCACTTACTGGTATCACATGGAGTCATTGCTAAGGGACGTCGTTACTAGTATCACACGGTGTCATTGCTAAGGGACAGTCACTTACTGGTATCACACGGTGTCATTGCTAAGGGACAGTCACTTACTAGTATCACAAGGTGTCATTGTTAAGGGACAGTCACTTACTAGTATCACAATGTGTCATTGTTAAGGGACAGTCACTTACTAGTATCACAAGGTGTCATTGCTAAGGGACAGTCACTTACTGGTATCACAAGGTGTCATTGTTAAGGGACAGTCACTTACTAGTATCACAAGGTGTCATTGTTAAGGGACGTCGTTACTAGTATCACACGGTATCATTACTAAGGGACGTCGTTACTAGTATCACAAGGTGTCATTGCTACGGGACAGTCACTTACTAGTATCACAAGGTGTCATTGCTAAGGGACAGTCACTTACTGGTATCACAAGGTATCATTGCTAAGGGACAGTCACTTACTAGTATCACAAGGTGTCATTGCTAAGGGACGTCGTTACTAGTATCACAAGGTGGCATTGCTAAGGGACAGTCACTTACTAGTATCACAAGGTGTCATTGTTAAGGGACAGTCACTTACTAGTATCACAAGGTGTCATTGCTAAGGGACAGTCACTTACTGGTATCACAAGGTGTCATTGCTAAGGGACAGTCACTTACTGGTATCACATGGTGTCATTGCTAAGGGACAGTCACTTACTAGTATCACACGGTATCATTACTAAGGGACGTCGTTACTAGTATCACAAGGTGTCATTGCTAAGGGACAGTCACTTACTAGTATCACAAGGTGTCATTGCTAAGGGACAGTCACTTACTGGTATCACAAGGTGTCATTGCTAAGGGACGTCGTTACTAGTATCACAAGGTGTCATTGCTAAGGGACAGTCACTTACTAGTATCACAAGGTGTCATTGCTAAGGGACGTCGTTACTAGTATCACACGGTGTCATTGCTAAGGGACAGTCACTTACTAGTATCACAAGGTGTCATTGCTAAGGGACGTCGTTAGTAGTATCACAAGGTGTCATTGCTAAGGGACAGTCACTTACTAGTATCACAAGGTGTCATTGCTAAGGGACAGTCACTTACTAGTATCACAAGGTGTCATTGCTAAGGGACAGTCACTTACTAGTATCACAAGGTGTCATTGCTAAGGGACAGTCACTTACTAGTATCACAAGGTGTCATTGCTAAGGGACAGTCACTTACTAGTATCACAAGGTGTCATTGCTAAGGGACAGTCACTTACTAGTATCACAAGGTGTCATTGCTAAGGGACGTCGTTACTAGTATCACACGGTGTCATTGCTAAGGGACGTCGTTACTAGTATCACAAGGTGCCATTGCTAAGGGACAGTCACTTACTAGTATCACAAGGTGTCATTGCTAAGGGACAGTCACTTACTAGTATCACAAGGTGTCATTGCTAAGGGACAGTCGCTTACTGGTATCACAAGGTGTCATTGCTAAGGGACAGTCGCTTACTGGTATCACAAGGTGTCATTGCTAAGGGACAGTCGCTTACTAGTATCACAAGGTGTCATTGCTAAGGGACAGTCGCTTACTAGTATCACAATGTGTCATTGCTAAGGGACGTCGTTACTAGTATCACAAGGTGTCATTGCTAAGGGACAGTCACTTACTGGTATCACAATGTGTCATTGCTAAGGGACGTCGTTACTAGTATCACATGGTGTCATTGCTAAGGGACGTTGTTACTAGTATCACACGGTGTCATTGTTAAGGGACAGTCACTTACTAGTATCACAAGGTGTCATTGCTAAGGGACAGTCACTTACTAGTATCACAAGGTGTCATTGCTAAGGGACAGTCGCTTACTAGTATCACAAGGTGTCATTGCTAAGGGACAGTCACTTACTAGTATCACAAGGTGTCATTGCTAAGGGACAGTCACTTACTGGTATCACAAGGTGTCATTGCTAAGGGACAGTCGCTTACTAGTATCACAAGGTGTCATTGCTAAGGGACAGTCACTTACTAGTATCACAAGGTGTCATTGCTAAGGGACAGTCACTTACTAGTATCACAAGGTGTCATTGCTAAGGGACAGTCACTTACTAGTATCACAAGGTGTCATTGCTAAGGGACAGTCAATTACTAGTATCACAAGGTGTCATTGCTAAGGGACAGTCGCTTACTAGTATCACAAGGTGTCATTGCTAAGGGACAGTCACTTACTAGTATCACAAGGTGTCATTGCTAAGGGACAGTCACTTACTGGTATCACAAGGTGTCATTGCTAAGGGACAGTCGCTTACTAGTATCACAAGGTGTCATTGCTAAGGGACAGTCACTTACTAGTATCACAAGGTGTCATTGCTAAGGGAGAGTCACTTACTAGTATCACAAGGTGTCATTGCTAAGGGACAGTCACTTACTAGTATCACAAGGTGTCATTGCTAAGGGACAGTCACTTACTAGTATCACAAGGTGTCATTGCTAAGGGACAGTCACTTACTAGTATCACAAGGTGTCATTGCTAAGGGACAGTCGCTTACTAGTATCACAAGGTGTCATTGCTAAGGGACAGTCGCTTACTAGTATCACACGGTGTCATTGCTAAAGGACAGTCGCTTACTAGTATCACAAGGTGTCATTGCTAAGGGACGGTCACTTACTAGTGTCACAAGGTGTCATTGCTAAAGGACGTCGTTACCAGCATCACAAGGTGGCATTGCTAAAGGACGTCGTTACTAGTATCACACGGTATCATTACTAAGGGACGTCGTTACTAGTATCACAAGGTGTCATTGCTAAGGGACAGTCACTTACTAGTGTCACAAGGTGTCATTGCTAAAGGACGTCGTTACCAGCATCACATGGTGTCATTGCTAAAGGACGTCGTTACTAGTATCACACGGTATCATTACTAAGGGACGTCGTTACTAGTATCACAAGGTGTCATTGCTAAGGGACAGTCACTTACTAGTGTCACAAGGTGTCATTGCTAAGGGACAGTCGCTTACTAGTATCACAAGGTGTCATTGTTAAGGGACAGTCACTTACTAGTATCACATGGTGTCATTGCTAAGGGACGTCGTTACTAGTATAACACGGTGTCATTGCTAAGGGACAGTCACTTACTGGTATCACATGGTGTCATTGCTAAGGGACGTCGTAACTAGTATCACACGGTGTCATTGCTAAGGGACAGTCACTTACTGGTATCACAAGGTGTCATTGCTAAGGGACAGTCACTTACTAGTATCACAAGGTGTCATTGTTAAGGGACAGTCACTTACTAGTATCACAAGGTGTCATTGCTAAGGGACAGTCACTTACTAGTATCACAAGGTGTCATTGTTAAGGGACAGTCACTTACTAGTATCACATGGTGGCATTGCTAAGGGACGTCGTTACTAGTATCACACGGTGTCATTGCTAAGGGACAGTCACTTACTGGTATCACATGGAGTCATTGCTAAGGGACGTCGTTACTAGTATCACACGGTGTCATTGCTAAGGGACAGTCACTTACTGGTATCACAAGGTGTCATTGCTAAGGGACAGTCACTTACTAGTATCACAAGGTGTCATTGTTAAGGGACAGTCACTTACTAGTATCACAAGGTGTCATTGTTAAGGGACAGTCACTTACTAGTATCACAAGGTGTCATTGCTAAGGGACAGTCACTTACTGGTATCACAAGGTGTCATTGTTAAGGGACAGTCACTTACTAGTATCACAAGGTGTCATTGTTAAGGGACGTCGTTACTAGTATCACACGGTATCATTACTAAGGGACGTCGTTACTAGTATCACAAGGTGTCATTGCTACGGGACAGTCACTTACTAGTATCACAAGGTGTCATTGCTAAGGGACAGTCACTTACTGGTATCACAAGGTATCATTGCTAAGGGACAGTCACTTACTAGTATCACAAGGTGTCATTGCTAAGGGACGTCGTTACTAGTATCACAAGGTGTCATTGCTAAGGGACAGTCACTTACTAGTATCACAAGGTGTCATTGTTAAGGGACAGTCACTTAATAGTATCACAAGGTGTCATTGCTAAGGGACAGTCACTTACTGGTATCACAAGGTGTCATTGCTAAGGGACAGTCACTTACTGGTATCACATGGTGTCATTGCTAAGGGACAGTCACTTACTAGTATCACACGGTATCATTACTAAGGGACGTCGTTACTAGTATCACAAGGTGTCATTGCTAAGGGACAGTCACTTACTAGTATCACAAGGTGTCATTGCTAAGGGACAGTCACTTACTGGTATCACAAGGTGTCATTGCTAAGGGACGTCGTTACTAGTATCACAAGGTGTCATTGCTAAGGGACAGTCACTTACTAGTATCACAAGGTGTCATTGCTAAGGGACGTCGTTACTAGTATCACAAGGTGTCATTGCTAAGGGACAGTCACTTACTAGTATCACAAGGTGTCATTGCTAAGGGACGTCGTTAGTAGTATCACAAGGTGTCATTGCTAAGGGACAGTCACTTACTAGTATCACAAGGTGTCATTGCTAAGGGACAGTCACTTACTAGTATCACAAGGTGTCATTGCTAAGGGACAGTCACTTACTAGTATCACAAGGTGTCATTGCTAAGGGACAGTCACTTACTAGTATCACAAGGTGTCATTGCTAAGGGACAGTCACTTACTAGTATCACAAGGTGTCATTGCTAAGGGACAGTCACTTACTAGTATCACAAGGTGTCATTGCTAAGGGACGTCGTTACTAGTATCACACGGTGTCATTGCTAAGGGACGTCGTTACTAGTATCACAAGGTGTCATTGCTAAGGGACAGTCACTTACTAGTATCACAAGGTGTCATTGCTAAGGGACAGTCACTTACTAGTATCACAAGGTGTCATTGCTAAGGGACAGTCACTTACTAGTATCACAAGGTGTCATTGCTAAGGGACAGTCACTTACTAGTATCACAAGGTGTCATTGCTAAGGGACAGTCACTTACTAGTATCACAAGGTGTCATTACTAAGGGACGTCGTTACTAGTATCACAAGGTGTCATTGCTAAGGGACAGTTACTTACTAGTATCACAAGGTGTCATTGCTAAGGGACGGTCACTTACTAGTGTCACAAGGTGTCATTGCTAAGGGACAGTCACTTACTAGTATCACAAGGTGTCATTGCTAAGGGACAGTCACTTACTAGTATCACAAGGTGTCATTGCTAAGGGACAGTCACTTACTAGTATCACAAGGTGTCATTGCTAAGGGACGTCGTTACTAGTATCACACGGTGTCATTGCTAAGGGACAGTCACTTACTGGTATCACATGGTGTCATTGCTAAGGGACGTCGTTACTAGTATCACACGGTGTCATTGCTAAGGGACAGTCACTTACTGGTATCACAAGGTGTCATTGCTAAGGGACAGTCACTTACTAGTATCACAAGGTGTCATTGTTAAGGGACAGTCACTTACTAGTATCACAAGGTGTCATTGCTAAGGGACAGTCACTTACTAGTATCACAAGGTGTCATTGTTAAGGGACAGTCACTTACTAGTATCACATGGTGGCATTGCTAAGGGACGTCGTTACTAGTATCACACGGTGTCATTGCTAAGGGACAGTCACTTACTGGTATCACATGGTGTCATTGCTAAGGGACGTCGTTACTAGTATCACACGGTGTCATTGCTAAGGGACAGTCACTTACTGGTATCACAAGGTGTCATTGCTAAGGGACAGTCACTTACTAGTATCACAAGGTGTCATTGTTAAGGGACAGTCACTTACTAGTATCACAAGGTGTCATTGTTAAGGGACAGTCACTTACTAGTATCACATGGTGTCATTGTTAAGGGACGTCGTTACTAGTATCACACGGTATCATTACTAAGGGACGTCGTTACTAGTATCACAAGGTGTCATTGCTACGGGACAGTCACTTACTAGTATCACAAGGTGTCATTGCTAAGGGACAGTCACTTACTGGTATCACAAGGTATCATTGCTAAGGGACAGTCACTTACTAGTATCACAAGGTGTCATTGCTAAGGGACGTCGTTACTAGTATCACAAGGTGCCATTGCTAAGGGACAGTCACTTACTAGTATCACAAGGTGTCATTGTTAAGGGACAGTCACTTACTAGTATCACAAGGTGTCATTGCTAAGGGACAGTCACTTACTGGTATCACAAGGTGTCATTGCTAAGGGACAGTCAATTACTGGTATCACATGGTGTCATTGCTAAGGGAGAGTCACTTACTAGTATCACACGGTATCATTACTAAGGGACGTCGTTACTAGTATCACAAGATGTCATTGCTAAGGGACAGTCACTTACTGGTATCACAAGGTGTCATTGCTAAGGGACAGTCACTTACTGGTATCACAAGGTGTCATTGCTAAGGGACAGTCACTTACTGGTATCACAAGGTGTCATTGCTAAGGGACGTCGTTACTAGTATCACAAGGTGTCATTGCTAAGGGACAGTCACTTACTGGTATCACAAGGTGTCATTGCTAAGGGACGTCGTTACTAGTATCACAAGGTGTCATTGCTAAGGGACAGTCACTTACTAGTATCACAAGGTGTCATTGCTAAGGGACAGTCACTTACTAGTATCACAAGGTGTCATTGCTAAGGGACAGTCACTTACTAGTATCACAAGGTGTCATTGCTAAGGGACGTCGTTACTAGTATCACAAGGTGTCATTGCTAAGGGACAGTCACTTACTAGTATCACAAGGTGTCATTGCTAAGGGACGTCGTTACTAGTATCACAAGGTGTCATTGCTAAGGGACAGTCACTTACTAGTATCACAAGGTGTCATTGCTAAGGGACGTCGTTAGTAGTATCACAAGGTGTCATTGCTAAGGGACAGTCACTTACTAGTATCACAAGGTGTCATTGCTAAGGGACAGTCACTTACTAGTATCACAAGGTGTCATTGCTAAGGGACAGTCACTTACTAGTATCACAAGGTGTCATTGCTAAGGGACAGTCACTTACTAGTATCACAAGGTGTCATTGCTAAGGGACAGTCACTTACTAGTATCACAAGGTGTCATTGCTAAGGGACAGTCACTTACTAGTATCACAAGGTGTCATTGCTAAGGGACGTCGTTACTAGTATCACACGGTGTCATTACTAAGGGACGTCGTTACTAGTATCACATGGTGTCATTGCTAAGGGACAGTCACTTACTAGTATCACAAGGTGTCATTGCTAAGGGACAGTCACTTACTAGTATCACAAGGTGTCATTGCTAAGGGACAGTCACTTACTAGTATCACAAGGTGTCATTGCTAAGGGACAGTCACTTACTAGTATCACAAGGTGTCATTGCTAAGGGACAGTTACTTACTAGTATCACAAGGTGTCATTGCTAAGGGACGGTCACTTACTAGTGTCACAAGGTGTCATTGCTAAGGGACAGTCACTTACTGGTATCACATGGTGTCATTGCTAAGGGACAGTCACTTACTAGTATCACAAGGTGTCATTGCTAAGGGACAGTCACTTACTGGTATCACAAGGTGTCATTGTTAAGGGACAGTCACTTACTGGTATCACATGGTGTCATTGCTAAGGGACGTCGTTACTAGTATCACACGGTGTCATTGCTAAGGGACGTCGTTACTAGTATCACACGGTGTCATTGCTAAGGGACGTCGTTACTAGTATCACACGGTGTCATTGCTAAGGGACAGTCACTTACTGGTATCACAAGGTATCATTGCTAAGGGACAGTCACTTACTAGTATCACACGGTGTCATTGCTAAGGGACAGTCACTTACTGGTATCACAAGGTATCATTGCTAAGGGACGGTCACTTACTAGTATCACACGGTGTCATTGCTAAGGGACAGTCACTTACTGGTATCACAAGGTATCATTGCTAAGGGACAGTCACTTACTGGTATCACATGGTGTCATTGCTAAGGGACGTCGTTACTAGTATCACACGATGTCATTGCTAAGGGACGTCGTTACTAGTATCACATGGTGTCATTGCTAAGGGACGTCGTTACTAGTATCACACGGTGTCATTGCTAAGGGATGTCGTTACTAGTATCACAAGGTGTCATTGCTAAGGGACGTCGTTACTAGTATCACATGGTGTCATTGCTAAGGGACGTCGTTACTAGTATCACATGGTGTCATTGCTAAGGGACGTCGTTACTAGTATCACACGGTGTCATTGCTAAGGGACGTCGTTACTAGTATCACACGGTGTCATTGCTAAGGGACGTCGTTACTAGTATCACATGGTGTCATTGCTAAGGGACGTCGTTACTAGTATCACACGGTGTCATTGCTAAGGGACGTCGTTACTAGTATCACACGGTGTCATTGCTAAGGGATGTCGTTACTAGTATCACACGGTGTCATTGCTAAGGGACGTCGTTACTAGTATCACACGGTGTCATTGCTAAGGGATGTCGTTACTAGTATCACAAGGTGTCATTGCTAAGGGACGTCGTTACTGGTATCACAAGGTGCCATTGCTAAGGGACAGTCACTTACTAGTGTCACAAGGTGTCATTGCTAAGGGACAGTTGCTTACTGGTATCACAAGGTGTCATTGCTAAGGGACAGTCGCTTACTGGTATCACAAGGTGTCATTGCTAAGGGACAGTCTCTTACTAGTATCACAAGGTGTCATTGCTAAGGGACGTCGTTACTAGTATCCCACGTTGTCATTGCTAAGGGACAGTCACTTACTGGTATCACATGGTGTCATTGCTAAGGGACGTCGTTACTAGTATCACACGGTGTCATTGCTAAGGGACGTCGTTACTAGTATCACACGGTGTCATTGCTAAGGGACGTCGTTACTAGTATCACGTGGTGTTATTGCTAAGGGACGTCGTTACTAGTGTCACATGGTGTCATTGCTAAGGGACGTCGTTACTAGTGTCACATGGTGTCATTGCTAAGGGACGTCGTTAGTAGTATCAAATGGTGTCATTGCTAAGGGACAGTCACTTACTAGTATCACACGGTGTCATTGCTAAGGGACGTCGTTACTAGTATCACATGGTGTCATTGCTAAGGGACGTCGTTACTAGTATCACACGGTGTCATTGCTAAGGGACGTCGTTACTAGTATCACAAGGTGTCATTGCTAAGGGACGTCGTTACTGGTATCACACGATGTCATTGCTAAGGGACGTCGTTACTAGTATCACACGATGTCATTGCTAAGGGACGTCGTTACTAGTATCACACGATGTCATTGCTAAGGGACGTCGTTACTAGTATCACAAGGTGTCATTGCTAAGGGACGTCGTTACTAGTATCACACGATGTCATTGCTAAGGGACGTCGTTACTAGTGTCACAAGGTGTCATTGCTAAGTGACAGTCACTTACTAGTATCACACGGTGTCATTGCTAAGGGACGGTCACTTACTGGTGTCACATGGTGTCATTGCTAAGGGACGTCGTTACTAGTGTCACATGGTGTCATTGCTAAGGGACGTCGTTACTAGTGTCACATGGTGTCATTGCTAAGGGACGTCGTTACTAGTATCACACGATGTCATTGCTAAGGGACGTCGTTACTAGTATCACACGATGTCATTGCTAAGGGACGTCGTTACTAGTATCACAAGGTGTCATTGCTAAGTGACAGTCACTTACTAGTATCACAAGGTGTCATTGCTAAGGGACGTCGTTACTAGTGTCACAAGGTGTCATTGCTAAGTGACGTCGTTACTAGTATCACACGGTGTCATTGCTAAGGGACGTCGTTACTGGTATCACATGGTGTCATTGCTAAGGGATGTCGTTACTAGTGTCACATGGTGTCATTGCTAAGGGACGTCGTTACTAGTATCACACGATGTCATTGCTAAGGGACGTCGTTACTAGTATCACAAGGTGTCATTGCTATGGGACGTCGTTACTAGTGTCACATGGTGTCATTGCTAAGGGACGTCGTTACTAGTGTCACATGGTGTCATTGCTAAGGGACGTCGTTACTAGTATCACACGATGTCATTGCTAAGGGACGTCGTTACTAGTATCACAAGGTGTCATTGCTAAGGGACAGTCACTTACTAGTATCACAACGTGTCATTGCTAAGGGACGTCGTTACTAGTATCACAAGGTGTCATTGCTAACTGATGTCTCCCATGGACTTGGCAAAATCATGCAGCCAAGGTATTCAAAGATACAATAATCTTTACATAAACTATACTTTCCAACCTGACGAAAATGTTTACAAATACAGACAAGTAGCGTTAAAAGCATGCTTAAGCGTAGCTTAAGGATGTACACCTCTGAGAAGACAAAATTTTCCTGTATCAAACTTTTTTGCTAATATACATTTTTGATTAGGGAGTTCAAGGCATGTCAGAAAATGCAAAAATAATGATATGTCAGTGTGCTCGTTTTTGTGCTATGATCGGTCAAATATACCAATATGACATAGTAAGGGATTTAAAGTCAATTTTGTAGTTTCGACCAATGGCAGAACATTTTCATACAATATCTTCCGAATTTGTAATTCGAAATGTATGAACGTTTGCAGAAATGACAAAAATATTGTTTTCTTTTAAGTTATGGAGGTAAAATTTCTTTAACTTAATATTTTTACTCAGGAAAGCAATTTGAGTTACCCCTACCCCTTATTTTTTAATGAGAAAATCCTCATTTTTTCACCATTTTTTGCAGATTTAACGCTTAATAAAAAAAGTTCTGATATCAAACTTTTTTTAAAATTTGGCATATGAAAAGAAACTGGGTTTCTTTTTCTAAAACCGTCATAAAAATGGGGGGTTAGTGTTCTTATTTTTTTGTCTCTTTATTATTTGTGTTATTTTTCACAGTTTCAGGTTCAAAAATAAAAACTGCTCCAGTTACACTAAATATATCCAAAAAAAAATACAAAAAATGTATAATTATCCACTTTGTAGCATAATATTTCTATAACATTGAACATCATAAAGTTGTACAGCAAAAATTAGCATGCTATAATTAAAAATGGCTAAACACTGATGTTTTTAAGAGAATGATCTAGAATCAAAAAGGTGAAATTTTGCCAGTTCTGGAAGTGCAATAACAAATACAGCTGAAGCATACAGCACCAGACCTAGCTTAAGTCAAGCAGTCCTAAAGCACCACACCTAGCTTAAGTCTAGCAGTCCTACAGCACCAGACCTAGCTTAAGTCTAGCAGTCGTACAGTACCAGATCTAGCTTAAGTCTATCAGTCGTACAGCACCAGACCTAGCTTAAGTCTAGCAGTCCTACAGCACCACACCTAGCTTAAGTCTAGCAGTCCTACAGCACCAGACCTAGCGTAAGTCTAGCAGTCCTACAGCACCACACCTAGCGTAAGTCTAGCAGTCCTACAGTACCAGACCTAGCTTAAGTCTAGCAGTCGTACAGCACCAGACCTAGCTTAAGTCTAGCAGTCATACAGCACCACACCTAGCTTAAGTCTAGCAGTCCTACAGCACCAGACCTAGCTTAAGTCTAGCAGTCCTACAGCACCACACCTAGCTTAAGTCTAGCAGTCAAACAGCACCACACCTAGCGTAAGTCTAGCAGTCGTACAGCACCACACCTAGCGTAAGTCTAGCAGTCCTACAGTACCAGACCTAGCTTAAGTCTAGCAGTCATACAGTACCAGACCTAGCTTAAGTCTAGCAGTCATACAGCACCACACCTAGCGTAAGTCTAGCAGTCATACAGCATCACACCTAGCTTAAGTCTAGCAGTCAAACAGCACCACACCTAGCGTAAGTCTAGCAGTCCTACAGCACCACACCTAGCTTAAGTCTAGCAGTCCTACAGCACCAGACCTAGCTTAAGTCTAGCAGTCCTACAGCACCACACCTAGCTTAAGTCTAGCAGTCCTACAGCACCACACCTAGCTTAAGTCTAGTAGTCCTACAGCACCACACCTAGCTTAAGTCTAGCAGTCCTACAGCACCACACCTAGCGTACTTCTAGCAGTCCTACAGCACCACACCTAGCTTAAGTCTAGCAGTCATACAGCACCAGACCTAGCTTAAGTCTAGCAGTCCTTCAGCACCACACCTAGCGTAAGTCTAGCAGTCCTACAGCACCAGACCTAACGTAAGTCTAGCAGTCGTACAGCACCACACCTAGCGTAAGTCTAGCAGTCGTACAGTACCAGACCTAGCTTAAGTCTAGCAGTCCTACAGCACCACACCTAGCGTAAGTCTAGCAGTTGTACAGTACCAGACCTAGCTTAAGTCTAGCAGTCATACAGCATCACACCTAGCTTAAGTCTAGCAGTCAAACAGCACCACACCTAGCGTAAGTCTAGCAGTCGTACAGTACCAGACCTAGCTTAAGTCTAGCAGTCCTACAGCACCACACCTAGCGTAAGTCTAGCAGTTGTACAGTACCAGACCTAGCTTAAGTCTAGCAGTCATACAGCATCACACCTAGCTTAAGTCTAGCAGTCAAACAGCACCACACCTAGCGTAAGTCTAGCAGTCGTACAGTACCAGACCTAGCTTAAGTCTAGCAGTCCTACAGCACCACACATAGCTTAAATCTAGCAGTCGTACAGCACCACACATAGCTTAAGTCTAGCAGTCCTACAGCACCACACCTAGCTTAAGTCTAGCAGTCCTACAGCACCACACCTAGCTTAAGTCTAGCAGTCCTACAGCACCACACCTAGCTTACGACTAGCAGTCCTACAGCACCAGACCTAGCTTAAATCTAGCAGCCGTACAGCACCAGACCTAGCTTAAATCTAGCAGTCGTACAGCACCAGCCAAAGCTTAAGTCTAGCAGATCACAACAGCAAATGTAAAATGTGGCCAGGAGCACCAAATATCGCTTATCTAATCAAGTCTAAGAGACGTACAGCACCAAATATAGCTTATCTTAACAAATCTAGCAGACGTACTACACCAAATGTAGCTTATCTTATCAAATCTAGCAGACGTACTACACCAAATGTAGCTTATCTTAACGAATCTAGCAGACGTACTACACCAAATATAGCTTATCTTATCAAATCTAGCAGACGTACTACACCAAATGTAGCTTATCGTATCAAATCTAGCAGACGTACTACACCAAATATAGCTTATCTTATCAAATCTAGCAGACGTACTACACCAAATATAGCTTATCTTAACAAATCTAGCAGACGTACTACACCAAATATAGCTTATCTTAACAAATCTAGCAGACGTACAACACCAAATATCGCTTATCTAATCAAGTCTAAGAGACGTACAGCACCAAATAAAGCTTATCTTAACAAATCTAGCAGACGATCTACACCAAATGTAGCTTTTCTTAACGAATCTAGTAGACGTACTACACCAAATATAGCTTATCTTATCAAATCTAGCAGACGTACAACACCAAATATAGCTTATCTTATCAAATCTAGCAGACGTACAACACCAAATATAGCTTATCTTATTAAATATAGCAGACGAACGACACCAAAAATAACTTATCAAATCTTGCAGACGTACAACACCACATCATTATAGTTTAACACAAACAAAGCACCAAACTTAACTTTATTTAAGCATGTTATGTACACTAAATAGCAAATCTAAAGCATCAAACGCAGTTTAAGTCAGAGCCGCTACACAGGAGGTTTAAGTCCAGTAGAACTTCAGTACAAAGTGTATCAGAGCCGCTACACAGGAGGTTTAAGTCCAGTAGAACTTCAGTACAAAGTGTATCAGAGCCGCTACACAGGAGGTTTAAGTCCAGTAGAACTTCAGTACAAAGTGAAGTCAGAGCCGCTACACAGGAGGTTTAAGTCCAGTAGAACTTCAGTACAAAGTGAAGTCAGAGCCGCTACACAGGAGGTTTAAGTCCAGTAGAACTTCAGTACAAAGTGTATCAGAGCCGCTACACAGGAGGTTTAAGTCGAGTAGAACTTCAGTACAATGTGAAGTCAGAGCCGCTACACAGGAGGTTTAAGTCGAGTAGAACTTCAGTACAAAGTGAAGTCAGAGCCGCTACACAGGAGGTTTAAGTCCAGTAGAACTTCAGTACAAAGTGAAGTCAGAGCCGCTACACAGGAGGTTTAAGTCCAGTAGAACTTCAGTACAAAGTGAAGTCAGAGCCGCTACACAGGAGGTTTAAGTCGAGTAGAACTTCAGTACAAAGTGTATCAGAGCCGCTACACAGGAGGTTTAAGTCGAGTAGAACTTCAGTACAAAGTGAAGTCAGAGCCGCTACACAGGAGGTTTAAGTCGAGTAGAACTTCAGTACAAAGTGTATCAGAGCCGCTACACAGGAGGTTTAAGTCCAGTAGAACTTCAGTACAAAGTGAAGTCAGAGCCGCTACACAGGAGGTTTAAGTCGAGTAGAACTTCAGTACAAAATGAAGTCAGACGGAGCCAACACGCCAATTGTAGATCTAGCCAGTATTGTTGTATACATGTTAACTTTAAATTGAGTATGACATGCTTAAGAGCAACAACCTTGAAATGCAAAAGTAATGGCGACGGTGACAGGAAGCGCACTTCATTAATTTATTTTCACGTCCTTTCTAAAACATAGACAAATATATCTATATCTTTGGAAATACCGTAAACTAGGTCATGGTTCTATAACGTCATGACATAATGAACGCCATTCCTCGACAAATATCGTAAAACACTCAATGCATAATTGGCAATTTGCATCAGAAACGTAAAAGTAAGCAAAAACCTTGAGCATAAATTTGAGCTGTAATTGGATGGATGAAACTTGATGGAGAGGAGAAACACCAACTTATCAGTTACAGTGCAGTGGGCAGGCCCCGTGGGGTTGCGCCTGCACGCAAGTTGGGCGAGACAAACGGCTTACTTGCAGTTACGGCCCTCGCGATACTCATTCTGACCAAACCACCCCAAATAACGTGTTTGTTAGTGGCTAATGACACAGACAATAGGTACTGTTGTCTAACGTATATGTTAAACCAACATCCACGTACATGGAGAACAGTTATTAACTAGGACACTTTGATCAATGTTTTGCTGACAATTGAAATGTAATCGCGTGCTGCGGTTCGTTCCTTTTCTAATATTGTCTATCACTGAATCCCACGTCGTTTATTTGAACGCCTACTGGTCCAAGTATTTGCTGAACTGCACAGAAGTCATAGCACAAAATACCGTCGTGTTAGCTTTTATGAAATTGGGAGATGACTTCATTGCAAATGCGGTTTGACATCACGCCAGCCTTGGCCTTTTGACCTTGTTGTGTTGAGGTCACCACACAAAAATCCACGTTTTTACGTTCCAGTTTACATTGTAAAACCATTTGATTATTAAGCGTGTAATCGGTCAAAATTCAACATATTGATCATGGGGAATGTGATATCGCCCTCGTGCATTCTAATTTATCTCGATTCGATAGTATACATGTTTCCATCATACAAGGTTAATAAATGTACAAATTGACTGATGTCCCTATTCTGTTCCTGTAACTAGCTGTAAATGTTATTGACCGGCTCCTGTCGCCCTCTTTGACCTGTACAATTAATCATCTGGACCCTGTGTCCCCGAGCTCGACTGAGTCAAAACTCGACCAATCGGTTCATGTGGCTTTCTGATTCATCATCAACTTCCACAGCATCCCCAACCTCTTTCAAAGATGTCTATGAATTAAGTCATATGAAAACAAATGATTCGGCAATATCTTTAAAAAATCAATATTGTAAATAAGATTTGATGATCTTTGACATGTTAATAGGGTTAATAAGGCCAAATATTGCAATACAGTTCTTTAATTTCTACTTAATCAATAATCGCCTTACATGTGTGACTTTTCTATCATTCCGAATTATTCCGAACTATCACATCTATAAAAAAAACGTTGCACTTCACTTCTATCTGACCGACTTGCGCGATCGACAACGTATGCAATTGAACAACTGAAATGTACATTTCACATTTCTAAAGGTAAGTCATTGGAAGTAACGTCGAAAAAACAAAACACCGATTTCCTCTAATGGGTATTCAACCTTTCCAAACAGTAGCTAGTACAACATTAACATTTCATGTCTACGTGATAACAAGGTTTTCTAAAAAAAAAAACCCAACTTTTATTGTTTACACAGGCCCGGTACAAACACATTTCCGATCGTCACCATAACGGATTGTCAGATTGCGTGTATGAAATTTTCTCCTACCAATGGTTGTAATATGGAAATTATGTAGACAAACAGCTGCGAATATTGCAATATTTAATAAATGACAAAAAATGACAGCAGTCAGAGCAGCAAGAAAATGGTTTCACAAGAAATTAGTCTCCAGGTCCAATTTCATGAGAACTTTGTGAATATTTCAGGGAGATTGACTTGTCTGTCTCGTGCAGAAAAGCTACGAATCGATGTGATTGAATGAGGTGGGATTGTCCAAATGGAAATATCAAACGACGCATACGTAAGGAACGTCCAAACAATGTAATATGTATTACTAGGATATTGTACTCTCTTCTAGAATACTATTACAGGGTATCTTCTCTATGATACTACTACAGGGTATCTTCTCTAAAATACTACTACAGGGTATCTTCTCTAGGATACTACTACAGGGTATCTTCTCTAGGATACTACTACAGGGTATCTTCTCTAGGATACTACTACAGGGTATCTTCTCTAGGATACTACTACAGGGTATCTTCTCTAGGATACTACTACAGGGTATCTTCTCTAGGATACTACTACAGGGTATCTTCTCTAGGATACTACTACAGGGTATCTTCTCTAGGATACTACTACAGGGTATCTTCTCTAGGATACTACTACAGGGTATCTTATCTAGGATACTACTACAGGGTATCTTCTCTAGGATATTACTACAGGGTATCTTCTCTAGGATACTACTACATGGTATCTTCTCTAGGATACTACTACAGGGTATCTTCTCTAGGATACTACTACAGGGTATCTTCTCTAGGATACTACATGTATTACAGGGTATCTTCTCTAGGATACTACATGTACTACAGGGTATCTTCTCTAGGATACTACTACAGGGTATCTTCTCTAGGATACTACTACAGGGTATCTTCTCTAGGATACTACTACAGGGTATCTTCTCTAGGATACTACTACAGGGTATCTTCTCTAGGATACTACATGTACTACAGGGTATCTTCTCTAGGATACTACTACAGGGTATCTTCTCTAGGATACTACTACAGGGTATCTTCTCTAGGATACTACTACAGGGTATCTTCTCTAGGATACTACTACAGGGTATCTTCTCTAGGATACTACTACAAGGTATCTGCTCTAGGATATTACTACAGGGTATCTTCTCTAGGATACTACTACAGGGTATCTTCTCTAGGATACTACTACAGGGTATCTTCTCTAGGACACTACTACAGGGTATCTTCTCTAGGATACTACTACAGGGTATCTTCTCTAGGATACTACTACAGGGTATCTTCTCTAGGATACTACTACAGGGTATCTTCTCTATGATACTACTACAGGGTATCTTCTCTAGGATACTACTACAGGGTATCTTCTCTAGGACACTACTACAGGGTATCTTCTCTAGGATACTACTACATGGTATCTTCTCTAGGATACTACTACAGGGTATCTTCTCTAGGGTACTACTACAGGGTATCTTCTCTTGGATACTAATACAGGGTATCTTCTCTAGGATACTACTACAGGGTATCTTCTCTAGGATACTACTACAGGGTACCTTCTCTAGGATACTACTACAGGGTACCTTCTCTAGGATACTACTACAGGGTATCTTCTCTAGGATACTACTACAGGATATCTTCTCTAGGATACTACTACAGGGTATCTTCTCTATGATACTACTACAGGGTATCTTCTCTAGGATACTTCTACAGGGTATCTTCTCTAGGATACTACTACAGGGTATCTTCTCTAGGATACTACTACAGGGTATCTTCTCTAGGATACTACTACAGGGTATCTTCTCTAGGATACTACTACAGGGTATCTTCTCTAGGATACTACTACAGGGTATCTTCTCTAGGACACTACTACAGGGTATCTTCTCTAGGATACTACTACAGGGTATCTTCTCTAGGATACTACTACAGGGTATCTTCTCTAGGACACTACTACAGGGTATCTTCTCTAGGATACTACTACAGGGTATCTTCTCTAGGATACTACTACAGGGTATCTTCTCTAGGACACTACTACAGGGTATCTTCTCTAGGACACTACTACAGGGTATCTTCTCTAGGATACTACTACAGGGTATCTTCTCTAGGATACTACTACAGGGTATCTTCTCTAGGATACTACTACAGGGTATCTTCTCTAGGATACTACATGTACTACAGGGTATCTTCTCTAGGATACTACTACAGGGTATCTTCTCTAGGATACTACATGTACTACAGGGTATCTTCTCTATGATACTACTACAGGGTATCTTCTCTAGGATACTACTACAGGGTATCTTCTCTAGGATACTACATGTACTACAGGGTATCTTCTCTAGGACACTACTACAGGGTATCTTCTCTAGGATACTACATGTACTACAGGGTATCTTCTCTAGGATACTACATGTACTACAGGGTATCTTCTCTAGGATACTACTACAGGGTATCTTCTCTAGGATACTACTACAGGTATCTTCTCTAGGATACTACTACAGGGTATCTTCTCTAGGATACTACTACAGGGTATCTTCTCTAGGATACTACTACAGGGTATCTTCTCTAGGACACTACATGTACTACAGGGTATCTTCTCTAGGATACTACTACAGGGTATCTTCTCTAGGATACTACTACAGGGTATCTTCTCTAGGATACTACTACAGGGTATCTTCTCTAGGATACTACTACAGGGTATCTTCTCTAGGATACTACTACAGGGTATCTTCTCTAGGATACTACTACAGGGTATCTTCTCTAGGATACTACTACAGGGTATCTTCTCTAGGATACTACTACAGGGTATCTTCTCTAGGATACTACTACAGGGTATCTTCTCTAGGATACTACATGTACTACAGGGTATCTTCTCTAGGATACTACTACAGGGTATCTTCTCTAGGATACTACTACAGGGTATCTTCTCTAGGATACTACTACAGGGTATCTTCTCTAGGATACTACTACATGGTATCTTCTCTAGGATACTACTACAGGGTATCTTCTCTAGGATACTACTACAGGGTATCTTCTCTAGGATATTACTACAGGGTATCTTCTCTAGGATACTACTACAGGGTATCTTCTCTAGGATATTACTACAGGGTATCTTCTCTAGGACACTACTACAGGGTATCTTCTCTAGGATACTACTACAGGGTATCTTCTCTAGGACACTACTACAGGGTATCTTCTCTAGGATACTACTACAGGGTATCTTCTCTAGGATACTACTACAGGGTATCTTCTCTAGGATACTACTACAGGGTATCTTCTCTAGGATACTACATGTACTACAGGGTATCTTCTCTAGGATACTACTACAGGGTATCTTCTCTAGGATACTACTACAGGGTATCTTCTCTAGGATACTACTACAGGGTATCTTCTCTAGGATACTACATGTACTACAGGGTATCTTCTCTAGGATACTACTACAGGGTATCTTCTCTAGGATACTACTACAGGGTATCTTCTCTAGAATACTACTACAGGGTATCTTCTCTGGGATACTACTACAGGGTATCTTCTCTAGGATACTACTACAGGGTATCTTCTCTAGGATACTACTACAGGGTATCTTCTCTAGGATACTACTACAGAGTATCTTCTCTAGGATACTACTACAGGGTATCTTCTCTAGGATACTACTACAGGGTATCTTCTCTAGGATACTACTACAGGGTATCTTCTCTAGGATACTTCTACAGGGTATCTTCTCTAGGATACTACTACAGGGTATCTTCTCTAGGATACTACTACAGGGTATCTTCTCTAGGATACTACTACAGGGTATCTTCTCTAGGATACTACTACAGGGTATCTTCTCTAGGATACTACTACAGGGTATCTTCTCTAGGATACTTCTACAGGGTATCTTCTCTAGGATACTACTACAGGGTATCTTCTCTAGGACACTACTACAGGGTATCTTCTCTAGGATACTACTACAGGGTATCTTCTCTAGGATACTACTACAGGGTATCTTCTCTAGGACACTACTACAGGGTATCTTCTCTAGGATACTACTACAGGGTATCTTCTCTAGGATACAACTACAGGGTATCTTCTCTAGGACACTACTACAGGGTATCTTCTCTAGGACACTACTACAGGGTATCTTCTCTAGGATACTTCTACAGGGTATCTTCTCTAGGATACTACTACAGGGTATCTTCTCTAGGATACTACATGTACTACAGGGTATCTTCTCTAGGATACTACATGTACTACAGGGTATCTTCTCTAGGATACTACTACAGGGTATCTTCTCTAGGATACTATTACAGGGTATCTTCTCTAGAATACTACTACAGGGTATCTTCTCTGGGATACTACTACAGGGTATCTTCTCTAGGATACTACTACAGGGTATCTTCTCTAGGATACTACTACAGGGTATCTTCTCTAGGATACTACTACAGGGTATCTTCTCTAGGATACTACTACCGGGTATCTTCTCTAGGATACTACTACAGGGTATCTTCTCTAGGATACTACATGTACTACAGGGTATCTTCTCTAGGATACTACTACAGGGTATCTTCTCTAGGATACTACTACAGGGTATCTTCTCTAGGATACTACTACAGGGTATATTCTCTAGGATACTACTACAGGGTATATTCTCTAGGATACTACTACCGGGTATCTTCTCTAGGACACTACTACAGGGTATCTTCTCTGGGATACTACTACAGGGTATCTTCTCTAGGATACTACTACAGGGTATCTTCTCTAGGATATTACTACAGGGTATCTTCTCTAGGACACTACTACAGGGTATCTTCTCTAGGATACTACTACAGGGTATCTTCTCTAGGATACTACTACAGGGTATCTTCTCTAGGATATTACTACAGGGTATCTTCTCTAGGACACTACTACAGGGTATCTTCTCTAGGATACTACTACAGGGTATCTTCTCTAGGATACTACTACAGGGTATCTTCTCTAGGATACTACTATAGGGTATCTTCTCTAGGATACTACTACAGGGTATCTTCTCTAGGATACTACTACAGGATATCGTCTCTAGGGTACTACTACAGGGTATCTTCTCTAGGATACTACTACAGGGTACCTTCTCTAGGATACTACTACAGGGTACCTTCTCTAGGATACTACTACAGGGTACCTTCTCTAGGATACTACTACAGGGTATCTTCTCTAGGATACTACTACAGGGTATCTTTTCTAGGATACTACTACAGGGTATCTCCGCTAGGATACGATATCACGGTTTCCTTTCTTGGATACTTCAACAAAAGTCTTAATTAGTTACAATTACTGTGTGTTTAACATTATAAAGTCTATATTAACACGGATTTGGATTATCTAAATCCGTGCTATTAGTTAATGGACCATGAAAACTTGTCAAAACGTGGATTTTAGATAAATCTGTCTGAATGGTCACCTCAATATTCGGACCATGCCGCTATTAAGACCATTTTGGTGCGGTCCGTAAGGTGGTGTATACACAAATATGTAACTTGATATTTTTTATTTGAAATGCAGCATAAGACGACCAGCTGACTTGATAAAATGTACGGCGTACTTTCGATATTCAATGTTCCAAATTTTCCGATGGGATTTGAATACAAAGTTTTCTCCAAGAAAAAAATTTTCCACTGGGAAAATAGCACAATACTTATCATATTAAAGGCCCAATATACGTAACTTTCGGCAAAACTTGAAGCGAAAATAAAGCCTAATTACTTATCATATTTATAGATTTAGTTAAGACTAACTGATATCAGCAATATTCAAGATGAATTCTTTCGCGGTTACCGGTACAGCAGCAGTTGAAACACGGTATTTGTAAACACGCGTCCATTTCGAACCGTCTTCTACCTACGGTTTGTTGTTGTCCCCATCTGAATTATTTTCCATTCTTTGGATTTTTTTGTCAAGAGTTTCTTTTTAGTTACCGCTTAGGTTTACTTCGTTTTAGGCTTATTTTTGCATGGTTATCAACTGGATTTTTTTCAGAATTTTTCACAATCACGAAAATTTCTCTGAAGTTAGGTATATTGGGCCTTTATAAGAATTTAAAAGGTCCTTGATCTGCGTTTAGCTTACAGCGGAACGTGACAAGGGAAACAACTCGTTCTTGTACTCCATAACTTCGTAAGCGAGACAACTCGGCCTTTACTTCGTTAGTAATGCCTGTTGCCAAGCAATCCATTGACGTGCATAGTGATGAAGGTTAGACAACTCTAACAAACCGTTTAAATCAGTTTCAGGGGGAATAACTCAAATCATCTTTGATGACGATCCTAGTTACACATAATAAAGTTAGAGAATTAGTGAAAGCTAAATGAAATTCACAATTCCTATCTCATTTAAGTAACTCTAAAATAAGTATACTAGGTTCACTGACTTACTGCAGACTTTTCACCTCGAGCACACAATGGCTTTATACGTCTCTGGGTGAGTGAAACAACAATGCAAAAACAAACATTGGAACGGAACGTTTGTTTGTTTAAACGTAATTATTTTCACACGTTTATTTTCATATTCCCGTGAAAGATTTTATTATGAAGCAAAACAACTGAGTCTTAAAAATTAGAAAGTCCACATATAATGCTAGCGAGATAGACTTTAGGAGGAACAGTAACCTAGGGTTACTAAGGGTAAGGTTCACAGCAACCATAATTTACAGGGCAGCATGTAAAGTGTTAGTAATCAAAGGGAAATTAAACAGCTTATCACTGGACAGTCCAGAACGGGCAACATCTAATAGGAAACATATCATACTAGGAAGTCGGTCAAGTTTTTCAGTCAAAGATGAGACACAAACGAGGAAGTCGGTCGTGTTTTTCAGTCAATAATGAGACACAAACGAGGAAGTCGGTCGTGTTTTTCAGTCAATAATGAGACACAAACGAGGAAGTCGGTCAAGTTTTTCAGTCAAAGATGAGACACAAACGAGGAAGTCGGTCAAGTTTTTCAGTCAAAGATGAGACACAAACGAGGAAGTCGGTCAAGTTTTTCAGTCAATAATGAGACACAAACGAGGAAGTCGTTCGTGTTTTTCAGTCAATAATGAGACACAAACGAGGAAGTCGGTCAAGTTTTTCAGTCAATAATGAGACACAAACGAGGAAGTCGGTCAAGTTTTTCAGTCAAAGATGAGACAGAAACGACAAGTTGTAAATAAGCTTGTACGTTTACATGAATTTTGTATAAAATATAAATAAATTCATATCTTCATATACTTATTACTTTTATTCTAAACTCTATAACATTTGAATTTTATACAATGCGTTTGATCACAATAGAAAAGGAAGAAAGAACTATCAAAATTTCATTAAATTTGATTTTTCGGATAAGTGAAACTTTCTACTCAGAGCCGCCGAGCCGCGAACCCCGACCTCCGTCACACCGCATGTCAACACGATCTAGTACAACGGTCTAGACCAATAACCTACAGAGCCGGTCGAGCCGCGAACACTGGCCTCCCTCACACCGCATGTCAACACGATCTAGTACAACGGTCTAGAACGATAACCTTCAGGCAAGAGAAAAATACATGATCTTTTTCTGCGTTTAAACTTCTCAGACATTTGCCGCTTTCGGTAACATGGAAGCTTCGACTCTTGCATATTTCTTAGCCCATTTGGCTTTCCTCTCAGCAATCTTCCTCTCCCGGTTGAGTCTAGCGCGCTCCAATTTAGCATCAATGGCTGCTTTTGACCTTGACCTATTGATAGGAGGAAGGCGTCTCGGAGGGCCTTGGCAGGTCTCGCGAGAGTACGTGGCGTACTGAGATGATGTCCTGCGGGACTCGGGAACACCAGGTAGAACGGAACAAGACTCCTCTGATTCGGACATGGTGTCGATCTTTAGCACGAATGCCACTCCTCCCTCTCCCTTCTTTGGGACAATCCCTTCCTCCTTCAGTTGCATCAACGCCGTCTGTTCGGTTTTACGGGCTGTGTTGTAAACACCAGAGTCCAGGTATGGCTCCAGTTTGTCTGAAGCAGGGCGGTTGACCGGTACGACCTGTATGACAGGAAGAGAATTTAGTTATTTGAAAGTTGAAAGTTATTTGAAACACAAAAATAAAACATTCCATTTTCATGCAGGTCTTTAAGAATAAAGAAGCTTTTACACGCCACAATCATACGAGGCGACTAATATCGGCCTTATTGTTGGCTTTCTGCCTCAGGACCACCTTCTCTGTAGGATTTAGTTGATACCCCAACCAACGCTTTAACTCTTAACACTAGTGAGTTTATGGACATATTGAGTCTTCTGTGTGGCCCTGTATGGCCTTATTGTGTTGATGGACCGTTAAGACTACTGTGTGGCCCTGTATGACCTCATTGTGTTGATGGACTGTTAAGACTACCATGTGGTCCTGTATGGTCTTATTGTGTTGATGGACTGTTAAGACTACCGTGTGGTCCTCTATGACCTTATTGTGTTGATGGACCGTTAAGACTACCGTGTGGTCCTGTATGACCTCATTGTGTTGATGGACTGTTAAGACTACCGTGTGGTCCTGTGTGGCCTTAGTGTGTTGATTAACTGTTAAGACTACCGTGTGGTCCTGTATGACCTTATTGTGTTGATGGACTGTTAAGACTACCGTGTGGTCCTGTATGCCCTCATTGTGTTGATGGACTGTTAAGACTACCGTGTGGTCCTGTATGGCCTTAGTGTGTTGATTAACTGTTAAGACTACCGTGTGGTCCTGTATGACCTTATTGTGTTGATGGACCGTTAAGACTACCGTGTGGCCCTGTATGACCTTATTGTGTTGATGGACTGTTAAGACTACTGAGTTATCATGAATGACCTCATTGTGTTGATAGTCTGTTAAGACTACCGTGTGGTCTTGCATGGCCTTAGTGTGTTGATTAACTGTTAAGACTAGCGTGTGGTCCTGTATGGCCTTAGTGTGTTGATGGACTGTTAAGACTACCGTGTGGTCCTGTATGGCCTTAGTGTGTTGATGGACTGTTAAGACTACTGTGTGGCCCTGTATGATGTTATTGTGTTGATGAACCGTTAAGACTACTGTGTGGCCCTGTATGACCTTATTGTGTTGATGGACCGTTAAGACTACTGTGTGGCCCTGTATGCCCTCATTGTGTTGATGGACTGTTAAGACTACCGTGTGGTCCTGTATGCCCTCATTGTGTTGATGGACTGTTAAGACTACCGTGTGGTCCTGTATGACCTTATTGTGTTGATGGACTGTTAAGACTACCGTGTGGTCCTGTATGGCCTTAGTGTGTTGATTAACTGTTAAGACTACCGTGTGGTCCTGTATGACCTTATTGTGTTGATGGACCGTTAAGACTACCGTGTGGCCCTGTATGACCTTATTGTGTTGATGGACTGTTAAGACTACTGAGTTATCATGAATGACCTCATTGTGTTGATAGTCTGTTAAGACTACCGTGTGGTCTTGCATGGCCTTAGTGTGTTGATTAACTGTTAAGACTAGCGTGTGGTCCTGTATGGCCTTAGTGTGTTGATGGACTGTTAAGACTACCGTGTGGTCCTGTATGGCCTTAGTGTGTTGATGGACTGTTAAGACTACTGTGTGGCCTTGTATGATGTTATTGTGTTGATGAACCGTTAAGACTACTGTGTGGCCCTGTATGACCTTATTGTGTTGATGGACCGTTAAGACTACTGTGTGGCCCTGTATGCCCTCATTGTGTTGATGGACTGTTAAGACGACCGTGTGGTCCTGTATGGTCTTATTGTGTTGATGGACCGTTAAGACTATTGTTTGGCCCTGTATGACCTTATTGTGTTGATGGACTGTTAAGACTACTGTGTGGCCCTGTATGCCCTCATTGTGTTGATGGACTGTTAAGACGACCGTGTGGTCCTGTATGGTCTTATTGTGTTGATGGACCGTTAAGACTATTGTTTGGCCCTGTATGACCTTATTGTGTTGATGAACCGTTAAGACTACTGTGTGGCCCTGTATGACCTTATTGTGTTGATGGACCGTTAAGACTACTGTGTGGCCCTGTATGCCCTCATTGTGTTGATGGACTGTTAAGACGACCGTGTGGTCCTGTATGACCTTATTGTGTTGATGGACCGTTAAGACTATTGTTTGGCCCTGTATGACCTTATTGTGTTGATGAACCGTTAAGACTACTGTGTGGCCCTGTATGACCTTATTGTGTTGATGGACCGTTAAGACTACTGTGTGGCCCTGTATGCCCTCATTGTGTTGATGGACTGTTAAGACGACCGTGTGGTCCTGTATGACCTTATTGTGTTGATGAACAGCTAAGACTACTGTGTGGCCCTGTATGACCTTATTGTGTTGATGGACTGTTAAGACTACCGTGTGGCCCTGTATGACCTCATTGTGTTGATGGACTGTTAAGACTAGCGTGTGGTCCTGTATGACCTCATTGTGTTGATGGACTGTTAAGACTAGCGTGTGGTCCTGTATGACCTCATTGTGTTGATGGACTGTTAAGACTAGCGTGTGGTCCTGTATGACCTCATTGTGTTGATGGACTGTTAAGACTACCGTGTGGCCCTGTATGACCTTATTGTGTTGATGGACTGTTAAGACTACCGTGTGGCCCTGTATGACCTCATTGTGTTGATGGACTGTTAAGACTACCGTGTGGTCCTGTATGACCATATTGTGTTGATGGACTGTTAAGACTACCGTGTGGCCCTGTATGACCTTATTGTGTTGATGGACAGCTAAGACTACTGTGTGGCCCTGTATGACCTTATTGTGTTGATGGACTGTTAAGACTACCGTGTGGCCCTGTATGACCTCATTGTGTTGATGGACTGTTAAGACTAGCGTGTGGTCCTGTATGAACTCATTGTGTTGATGGACTGTTAAGACTAGCGTGTGGCCCTGTATGGCCTTATTGTGTTGATGGACTGTTAAGACTAGCGTGTGGTCCTGTATGGCCTTATTGTGTTGATGGACTGTTAAGACAAGCGTGTGGTCCTGTATGGCCTTATTGTGTTGATGGACTGTTAAGACTAGCGTGTGGTCCTGTATGACCTTATTGTGTTGATGGACTGTTAAGACTAGCGTGTGGTCCTGTATGGCCTTATTGTGTTGATGGACTGTTAAGACTAGCGTGTGGTCCTGTATGGCCTTATTGTGTTGATGGACTGTTAAGACTACCGTGTAGCCCTGTATGACCTCATTGTGTTGATGGACTGTTAAGACTAGCGTGTGGCCCTGTATGACCTCATTGTGTTGATGGACTGTTAAGACTAGCGTGTGGCCCTGTATGGCCTTATTGTGTTGATGGACTGTTAAGACTACTGTGTGGCCCTGTATGACCTCATTGTGTTGATGGACTGTTAAGACTAGCGTGTGGTCCTGTATGGCCTTATTGTGTTGATGGACTGTTAAGACTACCGTGTAGCCCTGTATGACCTCATTGTGTTGATGGACTGTTAAGACTAGCGTGTGGTCCTGTATGGCCTTATTGTGTTGATGGACTGTTAAGACTAGCGTGTGGTCCTGTATGGCCTTATTGTGTTGATGGACTGTTAAGACTAGCGTGTGGTCCTGTATGACCTTATTGTGTTGATGGACTGTTAAGACTAGCGTGTGGTCCTGTATGGCCTTATTGTGTTGATGGACTGTTAAGACTAGCGTGTGGTCCTGTATGGCCTTATTGTGTTGATGGACTGTTAAGACTACCGTGTAGCCCTGTATGACCTCATTGTGTTGATGGACTGTTAAGACTAGCGTGTGGCCCTGTATGACCTCATTGTGTTGATGGACTGTTAAGACTAGCGTGTGGCCCTGTATGACCTCATTTTGTTGATGGACTGTTAAGACTAGCGTGTGGCCCTGTATGGCCTTATTGTGTTGATGGACTGTTAAGACTAGCGTGTGGCCCTGTATGACCTCATTGTGTTGATGGACTGTTAAGACTAGCGTGTGGTCCTGTATGGCCTTATTGTGTTGATGGACTGTTAAGACTACCGTGTAGCCCTGTATGACCTCATTGTGTTGATGGACTGTTAAGACTACCGTGTGGTCCTGTATGACCTCATTGTGTTGATGGACTGTTAAGACTACCGTGTAGCCCTGTATGACCTCATTGTGTTGATGGAATGTTAAGACTACTGTGTGGCTCTGTATGACTTATTGTGTTGATGGACTGTAAAGACTACTGTGTGGCCCTGTATGACCTCATTGTGTTGATGGACTGTTAAGACTACCGTGTGGCCCTGTATGACCTCATTGTGTTGATGAACCTGTACTCTGTGGTTCTGTTTGTTTGCTATTTTTTTTTCAACCATTTGCCGTGAATGTTGATTAATGGCTGTATAACTTTCATATGTATATTATAAATTCTAAATTAGACGGATTGTTTATCTGGTTTTTTCTTTTCTTTTGTCCTCGAAACAGTCAAAGTTATCAAAAGAGACGGATGCTGAGGGAGACACCACCAGAAATTAAAAGACTGTGGCGGAAAAACAGGTCACCTTTGGTTTGTTGGTGTTCACACAGCGGTACACACAATAATCCGATAAGGCCTGCACCCACATTACCTGTCCCTTAACATATTACACAATGTTAGATGTAATAGACCTATCATTTATTATAAGGGTATAATTTATATTCTATAAAAGGAACATACAGTATTACCTTGAGCTCATGTCGTTCCTCCTGTACATTTTCCTCCACTTTTGAGTTATTACAGCCCATTATTTCACTAAATATTTCTTCTCCTTTTTTATGTGTGTTGTAGTCGTGCAGTAAGATGTACTTAGATACAATGGTATTATGACGTCATGACATGAACTATTTGATGACGTCACAATACTCCCATCGGCCATATGGTTAGTGTGTTATAACGAGGAATTACCGTCGCTGGGGCTCGAACCCGTGACCCTTGGCTTTCCAGCCCGATGCTTTATCGCTAAACATTTCCCTATATAGCTAGTGATTGCAAGGCAACCTAACAAAGCACATATTTTACACTATGTTGAAAAAACATGACATGAAATTATGATATTAAAAGGTTTCTTCACCGACGATGGGTAATCGTAAACAACTGAAACAATTTTTGAAAACATTTGGTAGTTATTATTAACCTCGCGATTCAATTCGTTATAAAAGTTACACTTTAATATAAAATGAAAATCTTATTCAATACTGTTCAAGTTTCATAAGTCTAAAACCAGCTACTGTTTGGAGAGGAATGATGTCGAAATAATTCTGGTACCCATATAACCCAACCTAGGGGCGTTGTGTAGAAGATATGTCTTACATACATCAATATTCTCAGCAAGTCTGTGACGTGCTTTCGAATCTATTACTAAACAATTATTATTATAAAGTATTTTCTTTCGTAGCATTCAGATAATCATATATATTCTACTTGTACACAAAAACGCTTTCCTATTCATTATATAATACTATATATGGTCATTTATCGGATCATACGTAGTTTTACAACGACAAGTAATAAAATCAAGCTTTACAGGTACAGGGCGGTAGAGACGGAATTTATAAACCATCGAGGAGAAGAACGTGAGAAACTCGAGTTGATGACATTGTAACAGCAACAAGGGATGGAATAAGTAAAAAAAGGCGTGTTAATCTAGACTGAGAAGGATTTGGTGATTGTTTTTCCCCTTTTGTTTGTACTTACCTAGAGCTGCATTCTGATAACAGGTACGTTAAGGCATATTCTAATTTTGTCGTGCGTAAAATAGCGTCCATGGATACTGGGTCGACGATGTACAACGATTACATGATCAGTGGTCCAAAAATATTGCTAACGGTAAATTAACAGGTGTTTTATTTTTAGAATTACGCAAAGCATTTGACACCGTTAACCACAAAGTGTTACTACACAAACTTAAGCTTACTGTGTTTCAGACCACTCAACGAACTTTTTAGGTCATACTTATCGGACAGAGTCCAAGCAGTCAATTTCAAAGCTGTACTATCAGCCTTCCAAATATAAGTATTGGTGTCCCCAAAGGATCGATACTGGGGCCTTTATGTTTTATCCTTCACATGAACGATTATCCAAAATGTTTAAAACATTCACTTGTCGATGATATTGAGAGAAAAGTTACCGAAAACCTCCTCTTATCATGTAAATGGATGACCCAAAATAAAATGAGTCTTAATCTAACAAAAACTCAATGTATGCTTATTAGCTCATTCCAAAAACTTTCAAAACTTAGAAAATTGTGTATCAAAGATGATGATATTATCATTGAAACTGTCAATGTTGCTAAATTACTTTGAGTTTTTATAGATAGTTTCTTGTCATGGAGCAATCATATTGATTACATTTGTAAAAAAGTTGTAAAACGTATCAGAAAATTCATGTCCTTAGAGGTGTCAAAAAAGTATATAAACCATTGTTTTACCTCATTTTATGCATTGTTCTTGGAGTAATCCCTCAAATTCATCATTGACAGAAACACTTTTTAAACTTCAAAAAAGACCTACAAGAGTTATCTTAAATGTTAATGACATTTTAACTCCAACCACCATACTCCTTAAGAGTTTGAAGTGGATGCCTGTTCTTGATTTTTATAATTTTAGGAAATGTGTATTAACCTACTAAATTCTTAATGATGAGGCTCCTGGTTATTTAAAGCAAAATTTATTTACCTTTATCAGTCAGATTTCAATCAGGACTACCCGTTCTTTAACGTCTAAGAAACTGTACATTCCCAAATGCAGAACAGCAGTTTATAAATGTTCTTTTAGATATACTTGTATTGCATTATGGAATAACCTAGCTGATGACACACGAAATGCTACACGCATTCTGTCTTTTAAAAAGCTGTATCTAAAAAAAACTATTTTAATTCACCAACCTAGTATATTTTAATCAAAGTCTTTGCATGTGATATTTGTCTCAAGTCATATAATTAAACATGCTTCTACAAACAAATTATCTCAGAATTATGGTAATATTTTATTTTTTTCCCACGCGTATTATCTTAATTACTATTTGTTCAGTATTCATGTTTTATTTGATTCGATCTTCGATTTGTTTGGGTTTTGTTTTTAGTGAAAAAATTATCTTGTCAATTGAAATTGAATCAGTCTTCCATCTCAAATTTTATTGAACCCAATGCATATTGTCTTATATCATTATTCATTTGGTATGTTCTTAGTTATCATTATAAAGAGATACATAATGATATTTTAAAAAAAACATCAATTTGTTTCTAAACAAAAGCCAGAAAGCTTGTTAGGTAGGGCTACCCAATCACCAACTTTCTGGCCTGTGTTCTAACTGTGATATTACTTCTAAATTATATTTGTGTAACATTGACATACTTATTTTAAATCATCATGAAGATATGTGTAATGTTCTGATAATCAAAATTTCATACAGGCTATTTATGTATCTTATTTCTATGTAAGTGTTGTTGTGTAAATTCTAAAAATGTGTTGTTGTACCTTGTTTATATGTGTCTTTAACAGGGCCGTATTGAAAACTAGCCGAATGTCCAGTCTCGGGTTAGGACCCACAGGTAGCCGATGTCCGTGTGTCCAGTCTCGGGTTAGGACCCACAGGTAGCCGATGTCCGTGTGTACAGTGTCTCCTAACCTGACTTAGATCCTTGGTCCTCGTGACGAGCAATAGTCAAATCACCATCACCTGTCAATTAGTGCCCAGCATGTGTTACACCTGTTGGTCAATCTCCAGGTAAACAAATAACAAACCTGCCCTCTGTTACCTTATCTATTGTATAGATCGTGTTACCTGTGTAGATATACTGATGGGTAGGTAACTTTACAATAAGCAGACACTATTGTCACGGACATAGTCTATCTAAGTCCGTGCTATTGTGTGTTATGTTTTTTTATTGAAATATCACGGAATGGTCAAAGCCATATACATGTATGCCTCCGGGCATGTATAAGAGGAAACGTGGTCTTCAGTTTTCATCAGGTCCTATAGTTGTTTTTTTTTTGTCTGAAGTTAATCATTAAATCTCAAAGTCTTGAAAAGGAGACTTATCACCATGTTAAAGCCAGCATTAGGAGGGGGGGGCAATGATGTTAACATGGGGGGGGGGGGGGGGCATTTTATATAGTGAAATTGCCGGTTTGGAGGTAAATGGTATGTTTTTGAATGGATTCATTAGGCTTTTAAAACATTTGATATGTGCACGGACTGCAGTTAGACATGTACTTTTAATACCAATAGTTGTATTTTATCTAACTATTAGTTTTTTTCAAACACTTCAATACAGTCTTGCAAAATGCTTGGTGTTTTGTAAATATTATTATATTATGTAATTATATAATCATTATGTTATAGTTCTCTGTTAGTATATACATTGTACGTATCAAGCTTAGCCAGACAGTAACTGTATTGCTATAAACCCAACGATAACATAGCTTGATCAGAGACTTACGTCCCTGCCTTGATATAAGGAATGCTATCTCTAAAAGGAAAACAGGACAAATAAGATTGGTTGTAAAGTGAAGAAATACAGGACAAATAATATTGATTATAAAGTGACCAGTGAAAAAGGAAAACAGGACAATAAGATTTGTTGTAAAGTGAAGAAATACAGGACAAATAAGATTGATTGTAAAGTTAAGAAATACAGGACAAATAAGATTGATTATAAAATTACCAATGAAAAAGGAAAACAGGACAAATAAGATGTATTACACAGGTACAAATACCTGTTGATTGGTGATAAGAGATGTCACTGCTAACGTCTCAGGGGAGATTACTCGGACTATATTATGTACTCCTAAAATATTAAAATATATGTATTACATAAATCATTAGTATTCAAACGACAAAAGTTTAGCTTACCATGAAACCATCGTTGGGTGTTTGGTAGTGGATTCCGATGCTGCCATCGTTGGAGATTATTATAGTATCTTTGTAATAAATTGCAGCACCATTTTGTAGATGTTCATAATGTTAAAAAATATATTTAATTAATGTATACATTGCACACATGTACCCCTAATAATTAACAATAAACTGTGTGTTATATTCATAAATAATTAATTAAACTGTACAATGCAAAACAGTTAACGACCTATGATACACATTCAACAATTAATACTTCGTAATGATAAAAATTAACCTCAATTACTCAAATATTAAATGACTTTTAAACATTGTATATCCTTTATGAGAATATATCTTATTTCAGCATTACGAACATAGAGATACAAATATTTATAATGTCTAATATGCTTCCAAAAGATTATATGTGCGTTGAAACCCTTATATAGTAAATCTCTATCGGTGTCAGACAAGGGTGTCCAATTTTGGTTATACAGTGTACAGTTGTTTTAAAGAAAATTTCAAATTATTTGGCCATAACTCCGGAAACAGTAGATGGATCGTCACCAAATTAAAGTATAAAGATTATAGTAGTATATGAAAGTGTCATACTTTCTTACAGGGAAATATGTATAGCTAGATGTTAATTAGAATAAAATGAGGGATTTATCTAAAATTTAATTATGAATAAGTGTATAATATATGAATACATAAGATAAACAATCCAAATACAATGTATATGTTTAAAGAAAATCATCAATAAATAAACAGTTCAGATAATTGTTGTTATACCCGGGGAGCACTGCAATTCTTTTACATTTTCTACTCTTAATAACTGGGTCAATTTATTAGGATGATTTTCCTGATAATACTTTTGTGTTTTTTATACACATATTACATACAAGATAACACAGTTGAAACCATCTCTTGTTTTTTTTTCTTAAAATACTCCCAATTGAAACCAATATCTAAATATTCTAAATTTCCTTTAGAATTTAAACGGAAAACGACCTAGTTCACTCAAAGACGTATATAACTACGTCTCTGGTTCACTATATATTATAGGATTCGGGTAGAGTTTTTAACATTAAGTATGTCAGGTAAGATACATTGTACTTAGAATATAATACAGACTATAGTTTACCTGTAATTAAATCCTACTGTTCTCTACCTGACACAAAATCTCACTTAGCATACACCCAACACCTTACCTGTATATAGGAAAATACCAAATATATGCTACGGGAGACGACACCATTTTTTAATTTGCCTACCGGGCAGTTTGTTGTGATATAAGAGGCGAATGATTGATGGGGAGGGGGAGGGGGCTGGGTCGGGAGCAATGTCGTGTTATACCATAGAACATGTTCATTGACCACCCGGGATCATCTGAAACCGGACCAAGGTATAAATGTCTGATGGTTGGCAACAACCTGTCAAACAAACACCTGTTGAGATTGGTCTGTTACTGGGCCGAGGTAAATACACCTGTTAATTGGCCATCACAGGTGTGTGATAAGAGATCAAAGGTCGTTACATAAAATAAACATACTAGCAACACTATCTTTATTATCAATACTAATCCGGAAAGTATCATATTTTTAAAAGCTATGATGAAACAGGTTATAATGCATTGTTTTCACTCTTAAAAAAAAACAAACAAACAACAAATTGACTTACTTTATTTTACGGAACAAAATGTAGATAATCCATTCGTTTTGATAAACGTCATACATACTTAAGAAATGATTAATAGATATTGATGATATTAACTTAAAAATCTGCGTCCACTCTTACAGTCATAGAGTTGCAACAACTCTCTTTGAAATCGGAGAATTTCCTGCTTAACATGTAGAGAGTATTACTATACAATTACGGAGACTTTCCTACTAAACATGTAGAGAGTATTACTATACAATTACGGAGCATTTCCTACTAAACATGTAGAGAGTATTACTATACAATTACGGAGAATTTCCTACTAAACATGTAGAGAGTATTACTATACAATTACGGAGAATTTCCCACTAAACATGTAGAGAGTATTACTATACAATTACGGAGAATTTCCTACTAAACATGTAGAGAGTATTACTTTACAATTACGGAGAATTTCCTGCTTAACATGTAGACAGTATTACTATACAATTACGGAGACTTTCCTACTAAACATGTAGAGAGTATTACTATACAATTACGGAGACTTTCCTACTAAACATGTAGAGAGTATTACTATACAATTACGGAGAATTTCTGCTAAACATGTAGAGAGTATTACTTTACAATTACGGAGAATTTCCTGCTTAACATGTAGACAGTATTACTATACAATTACGGAGACTTTCCTACTAAACACGTAGAGAGTATTACTATACAATTACGGAGAATTTCCTACTAAACATGTAGAGAGTATTACTATACAATTACGGAGAATTTTCTGCTAAACATGTAGAGAGTATTACTTTACAATTACGGAGAATTTCCTGCTTAACATGTAGAGAGTATTACCATACAATTACGGAGAATTTCCTACTAAACATGTAGAGAGTATTACTATACAATTACGGAGAATTTCCCACTAAACATGTAGAGAGTATTACTATACAATTACGGAGAATTTCCTACTAAACATGTAGAGAGTATTACCATACAATTACGGAGACTTTCCTACTAAGCACGTAGAGAGTATTACTATACAATTACGGAGACTTTCCTACTAAACACGTAGAGAGTATTACTATACAATTACCGAGACTTTCCTACTAAACATGTAGAGAGTATTACTATACAATTACGGAGAATTTCCTACTAAACATGTAGAGAGTATTACTATACAATTACGGAGAATTTCCTACTAAACATGTAGAGAGTATTACTATACAATTACGGAGAATTTCCTACTAAACATGTAGAGAGTATTACTATACAATTACGGAGAATTTCCTACTAAACATGTAGAGAGTATTACTATACAATTACGGAGACTTTCCTACTAAACATGTAGAGAGTATTACTATACAATTACGGAGACTTTCCTACTAAACATGTAGAGAGTATTACTATACAATTACGGAGACTTTCCCACTAAACATGTAGAGAGTATTACTATACAATTACCGAGACTTTCCTACTAAACATGTAGAGAGTATTACAATACAATTACGGAGAATTTCCTACTAAACATGTAGAGAGTATTACTATACAATTACGGAGAATTTCCTACTAAACATGTAGAGAGTATTACTATACAATTACGGAGAATTTCCTACTAAACATGTAGAGAGTATTACTATACAATTACCGAGACTTTCCTACTAAACATGTAGAGAGTATTACTATACAATTACGGAGAATTTCCTACTAAACATGTAGAGAGTATTACTATACAATTACCGAGACTTTACTACTAAACATGTAGAGAGTATTACTATACAATTACGGAGAATTTCCTACTAAACATGTAGAGAGTATTACTATACAATTACCGAGACTTTCCTACTAAACATGTAGAGAGTATTACTATACAATTACGGAGACTTTCCCACTAAACATGTAGAGAGTATTACTATACAATTACCGAGACTTTCCTACTAAACATGTAGAGAGTATTACAATACAATTACGGAGACTTTCCTACTAAACATGTAGAGAGTATTACTATACAATTACGGAGAATTTCCTACTAAACATGTAGAGAGTATTACTATACAATTACCGAGACTTTCCTACTTAACATGTAGAGAGTATTACTATACAATTACGGAGACTTTCCTACTAAACATGTGGAGAGTATTACTATACAATTACGGAGAATTTCCTGCTTAACATGTAGACAGTATTACTATACAATTACGGAGACTTTCCTACTAAACATGTAGAGAGTATTACTATACAATTACGGAGACTTTCCTACTAAACATGTGGAGAGTATTACTATACAATTACGGAGACTTTCCTACTAAACATGTAGAGAGTATTACTATACAATTACGGAGACTTTCCTACTAAACATGTAGAGAGTATTACTATACAATTACGGAGACCTTCCTACTAAACATGTAGAGAGTGTTACTATACAATTACGGAGACTTTCCTACTAAACATGTAGAGAGTGTTACTATACAATTACCGAGAATTTCCTACTAAACATGTAGAGAGTATTACTATACAATTACGGAGAATTTCCTACTTAACATGTAGAGAGTATTACTATACAATTACGGAGAATTTCCTACTTAACATGTAGAGAGTATTACTATACAATTACGGAGAATTTCCTACTAAACATGTAGAGAGTATTACTATACAATTACGGAGACTTTCCTACTAAACATGTAGAGAGTATTACTATACAATTACGGAGAATTTCCTACTAAACATGTAGAGAGTATTACTATACAATTACGGAGAATTTCCTACTAAACATGTAGAGAGTATTACTATACAATTACGGAGACTTTCCTACTAAACATGTAGAGAGTATTACTATACAATTACGGAGAATTTCCTACTAAACATGTAGAGAGTATTACTATACAATTACGGAGAATTTCCTGCTTAACATGTAGAGAGTATTACTATACAATTACGGAGAATTTCCTACTAAACATGTAGAGAGTATTACTATACAATTACGGAGAATTTCCTACTAAACATGTAGAGAGTATTACTATACAATTACGGAGACTTTCCCACTAAACATGTAGAGAGTATTACTATACAATTACGGAGAATTTCCTGCTTAACATGTAGAGAGTATTACTATACAATTACGGAGACTTTCCTACTAAACATGTAGAGAGTATTACTATACAATTACGGAGAATTTCCTGCTTAACATGTAGAGAGTATTACTATACAATTACGGAGAATTTCCTACTAAACATGTAGAGAGTATTACTATACAATTACGGAGAATTTCCTACTAAACATGTAGAGAGTATTACCATACAATTACGGAGAATTTCCTACTAAACATGTAGAGAGTATTACTATACAATTACGGAGAATTTCCCACTAAACATGTAGAGAGTATTACTATACAATTACGGAGAATTTCCTACTAAACATGTAGAGAGTATTACTATACAATTACGGAGAATTTCCTACTAAACATGTAGAGAGTATTACTATACAATTACGGAGACTTTCCTACTAAACATGTAGAGAGTATTACTATACAATTACGGAGACTTTCCTACTAAACATGTAGAGAGTATTACTATACAATTACGGAGACTTTCCCACTAAACATGTAGAGAGTATTACTATACAATTACCGAGACTTTCCTACTAAACATGTAGAGAGTATTACAATACAATTACGGAGAATTTCCTACTAAACATGTAGAGAGTATTACTATACAATTACGGAGAATTTCCTACTAAACATGTAGAGAGTATTACTATACAATTACGGAGAATTTCCTACTAAACATGTAGAGAGTATTACTATACAATTACCGAGACTTTACTACTAAACATGTAGAGAGTATTACAATACAATTACGGAGAATTTCCTACTAAACATGTAGAGAGTATTACTATACAATTACGGAGAATTTCCTACTAAACATGTAGAGAGTATTACTATACAATTACGGAGAATTTCCTACTAAACATGTAGAGAGTATTACTATACAATTACCGAGACTTTCCTACTAAACATGTAGAGAGTATTACTATACAATTACGGAGACTTTCCCACTAAACATGTAGAGAGTATTACTATACAATTACCGAGACTTTCCTACTAAACATGTAGAGAGTATTACAATACAATTACGGAGACTTTCCTACTAAACATGTAGAGAGTATTACTATACAATTACGGAGAATTTCCTACTAAACATGTAGAGAGTATTACTATACAATTACCGAGACTTTCCTACTTAACATGTAGAGAGTATTACTATACAATTACGGAGACTTTCCTACTAAACATGTGGAGAGTATTACTATACAATTACGGAGAATTTCCTACTAAACATGTAGAGAGTATTACTATACAATTACCGAGACTTTCCTACTAAACATGTAGAGAGTATTACAATACAATTACGGAGACTTTCCTACTAAACATGTAGTGAGTATTACTATACAATTACGGAGAATTTCCTACTAAACATGTAGAGAGTATTACTATACAATTACCGAGACTTTCCTACTAAACATGTAGAGAGTATTACTATACAATTACGGAGAATTTCCTACTAAACATGTAGAGAGTATTACTATACAATTACGGAGAATTTCCTACTAAACATGTAGAGAGAATTACTATACAATTACCGAGACTTTCCTACTAAACATGTAGAGAGTATTACTATACAATTACGGAGAATTTCCTACTTAACATGTAGAGAGTATTACTATACAATTACGGAGAATTTCCTACTTAACATGTAGAGAGTATTACTATACAATTACGGAGAATTTCCTACTAAACATGTAGAGAGTATTACTATACAATTACGGAGACTTTCCTACTAAACATGTAGAGAGTATTACTATACAATTACGGAGAATTTCCTACTAAACATGTAGAGAGTATAAATATACAATTACGGAGAATTTCCTACTAAGCATGTAGAGAGTATTACTATACAATTACGGAGAATTTCCTGCTTAACATGTAGAGAGTATTACTATACAATTACGGAGAATTTCCTACTAAACATGTAGAGAGTATTACTATACAATTACGGAGAATTTCCTACTAAACATGTAGAGAGTATTACTATACAATTACGGAGAATTTCCTACTAAACATGTAGAGAGTATTACTATACAATTACGGAGACTTTCCTACTTAACATGTAGAGAGTATTACTATACAATTACCGAGAATTTCCTACTAAACATGTAGAGAGTATTACTATACAATTACGGAGACTTTCCTACTAAACATGTAGAGAGTGTTACTATACAATTACGGAGACTTTCCCACTAAACATGTAGAGAGTATTACTATACAATTACGGAGAATTTTCTGCTAAACATGTAGAGAGTATTACTATACAATTACGGAGACTTTCGTACTAAACATGTAGAGAGTGTTACTATACAATTACGGAGACTTTCCCACTAAACATGTAGAGAGTATTACTATACAATTACGGAGAATTTTCTGCTTAACATGTAGAGAGTATTACTATACAATTACGGAGACTTTCCTACTAAACATGTAGAGAGTATTACTATACAATTACGGAGAATTTCCTGCTTAACATGTAGAGAGTATTACTATACAATTACGGAGAATTTCCTACTAAACATGTAGAGAGTATTACTATACAATTACGGAGAATTTCCTACTAAACATGTAGAGAGTATTACTATACAATTACGGAGAATTTCCTACTAAACATGTAGAGAGTATTACAATACAATTACGGAGAATTTCCTACTAAACATGTAGAGAGTATTACTATACAATTACGGAGAATTTCCTACTAAACATGTAGAGAGTATTACCATACAATTACGGTTTTTCGAACTTATTTCTAGATCTATTCCAACTAATCCTTTTCTAAATCTAATGATAGACAAAATTGTATCAATGTATTTGTGAAAGTTGGTTAGAGTTGTTTTATGCTTTATTTATGTATAATTGCTAACTCTAGTTATCTGTTTGGTTAAAGTTGTTTGCGAGTATATGCTTTATTTATGTATAATTGCTAACTCTAGTTATCTGTTTGGTTTAAGTTTTTAGCGAGTATATGCTTTATTTATGTATAATTGCTAACTCTAGTTATCTGTTTGGTTAAAGTTGTTTGCGAGTATATGCTTTATTTATGTATAATTGCTAACTCTAGTTATCTGTTTGGTTAAAGTTGTTAGCGAGTTTATGCTTTATTTATGTATAATTGCTAACTCTAGTTATCTGTTTGGTATAAACATAAGTGACAGTACATTACCAAAACAAGCAGTAAGGCAGTAGTCAGTGTCAAGGGCGGCTCAGAGTGACTTACGGGACAGTATGGGGATATTTCGAAAATTATAATTCATAATAATAATTTCTGTTTCATTTTCCAATAATTCTCTCTTTTGAATATACAAATCAAATTCACAATTAACCAGAGACGTACAAGGCTGTATACATATCTGACATAGCGATACGAGTTTTTTATTATTTCGCAAATAAAATTATTTCCATAATGAAAGATTAAGTTTTTAAATTCTTCTCTAGATTATTTTGTCATCGTTTATTGTAATTGTCTTGTTTGGCGAGAGACTGAGACTTTCGACGTCAGGGCAGAACTGAAGGCCTGGGTATAATTTGAGTTATCTCCCCTAGTCTGATACCGACGGTGGTTTGGTGCGCTATGTAAGCAGACACGACGCCGTACGCTAAGCCACTTCATTTTAGGTGTAGAAAAAAATCCTTTTACAGTAAGAATACTGACTGATAAGTATATTAACATGTCCAGAGAGAAAACAAAATTGAAGATTTGACTTTTTATATATAGCCGATAATAAATGTTATTTAAATATTAATGTTTGTTCACGGAATTAGATTATATGCTATCTAAGTCCGTGGTTTGTTTTATGTATTTTTATATATATATATTCCCGACGTGCGCTATTATTCCATGGCATATTCAAGTATGCTATATTCAAACTAACCGTAAAATGTCCATTATGCAAGGTTTAACATAGGCCTAGGTAAATTTTGTCATTTTTTGGGGGAGACGGGGACCAATATATACTCTTGTTAGTGAGGGCCACAGTCCATTCTAGAGTCTTGTCAATTTGCTATTCATCTGAAATAATAATATTATATAACAGCTACTGAATTTGTTTAATACTAATTACATAATCATGTACTTGTATAGAAATATCGAATTACATCAGAGACGTAAATAAAACATAACACATATGTGTTATTTACGGCTTTGATTACATAAATACCACACTTTTTATGCATTGTCACTAAACGTAGATTATATAAAGGTGATTCTGACGTCACTCAGTTGTACTTGTGAAATAAAAGCGAAAAACCCTGTCACGAATTAATTTAATTCCGTGATGCTATTGATGAAAGTCGCATTTTTTTCAATATTATATCTGATGCTTTTTTTCTACTTTGGTCTACTGTATACATGGATATATGTATCTGTTGTCATGATTTTACATGTGTGATCCATGGAATAGCGCACTTGTACAACCACGTTTAAGTTCAAGTTCTTTATTAACTTGAAGTCTTACGTGGTTTTCTCTAGATACCACCTACATCTGGGACAACAAGAATGATTAATATAAGTTGGAATGACTTGTTTTGCAAGTACTGTAAAATTGATAAAGTTTATATTTAACTAAACGAAATCGATGTTTTGTAGAAATACCGCGTTTTCACCAGGGACGTATATATGTGTACGTCCCTGGTTTGCACATTTAATAAAAACTACATTTTCTAGAACTGTGGACAAGGGACGTATATGTGACATATATGTGTCCCTGTGTGGACGTATATAACTGTCCTAAATATTTAGAATCACGAGATTCGTCCTGTAACCTACACGAAAGCTCTCCCGCACAGCAAGCCTCTATGCACTTCTAAAAATTTTACCGATTTTTCTATCGATATTCTAGATCTTCACTTTACCAGAGACGTATAAAGCGTTATACGTCCCTGACTTTACAGACAGATTGCTGATATTTCCTTTAAAATGCAATGTAGATGGAGATTTGAAAAACAAAATAAACACCCGTTAGACCACTCTACTTTAATATACAAACAACACTCGATCAGCTGTCAGATTTAAATTTTGCGGGGTTTTCAGTAGATTGTTCCACAATCTCTGGCTTTATACGTCTCTGCTCCACGACACTAGTGTTATTATCTGGAGTGACTGGCCGTGAAGACAATACCACCCCCTACCATTCTGGGGCTTTAGCTCGTCATTGTACGCTAGTCACAATTCTTATACTAAATCTCCATTCTGATTTTTTTTTGTACGACAAACAAAGGACTGGCGACTCAGCTCAATGAAAGAGCATGCAACTTCCTGTCTGATTGCGCATGTCCCCAACTGTACGATATTCCTCCAACAGTGCACACTGTATAGTTGGATTTTAGAGACGAGGGTTGTTGTATGGTAAAAGTTTGGTGATGTTTGTTTACCTTCGTTTCAATAACTTGGAATACTATTTTAATTAAGGTAAGTGTTACTTATGTATGTTCTGTTCGTATTTGTGGGCAGATACTGGCTAGTTATAAAGTGTTTACACTGCAAGGTGCGTGTTTGTGGAGAGGAACACCGACTCGACCTAGATTTCGACAGTGGGGGACCAGTGTTACTTCTGTGAATCACAAACTATTTCTCCCACACATAGCTTCACCACACCTAACTGTAAAAAACACAATGTTTTCTCTTACATAAGGGCGTTGTCAGTAAATTTATTCGGCGATAGAAAGTTCTAGTGTGCGATGAAAACTTGTGCCCCTGTGCCGTGGCAGTATTTACCCTGTAAACTTAGCTTATCATAGGTATACGACCGTTCATTGACAAAACGTGCTTCAATGCTTATGGGCGTTGGGGCATACATATCTTCCTTTAAAACACATAATGTAAATCCTACACACGTATCATGCTATTCTTAAGCGTTTATGTTTGGTATATCTTTGATCAATAATGTAATATTTGCATTTTTTTATTCATTTATTAAAGGTTTACATAAATCTTTAAATATAAAATCGTGAGAATTTTTATTAAGTAATTAAACATCTTCTCAACACAGGACAGCAAGAAGAATTCAATTCTAGTTTACAGTATTTATACTGAGAAATCAATGATCATGTTTGATGTATTCCGTAATTGACATATTAGGTGTAACGGTTGATGGGATGTGTATTGGAACAATGTACACAGGACAATGTTCTACAATGTTTGTATAAAGTTTTATGTAGCATGGTGTACCAGATCAATTATTCATCATGAGGTTAATTTGATTGCTTTCGTATAAATACTGTATCACATTTGAATGTATTATTGTACATACAGAGCTCATGTTTTTTTATTACGATTTGAAGTTTTTTTTTCATTTTATTTCTTGATAAAAATTCAATGAATTATATCACAAAAGTAGATTTTTTTGCTAATGTAAATGCATGCTAATATCCATTTTACTTCCTTCAGTATTGAAAGAAAGATTTGAAGAATCTCAAGTTTTTTTTCTATTATTTTTTTTAATTTTCTGGGCGACTAGATGCTTGTGTAATGTATTAATACATCCAGATCTCTGTAAAAAATGAAGCTGATGTTTGGAAGGTTGGAAATTAGTACAAGTTTGATATAAAATTATATATGAATGTGTACTAGCTGGGAGCTGCTTGAGTTTAAGATGAGACACTTAATGTATCAGCATTGTCCTATGACAAATCAAGTGCTACATGTAGTTTGCAGACCTATACACAAACACTTATATCTGACCCTGGCAGTTGTAGATCTTCACTTTAATTGCATAAATAGTTCTAACGCACACATCTAGCTTCAACTTTAATCTTGGTTTCATCCCCAGTAATATTATAATCACATCTTGAACTTTTTTACACAGCTTTGCATAATTCAGTTTTTGAGATTTTGACAAGACAGTCGATTAAAGTGTGGGTTTTTACGGTAAATTTTGGGCGAGATATTTTGATGAGGTCCTTGCACTGTTGATGTCTAGACTGTCAAGTGCTGCCAGGGCAGTGTGTAATACCCTCAGCAGTACAACGCACAGATAATGTGCAAGGTTTGTGTGCAGGGCAGATTACATGTATACTTCTCTGTGAAATGGACACCCGTTCAGCAATGAACTGTGTGATGTACAGTATCGGAAGACATAACATACCACTTAGTAAGAACTTAGGGAAGACGTGGGAGAAATTTGACTGCCGCAATTCGGCTGATTGTATTGCAGTGCAGTGCAATAAAATGGACGAAAATTATTTTTCTAAAACGTGTGGGAATATGTACTAGATGTATTAAAAAGCATATGTTGTATATAGCATGATATTATGTATGTAATGCACCTTTATATCATATAAAATATATACGAATGATTAGATAAAAAATAACACACTTTTCTCTAAGATACACTATCGTCACAGTTTGAAAAAAAGAAATGTAAAATAGATCATAAATTAAAATACTGCAGAGTATTACAGGAAACACTGAAATATATAGACAGATTCACGCTAATATATATTTTTTAATATTGTATCAGGCCAAAGGGTAAAAAAATGGTTTTACAGTTTATACAGTTACTGAGAGGAACCAAACCGTAATATCTATATAGTTCTACCTCTATAATACCTTATCATAAATATATGGTTTTACAGTTTATACAGTTACTGAGAGGAACCAAACCGTAATATCTATATAGTTCTACCTCTATAATACCTTATCATAAATATATGGTTTTACAGTTTATACAGTTACTGAGAGGAACCAGACAGTAATATCTATATATATCTACCTCTATAACACCTTATCAGAACCTGTATCTACTGGTATATTGGACATACACCTTTACCATGAAATGGATCATAGGATTTCCTAGGGCTTTTGAAGTGAGTTCATCTTGATCATGTTCATGATACTAGTGTAACTCTGGGGTTTCTTTATCACATTGAGTAGCTGGTATATACTCTTCTATATCCTGTGGTACTAGCTATACACTTGGTCGTACATCTACACTAATGTGTGGGGATCCGGACCTCCAATCAGTTTTGTATTTTAACTAAAACTTAAAGATGAGGTATTTAGGTAACATTGGATCAATTTAGTATTGTCAACTTCTTGTTACTAAGTAAGAAAACCATTGTTACACTAAAGTCATTCTATTGTGTGTGGAGTGTATATTATATAAATATGTACAACAGAAGTCACTTTCTACTTGCTTTGCTATTTTTGGTTGTAATAAATATGAAAATACAGGAATGCTTATTAAACAAACGAGAATTGCTTGATATTAATTCAAAGGATGATTTTATTTCATCAGAAATTTTCAATTTTGTAAGTGGTATCGGGGGTAATTCCGAGTTAAAAGGTTGACTAAATTCTCTAAGTCATCTGGTGTCTATAAAACATGTCCACTTACACAATATACATAATTACAATTAATGCATGCATAAATCCCTATTAACTTTTTAGAATTAATACGATGATTAAAGCCTATTTTGATAGCATCCTATTACATGTATGTATCACAGCAACCGTAATAGCACAATGTTATATGGTATTGGTAGTTATAATGCTACTCCAGTCAGAACAAAACAGTATTAAACTGGTAAAAACAACCGGGGTACCATGCAGTCCTAACTGCGAGTGTTGACCATACATGTATATATCAGGGCCTAGCATATAGTCATGCAAAGCAGGGCAATAGATTTTCTTGTACTGTGAATGGATCATATAGGAAAAGCCTAGCCCTTAAATTAGAGTGCTATCTGTATATATATATATATATATATATATGGTGTTGACTATCTGGTCAAATAAACTGACACAGCTTGGGAATGAATTCATCTCTGATCTATAGTTATATAGACATTTATTATAGACAACAATATTTTCAGCATAGTGAGTTGGGGGGGGGGTTAGAAGGATAGAATTATAATTGAAGCAATTGTGACAATTAAACAGCACCATTGATCAGAGCTATCTGCAGGTAAACACAGCTACATTGTATACACTGGGTCTTGTTTTCTTTGTTTCATTTATCTAACTGATGATTAAAACAATGTCATTCCACATTCAACACCGGCTGTATTTCAACATAATAAAGTGTCATGAAATAACTAAATAGTGGGATTGTATATATATATATAGTGTCAATAAGGACAAATTACCATGGATGGATCCTGTTGTAAGCTGCTGTTGAGTATACTGAAATAATGAATTTAAACAAATTGAATTAATACAGTTAAAATTGCATTAAATTATGTTAAGTGAATTTCAAAAGAACAAATATTAAGGTTTATTTAACAGTAATGGCTCAATTTCGAAATACGTGCTGGATGTACACGTTACTGTAGTTGTGAATCCAATTTAAGTACTACATTTGTTTATTGGCTAGAAGGTCATATTTTCATGGACAATGAATTTTGGTTTCAAGACAAAAGTCAAAATGTTTAAAAACAATGAGTTGGGTAAATATGATTGCTGAGTTTGTCATAACAGACATTGTCAAAGATACATGATGGCATTTTGTCTGTATGTAAACATAACAAATGTAAATTATATGTACAGTATATAGCATAAGTATAAATATGGAATATTTAATTTAGATTGCGTAAATTAAAAAGCTCTGAGCCATATGACTTTTGGTTTATCAGGGTGTTAGTCTGGTCGTGATCAGTGTTGTTTACTCAGATTGACACAGGCATCACAGGATTGTATAACTACCAAGATTATTTAGTGTCCATTGTGTTGGATAACTGGAGAAAAGTTAAACAAAAACATGTATGGTAACAAATCAGACTAGTGTTGGTCACCAAACTCACCATGATATTGTAAGATTTTGTGACCTACCACCATTCCTTTGACCAACACTATAAAGAGAAAACCTCAGCTCTGAGAAGCAACCCCATCTAATGCTTTACTTGCACTTAAATTGTAGTTCCCATATCATTGTATGGTCTTCATGCAGTCTCTGATCCATATAGCTTTATTGTGAATTTAAAAACATTATCAAACTAAACCTGGACTTGATTGCTATAGACATCTCTGACCTTGCGACCATAGTTTACGTGGGAACTACTGTTCATGCTATGGTCTAAGAACTTGTACTGTATATGCTTTATAAAATTAATAGTTTCTCTTAATTTTCACTGAAACATTTGTTCAAACTTCTTTCACTATATACTAATTATATAATTCACCCTATGATACTGACAAAGCTGGCCTCCCATAGGAAAACTTTGTTTCTCACAGAAATATACACTCTTACTAAGACTGCAGCAGAATTTCTTTCCATAATACAATTAGTGTCAGCAGTTGTTTGTGTTACATTTTACAAAGTCAACATGATAAGTTTGGAGACATTTGAGCCCAGCTTGTGTGCGAGCCTCATCAGGAAGGCTGTAGATCCATTAATGAGTAGTTAGTGTCATTTGTGGGATGTTGTGTGGCCGGGGGGAGTGCTTGGCAGATTATTGTGTTTATGATACTTGATTCATCACTTGGAAGCTTAGGGAGGGGGTAATTATAAGGGAATTAGGGCCACTGCTGTACCTACTGGGGAGGGGAGGTAACTGTGACCTGGTGTAGGGGTTTGTGATGCTGATGGTTAACAAGGTGTAGGATGATCTAGTTTTACTTGTCAAGGAAATGTATCAGATTTACTGGTAAATCAATAGACATGTTGACATTTTTAATGGTGAATGATTGATTCATTTTGATTGAATGAATATTGTTTGGTTGTGTTTAAACCATCTTATTATCGTTGGTATGATGGATGTCTAATATCTTGTGTCACCTGTACGTACCTTCTACAGACAAGGATGATGTAATGGGTGAGGTACAACGTATTACACAATGTTTATCATCACTCAGATAGATGGTATGTTTGGTAAGAAAACAGGACCCGTCAGCTGAATCAACAGTTTCACTTGTATTTAACTCATTCACCCTCGACACATGATTGAACTCTTCCAATTCAAATGTTAGAAGAGTTCATTATGAAATGTTGGGGTTAATATATGTTCAGTAATTATCAAATTAGTCAAGTAGATATCGCCAATCAGAATATAACTTATATACAACCTGACCTCCTTGACTGAAGAGTTCGTTGAACTTTACACAACATGTTTTCAATTAGTGTTGGGTATTCTTGCATGTCCTCTAGACAAGTATGTACAAGGTAAGTTATGTTTACTTTTTATGTAGAACCTAAGTTGGTTGTTGACTGTAAGTACATAATCTGATATATTTACATTTATGGTTGATATAACATTATATAGTGTTTTGGTGTTCAACATTAAATTTAGTCAAGGTGTCATCAAAATACTCTACACAAATATAGGACATTTTATTACAAGTGACATATATTGTAAATGAGAATTAAATCATCAGAAGGCTGCAATAGATAAAACTTTGCTGCAGTTTCTTTCAGAGATTCTGAACATCCATGCCAAAATCCTAAATCTAATAGGTTTTTCCAAGAAATTTGATAAATGGAATTGAAGATAGGGAGAAATAGTGTGTTAATTAATGTATTTTGAATTTTATTTTGCTGAGGTGTTGAATGGGTATACAGTTCAGGTCGATATTGTGTTATAGTTGTTGATTTATCATGGTTTCTTGTGGTGAGGAGAAAGAGGAGCCATATGCTTTATGTAAGATGCTAACAGATCAAGTGAGAAATATGTGTTGTTATCCTGCTTCAGACACGTAACAGCTGGGTCTCCCCAGCCAAACAACATGTTTTACGTTCTCCTTTGTGGGTAAGTTATATCACATCCATACAAAACCCTGAACAGGACTTACATACGACAATGGAAACAAATATAACGGTGTCCTGTATCGAAACAGAAAGCCAATATGCTTGTGAGGAGGGACAACATCTGCTGACAAAAGTGTATGCAGAAATTTTGTGTCAAAGTTGGTCTCCCTATTAAACTGCAGTTGTGCATGTAGATTATGTAGACATGGGGCCGAGGATAGCAATAAAATCTTATCTCATAAGGCATTGACTGGCCCCTGTTTTATCGGTGCTCGCAACATGTCAACTGTGTAAATATGACAAGGTCCCTTAGGAGATAAGATATTTCAGAACAGCTACAAAGATTTTTGAAGTTGCAAAAAACCCATTGATAAAGATATATCAAGTTCTTTTGTGTTGTCTTTTAGTGTAATTACATATAGAAATAGTCAAATGCCAGAACATTAAAATGACTATTTTTTTTAAAAACATTTTAGCAATTGATTCTGGTGTTGTTAAGTAGGATTCACGATCGGTTTGTGGTAGTTCAGATAGTTTTGAATTAGGAGTTTCCGCTCTGGTTGTAATTAATATACATACAAAGAAATGAACTGAAAGAAGTTACATGAATATTACGCCTTTGCCATACCCCAACTCATAAACGTCATAAAGGTTCAGGTTCATACCTGTGTAAAATGGGAGTGTACGTAACTATCTTTAAACGTAATGTATTGTTTCTTTGACATATACATGTATTGTTCCAAAGACATACAATGATGTCTTGTTTTTGAAAGGGAAAACTTTATAAGGATGCAATATACCTGTCTAATTGATAAGAATGAGGTGTGTAACTGTCCAAACATTATGAGGTAGTGTCTAAATTTCTGTGTTAGGGACATTTGTGAAGGTCTAGTGTATGGTGGTTTTATTATAGGGTCAGGTTTATAGGCAGTTTCATATAGACCTTAAATAGAACTTAATGCACATATTTCCTGATGTGGATGATGTACATGTGTCATGGTTTAAGAATGTTTAAAGTGTTTTTGTTACTTCTGTAATGTACATACCTCAATGCTCCTGTTATGGATACAAGTGTGTCACGCCACTATACCTAAACCTATTAGAAGTGTGTCATTTATATGTAAATAGTTGGGACCGATCAGGGACTTCTCAATCCTAGGGTTCGCCATCAGCTTCATCCCTATTTATGGTATATACTGTATTATTTACTGGTACACATACTGGTCTCCTTGACTGTGTTACAGGACTACATTCACGAAGGACTGTCATCCACACTGAGGAGTTTGGGGGTGGGGGCACAGAATCTTGAAAATCTAAAAAATCTAAAAATATGACCTCCAATTAATTAAAAAAAAATCCACCTTATGAGCTACACGACTTGGACATGGACAATGGTTCAGAGCTTGTATTCCAGGTTCACAGTGTAGGTATTTATAAGGATACCGGTTCAAACCTGCCTGTGACATGTATTCAGATCCTTTACTTCTCAGTGTGCTGTAACTTTCTGTGTTATGATATATAGTAACTATAATACTGTGGGCTGGCAGGTTGAGGGTTCAGGTCTTTTTCTGCGTATGTAGCCCAGTAGGAGATTGAGGGCACAACAATCTGATTCCGTGTTTGTTACACCAGGATCTTGTTTAATATAGCTGCTGTAAAAGTTTGACCTAGTCTTGTGTTACCAAGGAGATTGGAGCCATCTGATGGTTCTGACCTGGTATCTATACCCTACACATTATCTTACATTGCTGTACCAATACAATTCTTTATATCTATTTGTTTACAACAAAATGTTTATGGAGTAAAAATCTTAATATCATGCAATCAGTCATTTATTAATTGGCCATCATAATTACCAACAAAGGAATTTCGGAGTAACTTACTAGTTGTATGCTGCCATATTTTACCAATCCCTCACCTGTGTTTAATACCAAATGGACAAAAGGCCATGGTGGCACTACAAAAAGTTTAATGTTGTAACAATCTATTATGGAAAGATATATATATATATATAGCCTCTTTGTTTTAGCCATGTTATAACTTTGTCAGGTTATCTAATTACATAATTAACGCTTTACAAGGACAAAGGTATAGGAATTAAATTTCGTCGATTTTGGAAGGGATAAAACTTTATACCCTGGTTGGTAATATTTACATGTATATCGGTCAGGAACAAAACCCTTTGTACGTAAACAGTACCACACCTACAGTGATGGGGAAGTGACATATAGATTGGTTTGGGAACTAGACAATAAATGGGCGTAGAAGATTAAAAGTTGTCTGATGACTGGACGATGGAGGGTATATTTATAGTAAGAGAATCGTGTCTATATTGTAGATCTGAGTGTAAACAGTCTGACAGAGTGATGGTGGCTGACACTTTACTGGGTGTGTCCTCTATATATCTCTCCTGGTACAGTGACTGCTGATCAGATTATAAGGCCGAGACTGCCCCCCCCCCCCCCCCCCCCCCCCCCCGGGCTACTGTTCGTACACATATTGAGGAGTGTCATTCCAGGTGACTGTCACATCCTTGTACTACATATTTCATCCTATGATGACGACCTGTGCTGTTTGAGGTTAAATGTGGATGAATGCAGTATCTACAGTGTATTTTAGTCCCCCTCAAGCTCTCCTAGTTCTGGAATCTGTGTAATAAATGGGGTGACCAGGTGCCCCCTCCTGGGCTTTGAGTGATGATGATGACTGTGTCATAGTTAGAGAGTAGGGAGTGGTAGGAGTGGGAGGGGGGGATTCTCACCCTCCACTATCTACACTGTATCCTCCCTCAATCTGATACCACAAACTGGGTTGCCAACAGTCAGTATGGACCCTGTATATATATCTCTACATGCTACAGTGAATAAGCTGGTCCTTGCCTGCCAAAATCAACACCTCATGTGACCTTAGTTACTATCTATCACTATAGACAGGAAACGAAGACAGGAATTTGTACCAATGTATGGCCATACTGATACCCAGGGCACCTGTCCTGTTCCACTAGCCATACTGATACCCAGGGCACCTGTCCTGTTCTACTAGCCATACTGATACCCAGGGCACCTGTCCTGTTCCACTAGCCATACTGATACCCTGGGCACCCGTCCTGTTCCACTAGCCATACTGATACCCTTGGCACCCGTCCTGTTCCACTAGCCATACTGATACCCTGGGCACCTGTCCTGTTCCACTAGCCATACTGATACCCTGGGCACCTGTCCTGTTCCACTAGCCATACTGATACCCCGGGCACCTGTCCTGTTCCACTAGCCATACTGATACCCTGGGCACCCGTCCTGTTCCACTAGCCATACTGATACCTAGGGCACCTGTCCTGTTCCACTAGCCATACTGATATCCAGGGCACCTGTCCTGTTCCACTAGCCATACTGATACCCAGGGCACCCGTCCTGATCCACTAGCCATACTGATACCCAGGGCACCTGTCCTGTTCCACTAGCCATACTGATACCCAGGGCACCTGTCCTGTTCCACTAGCCATACTGATACCCCGGGCACCTGTATACAGGGATGTACCATACTTACAGGTGTAGGTTAGTTAAATGGAGACACTACCTATGTATCAGAGATCAGGGCAGATGTTTTGCTGTATACAGGGATGTACCATACTTACAGGTGTATGTTAGTTATATGGAGACACTACCTATGTATCAGAGATCAGGACAGACGTTTAGCTGTATACAGGGATGTACCATACTTACAGGTGTATGTTAGTTATATGGAGACACTACCTATGTATGAGAGATCAAGACAGACGTTTAGCTGTATACAGGGATGTACCATACTTACAGGTGTATGTTAGTTATTTGGAGACACTACCTATGTATGAGAGATCAGGACAGACATTTAGCTGTATACAGGGATGTACCATACCTGCTGTTGGTGAATGATTGAATTAGTGCATTGTAACAGGAGCTTATTGAAGCAATTAGCAGGTCTGAATTTTAACTAGTTCCCCAATAGAATAATCTGATCATATGTCCCCCACACATGTTTCTACTTGGCCGGCAGGCACTAATCTGTGCTATGCATCTCCTTGAGTTTAATTCAGTTGAACCCAAACTCCCAGCTCCTGCTGCAGAGGGCCAGCTCCCATGGGGTGGTGACTTTATCAGCTAGGTGTTGGTTGGCTTCTCAGTGGGGATGGGTCTCTGACTAGCCAGAACATAGAACCAGTCATGTTTGATGTTAGATAAAACTGTAACCCAAGCTAAAAGGTGACCAGCCAGAGTGGCCACAATGTATGGTCCAGTAATTATAAGAACCCAGACCAAAAGATAAGGTCTCCCACAAAACCTGCAGGTCTGCATAGTTTCTACGTTGAGTCAGTCAGTTGTGTGCTAGAGTACCAGGACAGCGTAAGCTTTAGTGCTCAAGGATTCATAATATAATATACGTAAAGTATATATTGGACTGGATCAGTGGCATATATCAAATTAGGTAAGATATGACTGTCTTGATTGTGTGACCTAGCCTGTATCTGTAGGAGATGCTGGGTGTATATCATACTATTCCGCTTACATCAGCCTGAAAGTGGAGCCTCCTTTTGTCTGGCCACTTTTAACTCTGATAAAATGAACGGAATGTTGATAATTGTTTTTAAGTGTCTTGATCATGGTTTGTTTTGAACTCTCATTCTAGGGTTACTAGCTGGACAGGTCAGCCCTGCATGTACTCTGTCTATGATGTAAGTGAAGGAAAACTCTGTCCAAATTATTGTTTATTGTTGTCAGTTAAAGCTTTCACCTCTGTTGACTCTAATGGACTGGTTCTAGTCTATGAATGGGAGAGTCAATAAAATAATATAGGGGTGAAATAGGGTTAAGGGTCCTGGTACCAAAGATATATAGGGGTGAATTAGGATTAAGGATCCCCGTACCAGAGTTATATAGGGGTGAATTAGGATTAAGGATCTCCGTACCAAAGTTATATAGGGGGTGAATTAGGATTAAGGATCCCCGTACCAAAGTTATATAGGGGTAAATTAGGATTAATGATCCCCGTACCAAAGCCAAACACTGACTAAGTGTTGGAAAATAGTTTATCCGACATTATAGTATTTAATATAGCTTTGATAAAACAGTTGCTAGTAGAAAACCATACCTTGTGAGACTTTTGTGACAAATATTGTAAAGATGAAATATACAGAATCAATAGAGGATCTTACATGAGTGTCAATGTAATAGGGAATTTATTTAACATTGATTTAATTTGTCAGAAATCTTTAGGCGGAAGTTAAGGGGAAAATAACTGCATGTAGGCAAACACATCGCAGTGGGACAGGGGTCCTTGATTAAAATATAATTAGTACTCACTTAACTTGTTATCACAACTTAATATTTCAATCGTGTCCGGTTGTTCACCTTTGGTCTGTGTAACAATGAAGGTTATGTGTATGTTTACCTGGTAGATAAGGATGAGAGCGTGTGTGTGTGTGTGTATGTTATAACTGTATCACACATATTCCTGTTCAATGATGTACTTGGTATCGGTATCTGCCGGAGACATTTTAGGGAGCTGCTGATATCTTACACCATTTTAAAGGGCCAGCTGATTTACAAGCAGTTTTAGAATAAGCTGGTTTCCATGGATTTTTATGGACCTGCTGATAAACTTAGGGATTACAAGGGGTCTTTTGATAGCTAAGCAGGCTGTTGGGGCCACTGATATTTACAAGACTGTTAGGGGATATGCTGATGATTTCAAGGATTTTAAGGGGTCTGCTGAAAAAACAAGCATTTTCAGGACCCTGCTGATCGATGTACATCAGCTGGTGTTAGCTGGCGAGTCATACTTTGAATTCTCATTAAACATCAATGACAAACAGATTAATGTGTGGAACTGTGACCGGTTTGACAGAAGCAGTGATATTCTCAGAGATTAAGATTCTGATATAGGATTTAATGTCTTAAACATATCAGGATCAACTTCAGAAATACAGAAGTTGCAGAATTTGCAATGTCTGATTGTGTTTCCAATGACATTTACTAATGTTTTGAAACTGATCAAGTTATTGGTAAAAAGCGACACATATTAATATTACAAAATCAAGTTTGAAACATTGAAGTCTCTGTAAAACCACTTTCAGAAACAGACTGGAAAGCTAACAAATTTTCTGTCTGCAACAAATTTGATATATTTAAACAGCAACATTTCAGGGAAAAAAAATGTCTTTCATGTTTGAAGGTTAAAACTGAAAGCTGATGTGTGTGCATAGACATTGGAGACAATGCCTGTCCTGTTGGGTTATGTAGGGAAAGCCACCACTGGGTAGCTGACACATCAATGTAATACTGGTGTCACATTTTTTCCCACATTCATTGAATAAATACAGAACACTTGGGGAGAGAACAGAATGTATAGAATTGACATATATATGTATGCCATGTCAATTAAAGAACCAATCTTTGAAAAAACTTGTAGTTTCATAATTGCATCACCAATGTTGGGTTATATAATAGAACTGATTTGGTAGTATCGTAACTCTATCGGAGCTCAACAGGCAGTTCTATTCATTGGCGAATCGTTATAATCTAAGTTTGTGTGAAATAAAAAGTTCAAAAAATTAATGGGGAAAATCAAAACAGTGAAAGCATTTATAGAAGTAAAATAGGCGGGCATTTGATGTGAATAAGAGTGCCCCGTCATGGTGTAGGGTTGCATTAATCATGCATTTCTTGTACAGGTTCCCAGGGCTCAAGGTTAGAAATTATACCAGGTACAATGGTACATAGGACATTTTGATTAATTAGCAAAACATTCATTTCATCAGTTTGTAAGAAAGAACATTCAAGGAAAGTCAATTGTTACGTTTCTATTCTTGTCTAAGCTGTTATAACATACAATTAAATCTGTAGTCACTTATAAAATCTCAATATTTCAAAAATCCTCCTTAACCACACTGTCAATAAAGAAGACACTTTTTTAATGCAATCGTTTAATCATTGGGGAGCATTTCTGATTTATTATTTGATTAATCATACACATTTCTCGGTGTGTAGTCTCGGCACCATTCACTGAATCTTATCCTTTTGAAACTTTACTCAAATTACCCAAATTCTTGATTTATTGGTTCTAAGAAGTCCTATGGATTATGATGATTTGAATTATTCAGAAAAGGACCTTTCATTTTTATCCCGATTTGTTTGTGAAACCTTTCTTTTCTCTGATCTTCATGATTCAGAAATCTATCTAGAACCTTAGAACTCCGTGTGTAACATTCATGTATATAGGTTTGGATAGTATATTTCACACACAGGTTTTCGTGTATGATGTTTTGAGACCGGGGCTGGTATATATCTGATACTATCATTTCTCATAGGGAGTTGGCTATAATCGGGAGAACACAGAGCTCTTTATATATCTGCCAGTTTCTATAAATATCATGCACCAACAGCATCCCTAACACCAGGTGGAGGTACACATACTCCTAACTGTTGGGTAAGATCTCTACCGAATTCATAAAACTCTCAACATCAGTTTTATACAAGTTTGTATTTATGACATCTGATGTACCCGATCACGCCCGCCACAGATGGAGGCTACAGTGTCCTTACGGTGTTTAGATGTCTCTCGCTGAATTTGGGGACAGTACAAGTGCTTTGCCAAGAACAGTCAGAGATTATTGATTATAGGGCTCCCATTCTAAGTGCTGTATGCATGCAGTCTGTATATTGCAGTTTATGAGAGATTCTGCCAAAGTTTAAGAAAATTTGAATACCATTGATGGAGGCGTGATCCCACCTTAGCCGCTTGTATGTAAAAGATCAGGTCTGATACGTACACAGTGTTTGGCTGTGGGTCGGTCTATATAGCCACTAGTCTAGTGTTATGATGAAATCCTCTCAAAGGCTCCGAATATTGTATTTATTGAAGTATTTTCATTACTGAATTCAATTACATGATGGGTATTCTGGTCAAGTCTTTATGAGAAATGTAAGCTGCTTAAGATTTGGTATGATTTTGGAAATAAAAAAAAAAACAAAAAAAAAACTAATTAAAGCGAAAGTTTAAAAAAGGCAAAAAAATAAGTAAATGTTTATTGCTGGAAGTAAACCATAAATAGTGTCAATACCAACACAGAAAGTAGGTCTGTATTGTCCTTCACGAGAACAGTCTTTCTATAGAGTTGCAACAAAAAACTTCTGCTTCATTGCACATCAGTGGAATTTACGAATATTGTGGAACAGAGATTATGTTTGTTGTTTCGACATTTGTTTTGTTGTGTAATTAACTGGTAGCTTAGTATGTATACCAGGTATGTGGAGAAAATTATGCAATAGGAAATCTCTTTCCGTTTCCATTTGTAATGTTTTTGTTGCGTAAGTAGATATTAACGGAATACAGATTGGTTGTTCTGCTCAATCATCACAGTAGAAATGGAAACGTAACCAGTACTCCTGGGCATGCTTGTACCTGGTAGCACTATAATACTCCTGTACTGTAGGGCAGGGAGGATTTGGTATACATTTGTGATACAATTCCAGGCATTTTACTTTTGAAACTACATTGTATTGTGTTTTATAGGCCCAATAAATTTTCATAATAACAAATTCCACAGCCATTTTCTGGAATTTATGATACCATAAATATTCATGATCTAGCAGTAATCGCTGTACCAAGTAGATCAAACTAAAATATATGTACATGTATGATGGCAATTAAAAGTTAGATATGGAAATAGTAATGTCCCCCCGTTAACTACATACATAATTATAGGGCTAGTTCTCACTACAGCTCATCTGTAATGTTGGTTTGTTCATTTCTACTGATTCTGTGTAAACGGAGAAGGAGTATGTGCTAACCTCGACGAGAATTTACTTGATGCTTCCTCAACAAATATATTGACTCGGTATTATGTAATACAGCTTCATCGTGCTGTAATTATAAGGGTAAGGACCAAACCTGACGGAGGTGATATATCACACCAACCTCTCAAAGATTTATAATCACATATGGTAATCTCGGACACATATGCTGACTGTTCTTGTAAAACCTATCCTGGGTGTACTTTAGAATTTATCAACCTGTTGCTAGGCTCATTTTAATTATAGAGTGCAGTAGATGGCACAAGCTTCAGATTAAAAGTAGGAAAATCAGTATATATATCAGAATGTAAAATATAGATAATCATTTTTGTGTTTGTTGTACATCTTTTCAAACATATTTCGGAAAAATAAATTTATTTGTATTTAAAATTCTGTGAATGAATTCACGTGTGAACGTTAAAGAACAGTAGCTATCCAATGACTGTACATGTTCCGTGAATGAATGAAGCCAGCTCTATAAATAGCGGTAAACCTACACATATGTATATCTCACGGCTCTACCTTACAGGTAACTTACAGGTAAGTGGTGTGGGATTAAATTAAGGTGTGACCAGAACACCAGTAGGTAAATATTTGTGTTTATACTCAGACATGTGGTGTACTAGCTAGCTGTAGGGTCAGTAATGGTGTACTAGCTAGCTGTAGGGTCAGTAACGGTGTACTAGCTAGCTGTAGGGTCAGTAACGGTGTACTAGCTAGCTGTAGGGTCAGTAAGAGCTGCTTGTTTACATCACTTGTCCCAGATTACAGTAACAGATCCCTAACCTGATAGTAGTCATTGGCCATACAAGTTGGTAGGGCATTTCTGGTGTGTGGTTCCATACAAGTTGGTAGGGCATTTCTGGTGTGTGGTTCCATACAAGTTGGTAGGGCATTTCTAATGTGTGGTTACATACAAGTTGGTAGGGCATTTCTGGTGTGTGGTTCCATACAAGTTGGTAGGGCATTTCTGGTGTGTTGTTCCATACAAGTTGGTAGGGCATTTCTGGTGTGTTGTTCCATACAAGTTGGTAGGGCATTTCTGGTGTGTGGTTCCATACAAGATGGTAGGGCATTTCTGGTGTGTGGTTCCATACAAGTTGGTAGGGCATTTCTGGTGTGTTGTTCCATACAAGTTGGTAGGGCATTTCTGGTGTGTGGTTCCATACAAGTTGGTAGGGCATTTCTGGTGTGTTGTTCCATACAAGTTGGTAGGGCATTTCTGGTGTGTGGTTCCATACAAGATGGTAGGGCATTTCTGGTGTGTGGTTCCATACAAGATGGTAGGGCATTTCTGGTGTGTGGTTCCATACAAGTTGGTAGGGCATTTCTGGTGTGTGGTTCCATACAAGATGGTAGGGCATTTCTGGTGTGTGGTTCCATACAAGATGGTAGGGCATTTCTGGTGTGTGGTTCCATACAAGTTGGTAGGGCATTTCTGGTGTGTGGTGCCATACAAGTTGGTAGGGCATTTCTGGTGTGTTGTTCCATACAAGTTGGTAGGGCATTTCTGGTGTGTGGTTCCATACAAGATGGTAGGGCATTTCTGGTGTGTGGTTCCATACAAGTTGGTAGGGCATTTCTGGTGTGTGGTTCCATACAAGATGGTAGGGCATTTCTGGTGTGTGGTTCCATACAAGATGGTAGGGCATTTCTGGTGTGTGGTTCCATACAAGATGGTAGGGCGTTTCTGGTGTGTGGTTCCATACAAGATGGTAGGGCATTTCTGGTGTGTGGTTCCATACAAGTTGGTAGGGCATTTCTGGTGTGTGGTTCCATACAAGATGGTAGGGCATTTCTGGTGTGTGGTTCCATACAAGATGGTAGGGCATTTCTGGTGTGTGGTTCCATACAAGATGGTAGGGCGTTTCTGGTGTGTGGTTCCATACAAGTTGGTAGGGCGTTTCTGGTGTGTGGTTCCATACAAGTTGGTAGGGCATTTCTGGTGTGTGGTTCCATACAAGATGGTAGGGCATTTCTGGTGTGTGGTTCCATACAAGATGGTAGGGCATTTCTGGTGTGTGGTTCCATACAAGTTGGTAGGGCGTTTCTGGTGTGTGGTTCCATACAAGTTGGTAGGGCATTTCTGGTGTGTTGTTCCATACAAGTTGGTAGGGCATTTCTGGTGTGTGGTTCCATACAAGATGGTAGGGCATTTCTGGTGTGTGGTTCCATACAAGTTGGTAGGGCATTTCTGGTGTGTGGTTCCATACAAGATGGTAGGGCATTTCTGGTGTGTGGTTCCATACAAGATGGTAGGGCGTTTCTGGTGTGTGGTTCCATACAAGATGGTAGGGCGTTTCTGGTGTGTGGTTCCATACAAGATGGTAGGGCATTTCTGGTGTGTGGTTCCATACAAGTTGGTAGGGCATTTCTGGTGTGTGGTTCCATACAAGATGGTAGGGCATTTCTGGTGTGTGGTTCCATACAAGATGGTAGGGCATTTCTGGTGTGTGGTTCCATACAAGATGGTAGGGCATTTCTGGTGTGTGGTTCCATACAAGTTGGTAGGGCGTTTCTGGTGTGTGGTTCCATACAAGATGGTAGGGCATTTCTGGTGTGTGGTTCCATACAAGATGGTAGGGCATTTCTGGTGTGTGGTTCCATACAAGATGGTAGGGCGTTTCTGGTGTGTGGTTCCATACAAGTTGGTAGGGCGTTTCTGGTGTGTGGTTCCATACAAGTTGGTAGGGCATTTCTGGTGTGTGGTTCCATACAAGTTGGTAGGGCATTTCTGGTGTGTGGTTCCATACAAGTTGGTAGGGCATTTCTGGTGTGTGGTTCCATACAAGATGGTAGGGCATTTCTGGTGTGTGGTTCCATACAAGTTGGTAGGGCATTTCTGGTGTGTGGTTCCATACAAGTTGGTAGGGCATTTCTGGTGTGTGGTTCCATACAAGTTGGTAGGGCATTTCTGGTGTGTGGTTCCATACAAGATGGTAGGGCATTTCTGGTGTGTGGTTCCATACAAGATGGTAGGGCATTTCTGGTGTGTGGTTCCATACAAGTTGGTAGGGCGTTTCTGGTGTGTGGTTCCATACAAGTTGGTAGGGCATTTCTGGTGTGTGGTTCCATACAAGTTGGTAGGGCATTTCTGGTGTGTGGTTCCATACAAGTTGGTAGGGCATTTCTGGTGTGTGGTGCCATACAAGTTGGTAGGGCATTTCTGGTGTGTGGTGCCATACAAGTTGGTAGGGCGTTTCTGGTGTGTGGTTCCATACAAGTTGGTAGGGCATTTCTGGTGTGTGGTTCCATACAAGTTGGTAGGGCATTTCTGGTGTGTGGTGCCATACAAGTTGGTAGGGCATTTCTGGTGTGTGGTTCCATACAAGTTGGTAGGGCATTTCTGGTGTGTGGTTCCATACAAGTTGGTAGGGCATTTCTGGTGTGTGGTTCCATACAAGTTGGTAGGGCATTTCTGGTGTGTGGTTCCATACAAGTTGGTAGGGCATTTCTGGTGTGTGGTTCCATACAAGTTGGTAGGGCATTTCTGGTGTGTGGTTCCATACAAGTTGGTAGGGCATTTCTGGTGTGTGGTTCCATACAAGTTGGTAGGGCATTTCTGGTGTGTGGTTCCAGTCCCTTTTCATGGGGGAATTGAAGGTGATTTCTAGTAGGATGTCCCAGTTTTAATATTTAGGTTAAATTGTAGGAAACGGAAAGAAGAACTTGTTTTTACTGTTCACCAAATCAAAGCCCAGAACGTTAACTGCGTTCAGTAAGTACTTCATAAAGTCGGCATTCATAGCCGATATGGATGTTGATTGGAATTAACAGATTATGCAACATGCACTTGTTTGAAAATATCAGGAAACATCAATTGTTTGAAAATATTAGGAAACATCAATGGGTATATATATGGTATTTTATTGTACGTATTTATAAGTACATAGAGATGTGTTCTTCATAACAATATTTACTGTACATACAAAATGTACAGATATATATATACAATTATGACAATATGTGTATATATAGGTACATCTCAGATATAAATAGCAATATAGGCTAGGTATATGTCCTATGTGATCATGCATGATATACACTGTAGGATACAGTATGTCATGAAGGGTGTTTATAATATGTATGATATATGGAACATGCATTTGGACATAAAGAGCAATGTTCATGGTGTTTGTGATGATATTTACGGTATACATATGAATGGTGTTTATGATGATATTTACAGTATACAAGAGCTATGGCCATGGTGTTTGTGATGATATTTACGGTAAACATATAAAGAGCTATATATGGTCATAGTGTTTATGATGATATTTACGGTATACATATGAAGAGCTATATATGGTCATAGTGTTTATGATGATATTTATGGTATACAAGAGCTATGGCCATGGTGTTTATGATGATATTTACGGTATACATATGAATGGTGTTTGTGATGATATTTACGGTTTACAAGAGCTATGGTCATGGTGTTTGTGATGATGTTTACGGTACACATATGAAGAGCAATGGTATTTTGCCTGAGTAGGACATGTTTGTCAACTGTGAGACGGTATAGTAAGAGCTGCCACAGCCTATTGGCGAGACAGACAAGGTGGGGCTGTAATCAGCAATGACACTTTGTCATTAAGATGAAGACCATGCTAGGAAATGGTAGGTTATGGTAGAGCAGAGCAATAATAGGTTTTGGCAGTGTTGGAGGCTGCCTTGTACTGGCCAGTGTTTCCGAGATACTGATGCTTGGCGGTAATGATGGACTATTATAATAGAGGGCAGTATTGTCAGGTGGAGGACGACACTTGGCATCACTCCGCTGGACATGTTATGTCACTCGGAGGCTACTGCAGACCTGTAATTGGATTTTTACAACAGACACCTCGGGGAATGACGACACGTTTGGAATCGGTAAATATTTAATTTTTCTTGGGAGACTCACTTATTTCCAAGAGTTGGACGTCGGATAGCCCGGACTTGGTCGCAGCAGGACAGAGGTGGAGATCAATGGGAGACAGACTCTTAAGTCAGCATACGAAAAACCAGAGAATCGAAGGCATCTTTTCACTCGGCTTTCGATGCTAACTAATTCAGCTAATAATGTTAGAAGGTCGCTAATGAAAATAGGGTCTGAGGGACACGTCTGCTAGCACCTGATAAATGAGGGGAGGAATAAACACGGCTAACACTAAAATATTTGTTACCAAACAACGGGGAGAATGGCTAGGTTAATTCTATTTGTGTGTTCTTGCCCAATGTTAGGGGGACCCTTAGCCCGGCCATGTTAGAAATGTAATTTATAATTGTCGTAGATTAATTTGGAGATTTGCTGTTGGTGAACTTTTCAGATGTACTTTTAAGATTTTATCATTAGATTTTACATGTACTTGCTATAGCTCCACACAAAATCAATTAGACATGTGTCCAAGATCAGAGCGCTCTAGATTGGGTAGGGACGACTGGAAAGGCTTTATAATTGGGTCCTATGTGTCTGTAATCCATGTACATTGTGTGGAAGTCTTCCCCAGTGTTCTCCAGCAACTAAATCTACATCTTAATATTCTTACTTGGTCTGGATACCTTATTTATGGTAAACAGACTGATTGTGTCAAGTAAACATATCACTGGCCTCGTTGGTAAGATTTTCAGCATGACTTAACAAAACTAATCCAGTCGTAATGGCTAGCTGCTTGAAGGAGTGAGAGAAACCTGTAAGGTCAGCCTGAGTAAGTGTGTCTTCACCCTCCATCCTCGGGCCACGGGAGACACTTTTGTACCTTTCTTTTTATACATATCCATCTTTTACTGTTTTCATAAAGCTATTTAGAAGAAGAAAAGTGTCTCAGATTAAAAAGTGTTGCTAAACTGTTGTGGTGACATCAGATATTTAAGTGGGGTCTCCTTGATGCAATGAAGTCATTTCTCTGACTTTAATGGTTGTTATAGTAATATAATGCTTGACATAACCTACTGGACCTTTAGTTTACAACTTGACGATAGCTGATCGTGACAGCAAGAATCGTTTTGCTTGGTCAAAAGCTTTTCATTGCCCTCTTTGGAAAACATGAATGTTGTACTTTTCTTGGGACATCTTGATGTATGGAGTTTATACAGTACATGTACTGGGTTTGTTAAGTATATACATGTCTGAGCTGCTTGTACTAAACAGCCGAGGTCAGGGTCACCAGAGGTCAGTGATGGTTTAGATGACCACAGACACTTAGACCGCTTAGCTATCACAAGTGTACAGCTTCCTTCTTTTCTCTGTAAGCTGTTTCTGCTTTCCTCATCTGATGGCCAGACAAACATGGTCCTTCTTCAGACATGTTCAAAGATTTTGTAAATGTGGGCCATATCTTGAAAGCAATTTCATTCGGTAGTGAAGTCAGAGTACATGAAGAATTTTCTATAGAATTGACACAGCTATGTGCTAAAAGATTTTGGTGTTTTGTAATCCAAGGTCAAGGTCAGGATGTCTCGATTGTTGGGTTTGGAGAGCTATGGTCTCTTAGGAGTTAGTAAAATGTAGGTAAAGTGATGTGCTGTTGGCACACTTTCCTGTACCGTTGTTGTTTCGCCATCCTGTACCGTTGTTGTTGGTGTCTCGCCATCCTGTACCGTTGTTGTTGGTGTTTTGCCATCCTGTACCGTTGTTGTTGGTGTCTCGCCATCCTGTACCGTTGTTGTTGGTGTCTCGCCATCCTGTACCGTTGTTGTTGGTGTCTCGCCGTCCTGTACCGTTGTTGTTGGTGTCTCGCCATCCTGTACCGTTGTTGTTGGTGTCTCGCCATCCTGTACCGTTGTTGTTGGTGTCTCGCCGTCCTGTACCGTTGTTGTTGGTGTCTCGCCATCTTGTACCGTTGTTGTTGGTGTCTCGCCGTCCTGTACCGTTGTTGTTGGTGTCTCGCCGTCCTGTACCGTTGTTGTTGGTGTCTCGCCGTCCTGTACCGTTGTTGTTGGTGTCTCACCGTCCTGTACCGTTGTTGTTGGTGTCTCACCGTCCTGTACCGTTGTTGTTGGTGTCTCGCCGTCCTGTACCGTTGTTGTTGGTGTCTCGCCATCCTGTACCGTTGTTGTTGGTGTCTCACCGTCCTGTACCGTTGTTGTTGGTTTCTTGCCATCATGTACTGTTGTTGTTGGTGTCTCACCGTCCTGTACCGTTGTTGTTGGTGTCTCACCGTCCTGTACCGTTGTTGTTGGTTTCTTGCCATCATGTACTGTTGTTGTTGTTGTCTCGCCGTCCTGTATCTTTGTTGTGTCTCGCCATACTGGTGTGTGTTACAAAAGTTTCCAACAAGTCAAAGTATAGTACTAGTCCATACATCAGCTGCTGCATTGATAGTGATGTATTCCTGGCTTTATGACACAGGCAGATATGATCATAATCTGTCTACTATACACACGGCCTAGACCAACAGGTGTGAACAATTAAATCTTTTAATACCTGCAATACATCTGCATTTCTAAAAATAGATCATATCGCAGTACATGAAAGTGACGAAATTTTGTAAACCGATATGATTTTGTTTGCGGAAGTGTATGATGTTTGTATCACTAAAATACAGCAGAAAATTTTAATATGTACTGTAAAATGACACTGCAGTGATACGATCCTACAAACAGAATATTGTAACAATATGGGTATCACATGGGCCCAGGGGCATAACTAGAATAATTAGGGTTCCGCGTGCAGAGTGAGCTCTCCACTTACATAACACATACAGCCGTGTATGTCATCTGGATGTATTTCCTGTGCTCTGTGGAATGTTACGCGAAATATAATGCATGTGGTGGCGCAAATATTTGTAAGTGTTGGGTCTCAAACAGATATACTGGCTGAATGGGGAAAATTGGGCCTGTATTTTAGAGATGGAAAGTTTTTCAACTGTTTTAAGCAAATTTGAAGTTGTTAATTAATTGTTTTCAATAATGTGCTAGGGATTGAACGAGAGAGAAATGTTGTTTGGACCAGATGTTTCTTTGTCAGAATCAATCAAGAGTATATAAAGGGAAGCACTTGTTTACATCTACAAAAGTGCTATTCGTGTTTAGTTTTCCTTACATACAAGATTTCTATGTTTTTGTACATGTAGTAAAAGTGACAAGACTAGAGCTTGGAATAGCAGTGAGAATATAACAAGTTATTAGAGAGAGTAGTGATCGAGGAACAGGTCACGCTGAACAGCTAGTATATAACTGAGAGAGGAACAGGTCACGCTGAACAGCTAGTATATAACTGAGAGAGGAACAGGTCACGCTGAACAGCTAGTATATAACTGAGAGCTGAGGAACAGGTCACGCTGAACAGCTAGTATATAACTGAGAGAGGAACAGGTCACGCTGAACAGCTAGTATATAACTGAGAGCTGAGGAACAGGTCACGCTGAACAGCTAGTATATAACTGAGAGAGGAACAGGTCACGCTGAACAGCTAGTATATAACTGAGAGCTGAGGAACAGGTCACGCTGAACAGCTAGTATATAACTGAGAGAGGAACAGGTCACGCTGAACAGCTAGTATATAACTGAGAGCTGAGGAACAGGTCACGCTGAACAGCTAGTATATAACTGAGAGAGGAACAGGTCACGCTGAACAGCTAGTATATAACTGAGAGCTGAGGAACAGGTCACGCTGAACAGCTAGTATATAACTGAGAGAGGAACAGGTCACGCTGAACAGCTAGTATATAACTGAGAGAGGAACAGGTTACACTGAACAGCTAGTATATAACTGAGAGAGGAACAGGTCTCGCTGAACAGCTAGTATATAACTGAGAGAGGAACAGGTCACGCTGAACAGCTAGTATATAACTGAGAGCTGAGGAACAGGTCACGCTGAACAGCTAGTATATAACTGAGAGAGAAACAGGTCACGCTGAACAGCTAGTATATAACTGAGAGAGGAACAGGTCACGCTGAACAGCTAGTATATAACTGAGAGAGGAACAGGTCACGCTGAACAGCTAGTATATAACTGAGAGAGGAACAGGTCACGCTGAACAGCTAGTATATAACTGAGAGAGGAACAGGTTACACTGAACAGCTAGTATATAACTGAGAGAGGAACAGGTTACACTGAACAGCTAGTATATAACTGAGAGAGGAACAGGTTACACTGAACAGCTAGTATATAACTGAGAGAGGAACAGGTTACACTGAACAGCTAGTATATAATTGAGAGAGGAACAGGTTACACTGAACAGCTAGTATATAACTGAGAGAGGAACAGGTTACACTGAACAGCTAGTATATAACTGAGAGAGGAACAGAGGACTACCAAATTAGAGACTTCAATCTTTTGTTATTGGCTGTGTTTGTCGAACAATCAAACAAATCAGGTGTTAAGTTGCCATTGTTGAAAATTATTATGTAATTTATTATGTGATTATAGGTGAGAGGTTTACTTACAAGGTATGTTCTGAGGTAATCCATCGGGAAAGTTACATAAGATACTTAACTTATCCTAGCACGCTAAGTATATCTTAGTATACTAAATATCAATCATTTTTCTTGGCACACTTTACGAAAAAGTATCAAATAACAAGAATAATTTTTAGTGAGGAGTAGAAATGATTTCTTGTAAGGAGTAGAAATGATTTCTTGTAGGGAGTAGAAATGATTTTTAGTACAGAGTATAAAAGGGTAGTGTTTATGCTGCGAGTACAATTATAATAATGATGCGAGTAGTTCGATAAAATGTTTGTGTGATCTCATTAATGCGAGTAGTTCGGTGAAATGTTTGTGTGATCTCGTTAATGCGAGTAGTTCGGTGAAATGTTTGTGTGATCTCGTTAATGCAAGTAGTTCGGTGAAATGTTTGTGTGATCTCGTTAATGCGAGTAGTTCGGTGAAATGTTTGTGTGATCTCGTTAATGCGAGTAGTTCGGTGAAATGTTTGTGTGATCTCGTTAATGCGAGTAGTTCGGTGAAATGTTTGTGTGATCTCGTTAATGCGAGTAGTTCGGTGAAATGTTTGTGTGATCTCGTTAATGCGAGTAGTTCGATGAAATGTTTGTGTGATCTCGTTAATCAACAGGACAGTTATGGCTTGAGAATTGTTTTGATAGCTGCATGGACCTGCAACGTTCAACTAGATTTTAACCTAAGAAAAGGATAAGTTGTATGAAATATATATATCAAATACTTAAATTGTGGATATTTTGTTTCACGAATGGAAACAAATGCAAAACCATATTCCTGATATATATGGTAAAAAAAACACTTGTTTTCTTGTCCAGTTCTCCAGTTTGTCCGTGCCGATTCATTGAAAGGTTAGGCAGTTCGTCTCCGCCCTGTGGCAGTAACTTGCAGGTATAGCCCTGTAATCATATGAATTCAGAAGGCATGTTTAGTCTGTCCATTACGTTCTGTGAGGCGGAAACAAACCAAATGAAAAGGACCATGGTTAGCCTCCATTTTGTTTAGTGAGGTGTATAATTGTTGATTGTTGTGGCTGTTCCCCTACTCTGGGTTCAGGACCAAGGTTACACCTGGGTACTCAAACACATTACACAGTACTTCACCCAAACACATTGTCACATTAGCAAACCTGCCAAATGTCCCTTTGTGATAAATGAGGATAGTAATTGATGACTAATTCAGAATAACTGTCAGAATATATGAATATGTGTGTGTAAATCTTTTAATTATCATCAGAGCATTCAATATCAACTTTCGGATCAAATACCTAACTACTTCGTTAGCCATGGCCACCTGATCATGAATTAATTGTTGCATGAAATTTTGGCATTACATATAATGTATAGGGGTTTGGCGATAAATCTAGGGATGCGTATAAGTTGTTTTGAAAATTGTTGTCGGTAAAGGATGTGGCAGATGGGAGGGGTGGCAATATATGGAAGTTTTACTGGCTAAGTGGTTAAAGTGTCTAGACATTCTGCTACCACTATACCACCACTTAGTATCGGGTTCAACACCTGAGTGGAGCAGTTGCCAGGCACTAGTGGCTGTACATGTGGGTTGGTGGTTTTCTCTGGGAACTCCAGCTTTCCTCCACGTCTGGGTCGCAAGTTTTAGGCCTACCTCGGACTGTCCCCAGGTTGTGGCAGTAGGTCAGTGGTTTTTATCCAGGAACTCCAGCTTTCCTCCATCACTAAAGCTTGGCAAGTCCTTAAATGACCATATCTGTTAATAGGACGTAATATACAAACAAATAAAAACAAATTTACTGGTCATCATCCAACAGTGTTTAGGAAAACAAATTTGTCCTTTGTCATACAGAAAGTCTCTAAAAACCTGGCACTTTTTGCTGAGAATGAAAGTGTTCTCTTATCTCTCTTGGGAACCAATTTAGGAATGGCTTAAACTTGCCAATATGTATACATAATAGAACTGGAAGATGTGTAAAAATACAGGCTAATATATGCATAGAAATCATTTCCATAGTCCTTTTCTAAGGCCGTCATGTGATTGGAGGCCACTGCATGCGAAGTTGAAATTTCGTGTATGGAAAAAGAAAGAAGGAAAAATAGATGATTTATTTAGTTGTGATAATGAGTAAACACAGTTTAGAAAAGTTAGAAATCGCAAATAAACCCAATAATCTTGATTCTTGACAACTTGATGTCTCAACTACCGTACTTTGCCATGTGCTGTCACTCCTGAATATGAAATTAATTATCGATATGTAGTAATCTTGTATCATTACATGAAATAGAGTGATGTCCATGTTTTTGTTGGGATTCCTATCTTATTAGCAGTGCTTTATGTATTTAGCCTTGGAAATGACTGACAGTACAGGACAGTCCATTGGGTTTAAGGTAACAAATCTATTGTATATATGACAGTCTGGAATGGTCTATTGAGTTTTAGGTAATAAACCTTGGATTTCTCCGACAATGTTGGGCAGTAACTAATTGAATTTTAGGTAACATGAGGTTGTCCGAGCTGAAACCAACTACGGCCAGGTCAGGATTTAGTGATTGGTCCACCTAGGGACATGATATGTTTCAACTCTCATGTAGTACACTTGTATTATACCGGACCACTGCGTTTTGGATGCGATGCTGGTTATAGTATTTGATGTATAATCCAATCTGAACCCCCCCCCCCCCCCTCCCCCGTGGGATGGAGGTTGTCAGTGTTTTCGGGGACATGTACAATGAACAGGCTCTAACAGTTCAAATATAATTAGATCAGAGGTCAGTGAGATGTAAAATCAAGTAGATATCCCATCTACAATTACCTCCCTCTTAAATTCTCTTTTTTGGATGGTTGAACGGTAGTATGGGCAGTACACACATGTAGAATCAAGGAGATCTGATCTGAAATTACCGCCCTCTTAAATTTTCTTTCTTGGATGGTTGATCGCTATAACAGGAGAGTAGCTATATGTGCCATGGGTTTTTTTATTTGCCCGATACATGTACCCCGACTCGATACATGTACTCCGACTCGAGGGTTAAGTGTGTGTAATTATCGTTTACAGACTACATTAAACGAACACTGTCATTTACAAGATTCCTGAAAGTAAACAGGTGATACAGGACCTCAGATATGGTGTTATTTAAAGGGTGACCATGAATTTCATTTTGAATATTGCTTGGTTGAGTAGTCGGGAGATAGATGTGGACCAATCTGGAGGATAAATGTCTGTATAATTGAGGCTACCGACCATATAATCACACTTTACCTATGCTTGTTGGGTTTATGTGATGCATTTTGTGGTCTTGCTGTTCATGAGATGGGCCGGGCTACGAGGGAGTACCAAATATAGAATTCTATATGGTTATTAGATGGAATCTCTCTCCATATAACCTGACTCCTCCTTGTACCACAAGTTCAATCTTAATGTATTAATTATCTGATCCCTCGCAGATGGATCTCTCTAAACATTTTAAGCTACTCAGTATTTTTTGGGCCTCTGTGTTGGCCCAATCATACTGTATAAATATCAGTATCTGATAAAGACGTGTAGTCCTGATGGGGTTACTTAGGGACCATGTGGAGAGATCTTAATTGAATGATTACCTTATATAGATATAAGTACAAATTGGACATTATTTCCTTAGATAGATTTAATGAAGTGTTTCTGATACATAGATACATGAATGTACATTCATCCCAGAAAAATGTACACATATGGAATTTTTCCTGGAATAGCTGATGTATGTTTTCTATTGTGAATAGATATTTCAATTCGTCATCTTTGCACCAGAATAAAACATTTTAAAGATTAGGTGTATAAGATCTGTTCTTGTCATACAATACTGACTTAATGATTGGTGTTGATAGCGAAACAAGTTTTAAAATATATTACTCAGTTATATATATACTTATGTGGATGTCATCTAGAAATATAGACCATAAATCTCTTTATCATGTTGGGTGTTATTTTCTATTGTTCTCAGCTGGAAACCTTAATGATTTAAATGATGAAATTGCTCAACAGTTAAATAATTAAAACAAAGGAAATCTTTACATGATCAATCGAGGAACACACAAGGAAAACCACAAAATGATTAATGGTAAGATACAGTGTAGGTTTAATATTACACACAAAGCACACCCATAGGTACAGTTATGAATGGAGATTTAATGCATTGATGTTACCGGAGAAAAAAAAAAACGTGTCCCCAAATTTCTTTTGATAATTAACACTGACTTGTGTGTTTGAATTCTATGAAATTTAAATACCCGTTAAGATTTAAGTGATCGGCGTGGTTGACAATTAGTTGTTTGTATAGTTAAGAGCTTGTACGGTGTGACTGTCTTGTCGGAGATAAGTAACTTAAAGGTGACATTGAATCGTTTGAGTGATTAATTACCTGGTTTAGTGCTGGACTGTAGATATCGAGGAATCAAAAACTTGAATGAATCTTACGTAAAGTATGTGCTACAGGTGTATTGTGTAGCATAGGGGCTAGACAACATATTACAGAAGGTGGGATAGGTTTCCCGTTAATACCTGTCAGGTATGATTAACATTAGACACGCTTGGTAGATTACGTAGATCTAAATATAGTCACACATGCTCACGTGACCAGCTCTGTTAAAAAAACAATCACCTTTTATAGGTTCCGCACTGTCGTGATGTATGTTGATTGAACCTGTGTTAAAAGACCACCTGCATTAATAGACCGTTTTGGATGGTCTGATCTTTCAGGCAGGTTTGTTGGTATGTTTAATGTTAGTTACACTACATGTAAATGTAGGTGAGTTACATTTTATTAAGGCAATTCATAGAGTTAAGTTAGTTGTAGCTGTTCTTTCATGTTATGTTAGATTCAAACACTTCCCAGCATTTGATTGTGGAGTTAGTAATGTACTAGTATCTTAAAATTTATATGTAATCAGACTGAATAAGTTGTACAAATGTTGAGCTTTATTGTAGAAACATGTAGTCGTACTGTGATATATGTAGAAATCCTACCTCACATTCTTACACTGTAAGAAAATATCTGGTAAGTACTGCCAGAATATATGATCAAATAAAAATTATTGGGTTTAACGTACCAAGTATGTTTACGATAAGGTATTTCATTGAGCCCGCTGAGATAGTATATGTATATCACATTCACCGACTGCTTACATGAAAGGTGTAGGCCTTTATAATATTTATCCTGCCTGCATAAAGAATTTGAAAGGTAATCAAGTACATCTCATCCAGATATAAATATTAACTATAAAGGATAGATAAGTATATATAAAATACCGCAGGATTCCCCACTGGTATTAAAGAGATTCGCAATCCATGTACAGAGGTCAAAGGGTAAAGTGGTGCTGGGGAGATTATAGGGGAGGGCAGTATCATGGTGGTCCTGTATGATAATCAGAGATTGTCTCAAAAATTAATCCTGTAACTCAAACAGCAAGTCTGTTATGGTGGTAAGGGATTGTCTCAAAGGTAATGCTGTAAATCAGGCAGCAAGTTTGTATGGTGGTAGTTCTGTAGAATGATCAGGCTAATCTTGTAAATCAAACATGTAATATATTGACAAGGCGTTTCTCCCTAAACTGATTTTGTAAATCAAACTGCATTTAACATTATATGTTAGTAATTGTATTGCAGTAGCATTTTTTACAAAAAAAAATAATAAAGAACATAAACATGTGCTCCTTAACAGGTAAACAATCTCGGATATAATGACTGATACCATTTTAATAAAATGAGGCATACATCTAGAAAATACAACCATCTCCAGTAAAATATTTGATTTATAAAAGCAAGATAATATATCAAGAAATAGGCTTAAATCATGAATATAAGATAGAAAGATGAGGGCCTCCCATAACAGACAATGGAATGAGTATTACACAGGCAGTCGGCCATGATAGGGATGCTTATTGGACTGTCATTGTAGCAGGTCGTAGATTAGTTCCGTCACAGATCAGATCAGCAGCTCGACTGATGATATAGGTGTGAACCGCAGAAACCAACTAACAATTGTTGGTGGATTAAATGTCTTTGCCTGTCTTTTTATTTCTGTGTTTTATGAGAGGGAAAGGTGAAATCGTTTGCACCTGAGAGAAGAATTTGTGTTATTTAAATGCTAATGTGATGGTGTGTTTCCCGATATGTGTTCTCTGATCCTATCGCCTTACCGAGGAATGTCAGAGTCGCACCTGACCTAGTTAGCAGGGTAACCAAAAAGTGTACCAACCCCCTCCACGCATCCATGTCTAGTGCATTGGTGATATAATTGCTACCTGGAGATATTTCTCCAGGTCCACCTTCCAATTATATCACTTGAATGTGAGCCTCTGACAAAATAGCAGTAATTAAAATGAGACTTGGCTGGTATCACTTCGATTGATTAGGCAACGGTGAAGATGGAAAGCATACATGTATACGGATCGTATCGGCAGATAGCATGCAAATTATTTTCCAATTTTGTGTCGTTTTCACAGTTATCTGTAAGTTTGTGTATTACGGGCAGAAGTTCTCCCGATACTGTAGCTATTTATTACTCTAGTGTTCACGTTCATTGGTAAAGAGATTATTTAGTAGGATTTTTTTATGATTTTGAGATTGAGTTATCCGCTGTACCCCGACTCTATGGTTCTATACATATAGGAGATGTACATAGGTTTTACAGCTTGGGGCAAAAAAACAGGACATTGCAGCATGTGATCAGAGCAACAGCTGTAGCCTATTATATATAATACAGCTCAGGTGTGCTGGGCACTCAGCTGATGGTGAAGGTGATGCAGGGCGGGTTAGGGTGTTTACTCAGTAGTTACAGAGTACCCAACACGCTTCACACTCAATGTCATTTAGGGGGAATCTATACCTACTGACCCTAGAGTATTGGTCCAGAGTTGTGCCCCCCCCCCCCTTCCCAAAGTTACGTTGTATCAGTGAAGTATTTATATTATATGCTTCTATGCTACTCAAATATTGACAATGTCAGACTGAAGACAAAGGTTTTACCTCCAGCACAGAAACAAAAGACCTGGCTAAGCCTGAGGCAGTGATATGCCTTGTCAACCATTGGCCTCATCCATTCTGGACAAACCATGTGCTTGACCTTGAGACAGATGATTTACTTTGAAAAGCTGCTACTCTGGACAACAATATTTATAAATCAACCTCTCCATCAGAGCTATCTCTCCTGATTGAGGAGGTGAGGGAGGGGGTACTAGTCAAAGCTCCTGCCTGACTGGGGGGGGGGGGGGGGGGTCATAGCTCCAGGTTGAGGGGGTGACCACCAGTCATAGCTGTATCTCCTATGAAGGGGTCAGATCAGTCTGTTTGAAGAGGAGACTAGTTCCCTGTACCTTTTGTTTTATATATTATAGCCTTGTTAGGAAAGTGAAAATTACTTTTATTTGGACACATAAGTTCAAAATCCTTGTGAAATTTAATGTATGGCTTCGAAAAATATGTACAGTTATATAAATCATAGCTAAAATGATAACCTTATCTGACCTTCATCTGTTTGGGTTTTGATTACTCCATGCAATGATGTGGTGTTTGTTTGTCTTTAAACCTATTTCTGCTATTATTATTGGACATTTAAGGCTACACTCTGTCTTGCACAGAGTCCGTGTGGTTTGTGTCAGAGTTATGTCCCTTGAATGGTTTATGATAAATACGATTCTTATATACATTTTAAATGCTGTGTTTATCCTTATAGTCCAAGGAACCTTTCATTACGAGACTGTATAAGGAACAGCTGGATTTTTCTTCAAATTTTTATGATCATTACTGAAATTATATGCGCATGTAACATGTATACCTATAAAAATAGTCAATATTGCATCTTGGAGAACTTGTGAAGATGTCATAATTGATCAGGTTTGGTGATATAAAAAATGGAAGCGAAACTTGATAATGAATTATGAATTCAAGACATAAATCAGAATCTTATAAGTGTTTGACATGCATGGGTTTCGTTATTGTACGCCTTCATAAAATTAAATGAGTCTGTATATATACTCTAATTATGTCACAATACAATTCTTTATATAGCATTCTATACATGTTATAACGGCCTCAAAATAAAATTGTGTCATCTCCATGGATGCTCATCAAAAGCATATATTCCCACCAAAACATATTGCATCACTTAATTCTGTGTTATCAATACTTTCTATTTCATAAACAAACATTAAGTGGTATGTATATACTGCAGCAGTCTCAACCGAATTGTTATCTTCCAAGTATTCATGATCACTTATACAACATTTATAACAGGTTTTATATACTGGATTTAACTATGACTTGCATCATGTACAGAACCATTTTGTGTCTCAAGGACAATTCTTGTTTTAGTTAGAAAAATGTGCTCTTCCAATCCTTAGGATGTTTCATGATAATAGTCTTATAGTGAAGTGTACCATACATCCTTAAAATCAATGGATCGACCATAAAAATGTACCCTCAAAATCACATATTACAGAATGATCATATAAGACATTGGTTATTAACGCTGACTAAACATTGTTACATAGTTCTTCAAAACAGACCAGCTAGATAATGGATAGTGATTACATCTAGACCAATGTGTTCAGTAGTAGAGTGCAGAGAAGGGAATGCTTTGCACCTCCAGTGTGGAAAACACAACTGAAAGTTTCATATGCATGAAATATCATCTAGAAGACACTTGTCGGCTTTGATTCTTAGCGGTACAAAGGTATTCTCTAGATTTAGAGCTTGAATCAATATCATTCAGTGTTCTCCTATTGATTTCTGTACTAGTGCAAGTCTGACGGAAAGTGAAGATAATAATTGCAGTTTGGTTCATGTCGTATCTAAGTCAATTCCATGTGTCAATAGATATGGGTATTATACATTCCGCACCAATTTTTCGGTTGATTTTCTTACGTATCAAAACATTGACCTTGAATGAATACTGTTGTTTTTTTTATTGATTCTGATGCATGTCAAAACATTTTCCTAACCTTGATTCTTATGAAAACATTTTATTGACCGTGTGTCTGTTTCCTCTGCAGGTTTGATGGACTAGATGTGTGCACTGGTGTCGAGTGGATGTTGTGAAGACATGTTATCGGGATGAACAAGTCATCCACAATGAAGATTACAAACTTGTGTTACCTTCTGCTGCTACTACAGGGTCTGTCCACTGTGGTACTGTGTAAGCAGACAAACTACATAGTAACCACGTTCCCTAACCCCCACCCACAGGAAACCTTCATCAACATGGTACGCGACGTCGGCAGTGGAAAGCTCTTCGTCGCTGCCGTCAACTATCTCTACAAGTTTTCCTCCGATCTGATTTTGGAACAAGAAGCTGTAACTGGACCAAAAGAAGACAACCCGAATTGTCTTCCGCCAACAAGAGGAACATTCCATTGTAGATTTCCGATAAGTCTACGGGAAAATTACAACAAAGCATTATTAATCATGGATAGTGCGATTGAATCGGAGAAGCGACTGATATCATGTTCTACTCTTTTTCACGGATACTGTGAAAAACGCTGGCTGTCCAACATCAGCAGGATGGACGAAATAGTGTACAAACCGGTGGTGGCTAACAACCGTACGGCAACAACCGTAGTGTTCATAGGCCCAGGGCCGACCAGAAACAACGTCATGACTAACTCTCTGTATGTTGGGGCGTCTTGGACAAACACCGGCCAGAGTGGGGTTCGTGACCTGGTCAAAGCATTCAGCAGTCGGCAACTTGATAATTTCAAGTTGACCTTGGAAACCATACAGTACCAGTCTGGCAAAGCTATAGAGCAGCTGCACCGCCAGTCTTTCCCGATCTACTACATATACGGCGTTTCCACAGAAGTTTTTAGTTACGTTGTCACCGTCCAGAAATCCAGCACCGCATCTAAGGCCCAGTTTATATCAAAGCTGATACGTGTGTGTAACGAAGACGATAAATTCCGGTCCTATACGGAGGTAGAACTACAGTGTCAACATGAAGGCGTTACGTACAATCTAGCACAAGCCATGTACCTGATGAAGCCAGGGACCGTCCTGGCCGAGGCCCTGGGCGTAAATCTCACCGAGGATGTGTTATTTGGTGTGTTTTCCAAGGGCTCCCCAAACCAAGCCACGTCTAATGCCAGGGAATCTGTTATGTGCATATATCCGATGAAAGAAGTCCGCAGAATGTTCACGGAAAATATACGCAAGTGTTTTAATGGCACTGGAATGACTGGACCAGATTACATCGTAAAGCCTATCAAGTGTGCAAGCTCGGTAAGCATGCTTTTCTTCTGCAGACGCTATATTAACTTAGGACGTGTACATAATTTGATTGATAGTTTTCTTTTATTCCGATTTCCAAGATTTAATAGTTTCATGGAAATTCAAGCTGAAAACAAGAAAACAATTTTTGTGGTCAAAAGGAATGATTAGTCATTGAAAACTGTTTCCAATGTAACACATTTACTTTCAATTGCTAAAGATAATGAAGCTTAAAATTCAATTAAGATTCAATTATGTTCCAGGCCTTTGAGATTCTAAATAATATCTCTGCCATTTAATATTCCAATAATGGTAATTTTGCAATAAGCTATTTACACTTCAATAGCAGGCAGCTTCTTTATTGTGAAATATTTTATCTGTTGAATGTGACAAGATGTTGAATACAAAAAACTGGTGTCAGAAATGATTAAAAAAAAGGTTCTATTGTTGTCAGTGTTAGCTTCAGTTGTATTTCTTCTGAAGATGAATAATCGAAAAATTAGAAATATTATATCACCTGAACATGTTCTGTTACCGTTTGCTTTGTTGATTCAGCCTTACCTCAAAGATATTGACGATAGTTACTGTGGAACACAGGATTTCAATACACCAATCAACGGCCAGGATCCGATCGTGGCCAACGCCGCTCTTATCCTCAACAAGGCCATCACCACTCTCATCGTGACGACCACCCATAGATACACTGTCGCCTTTCTCGGTACCCAAGATGGTCACATAATCAAGGTAAATGAACGGGGGACTACTCTTATCATTTTGCAGGATTTGCTGATCATTGCAGCAAGTAAGGTACTTGGTGATGTTGCCCCCCCCCCCCCCCCCCCTCCTCCCCCCAACCCCGCCCTGCAGCAATGCTTAGTTAAACATTTCTAAAAATCCCTGTTAATAAGAACATGTATGGAGTAGCTTTCTAGCCTGGTAATGCTTGGAGCCTCCTAAAACTGGAACCTGTAAAAAACAGATGAAAAATAGGAAAGGCAATCTATTGTAACTGGAAAAATTGAACCTAGAATTACATTGTACAAGTGAGAAAGGACAAAATACTATTTATTGGGACTTTGGAATGCGGACTGGTGTTTACCTTGGAACATAATGAGAGAAAGCCTATGTAAAGGTATGCCTATATATTGCTTTGTACACATGTTGATGCTGCCCGAGGCCGCCTGAGTATGTACATACAGTACGACTAATGGTATTACTGCAGCTCCCTAATATATACCACACAGGTGGTTAATACACCATTCACTTCTACAGCAAGATAAACACACACTATTTCGGCCACATCACTGATACCATTCTAATAAAAATGCTGTCAATCTCCATACACAAATCAAACAGTCGTTGGACCCACCATTAATAAAATTAGTCACACCATAATGGTATCAGCCTTAACCCTTGGATACACACGGCTAAATGATGCAAACATGACCACCATAAGTAGAACCGGTGTACAGGTGATAACTGCTAATGAAATTGATGAATTAATTCGCTTTTAAGTGCCTCAGGTGATAGTATACCCAGACTGATGGTTCAGCATCAGGCCTACAGCCCTGCTCTGTTGTCAGGGGACAGGAAGCAGATTTTTATTTCCTTCGACATAAAAGAGCTCGGAGATTGATAATTTATTAGATGTCATTTGTAGAACAGGTAATGGATGAGGGTTTGTTCTTTTCGCTATTACTGATTATTTTAGGGGCGTGTCATCAATTATAAAAAAAATAGATACAGACAGAAGGTGGAACTGATATTAGTTGTAAATGTTTGGTTACTTAAAAACATTAGAAAATAACTGTAAATGCATTTTGTCTGTTGAGATTTTCCTCCTTACGGAGTATATTGACCAGAATAACGTGTTTAATCGGATTTAGCATGACAAATCGTCTGTTAGCTCAAAAACAAATTCTCAACTCCGGATGTCGGCCGTTCAAAGTGTTTGAGAAAAAACACTGAAGAAAGACTATAGGAGTCAAAAGGACTCTGAAACGGAAATGATACGAACAGATGAAAGGAATGCAATAAATAAACAAGAGCTGAACACAGTGTTTGTCAACTCGTGATGAATGAGGAAGACATCTATAAAAGGAATTACAGTCGCTACTGAAATCTCCATTTTGAACAACACAAAATTTTGTAGGGAGCTGTGAAATGTGCAGCAAATTAAAACGAAAACAAATCTGATTGTAAATGACTTTTGCTATCAGTGAAAAGGCCACTTACATTGATCGAAATCTAATGAAATGTGAAATAAAAAAAAGTGTTATGGTGAACGACACATGAATTATCTGTATAGAAATCAGCTAATTGGCTAGCCGTTAAGGTGTTTGTCGAGTAATAGCGTAAATGGATCGCATGTGACATTGTACAGGTGTAGTGCCGCATTGATTGGATCGGGGATGATCTTAGAGATGGTCATGGTGTGATACCTGTCTAAACCACCTACAAATCGTGGCAGGTCATTAACGTTATGCTAACATTTACCGCCAAATGACATGCTATTAACATGAAATGCAATAAAAGTATTAAAAAAAATTGGAATTAGAAAACATTGTGATGTATGGTCCCACATTTGAAATTTGTTATTAGCTTGAAAGGCAACACATAAAAAATTAAAGGTCACTGATAAAAACGATGAACAAATTCTCATTCAAAAAAGTTAAATGTTGTAAAAGCTTTTCTTAATACATCAGTTGGAATAATCAATGTGTTGACAAAAATGTCTTCAAATGGTTGTTTAGTTAAAAAAAACCACACATTCTTTTTTGACACAAACGTAAGTTTGAGTCATTGGTATTACCCTGGGAGGTAGGCGACAAAATCTACGATGCCCTCTGGCGGACACTTCGTTTTGACCAATCACAACATTGCTCTACAGTAACTCCGTTATTTTATGCAGTAAATATATGTTAAAACTTGTTCAACTTCATGATAGAAAAAAAAGTTCAGTAAATTTGTTCTATCAAAAAAAATCAGCTTTTAGTTCGTAGTATTTTTGAAGCGAACAGGACAACGATTGTCTTTTTTACATTTTCTCGTCTTGGCTCAAGCTACCATTGCCACTTCACAAACATATGTAATCGCAAAAGAAAATAGTTCCTTTTCTTGCCGACTGAAAAGTCACGCTTTCGTTTCGTAAAATATATGACAAAGCAATAGAACATCATTTACAAATTGCATGTTCAGAGTTATGTAATTTGGAATTATTCTATCGAGGTTGCGTAACACATGTGCGCGTTGCATTTCCCGCGGAACGATATCCCCCTATCCGCTTTTCTCTGGCGCCATATTGCTGTTTACCTGTGACCCGGAAGAAAAATCTACTTTCCCTCAAGCTCTTTTGCATCATCGACATCTAGAAACGTAAGTGTTGAATTTCTTGGTCTCATGTTACTAGACAGGTTATAGATTTTTTGTAAGTTTCAACAGAATGTCGTTGTTATTTTGTACATTTGAAATCACCAATCCAGCATCCTTTTGTGTCCGCCATCTTTCAGTTATGTCAACAAAATAAAAGATAAGTAACCCTAGATCTCGGACTGTCAGATGTGTCGTTCTTTAAAATATGTACTTGCATATGATTTGTGAAGTTTGTATATAAAGACCCTGGTATAAAAGCGCGTCCCGTCAATATCACGGTGACGGCATACACAGTGCAGTACGCATAACACGATTGTTGTTTGTTTACAAGTTAAAAACGTAACGACTTTAGCCCTAATTCCCCACTCTATTGAGTTTCGAAATGTCAAATGGACTGCTGTATACTTACGATAGCCTTTTAGAACTATAGATTATATGCTTTTACAGAATGCATATCGGAAGTTTTCGCTTTTACCGTGGCTGTCAGTTTTAATTTGATCCTCTTCACGGATGGTCAAAGGGCAGTAACTCTTAAACAACATTTTGCAATAGAAATGAAGGAAGTGGTATATCTATCGACTGATTGCTGAATTTAACCAAAGATATTAAAGGAAATGGAAATCATATATTCCCACTTTTACAGTGTGTTTTGAACAACTTTTTGATTCATTTTTTTTTATCCAGTTGCATGACAATTTGACAAAATTATGTCCACCATTTCATTTCAGTTAAAAAGCTATGCAAAAAAAATTATAACAACAAAAAACATAATGTATTGATGTAATAGGAACAACTGTTATAACATTTCTTTAATAACATATTAGTCGTAATCTCGGACAATTTTGTAATACAAAAATAAACCGAAATTGATGGCTGTTGTTTTAGTTGTGGTATCGTTCTCTGTAGGAAATCATCTGCAGCTTGAGGATAACAAATAATAACATGTAACATATTAGGTCTAGTAACATACTTTGACAATATATAACCACTTCTTAATATCAAATACATTTGGGTTGTAATATTTAATAAGACAGTTCAATGGTGAACTTCGCCGCTGTTCTTTTAACTTTTGCAAATTTTTCCCCCTGGATGATTGAATGTCTTAGACCTGTTCAGACTGTTTTTTGTCCGCCGTTTTCTTTTTAAAAATGTACATGTTGATAGGAATGATCTCCCATTAGGTGCATTCAAATGAAAAAACAAAAGGCGTGTTCGATCAGTACTTTTTTTTTACTGATGGTCAATTAAAATGAATGAAACACAATCGATTGTCGCAATCTGCAAGTGTAAATCGACTGATCAAAAAGTGATTATGACAACCCGGTTCATCGTAAATGCATTTTTCTTTTGAAGGCCCAAAATACGTAACTTTCGGCAAAACTTGAGGCGAAAATCAAGCCTAATAGTAATAACTTATTATATTTATAGATTTAGTTAAGATTAAGTAATAACTGATATCAGCAATATTCAAGAGGAATTCTTATGCGGTTACCGGTACAGCAGCAGTTGAAACTCAGTATCTACATCGACCTAGATTATGTGACAGATATGTTGTATGATGTAAACCATCGTTATATTACAAACCTGGTAATCTATATGAAATTAAATGGAAACATGTCTTTTCTGTCTTGTCTTCTGTATCAATTAATAATATTTTCATTTAATTTACAGGTGACAAGTTGACAACAGCCATGGAACCACATTGAGAAAGAGCTTCGAGCTCGAGGGCGACAACAAAATGAAATACAGAAATGCCAAATGGACAGTTTAAGAAATCCACAACTGTAACTTTTTCAGCAAACTTCATTATATAAAATTAATATTTACATTACTAGGAGCAATTCAGGAAAGTGTTACATAATCTGCCAATTTCATACTTGAACAAATTAATAGATAATGAAAGATGTTTGCATTCTTGAGATGATCTTGAGAAATTGACAGATTCTGACATGAAAACAAAACTCTGATTTTAACTGTTACTTGATGTTATTTATTGCTAAATGTGAAAATAAAGTGTATGGTTCATGTATTGATGTTGTTTGTTTCTTCAAAGTTATAGCCATTCATTTGAATTTATGAATTCTAAAAATAACATCATTATATATGCATCTTAATTAAGTTGGTTTGGTTTATTTTGTTTTGCGTCCTGTTAACAGCCAGGTTCATTTAAGGACGTGCCAGGTTTTGAAGGTGGAGGAAAGCCTGAGTACCCGGAGAAAAACCACCAACCTATGGTCAGTACTAGTACTTGTACCTGGCAACTGCCCTACGTGGGATTTGAACTCGCAACCCAGAGGTGGAGGGCTAGTGGTAGAATGTTGGAACACCTTAATTAACCCCAGGGCCACCACAGCCCCTTTCTTAATTATAAATAGTGATTATGTAATCTTATAACTATTTGCTAATAAATGTTGCAATGCAGACTGAATAGCATTTGGAGGGATGACTAGTCGGGAACGACTGGAGGCAGTGAAAAGAACACTACTGTTGAAAATAATTGGCTACTGGAATCACCCAGGCTGATTTTGGTATTCTGTGATTATTTCTTAAATATTTGACTTGTGCAAGTCTATGCAGCGGAAGGTGCCAAGACGTGATGTCATCATTCACTGTGTGACGTCATCCCAATGAAATTCATAGTTGTTTTCGTATTGAAAACAACTATAAAACAGTACAACACAAACACTTATTTGATCTGAAAACTGAAACAAACCCAAGGTTGTAAACAGTTTGGAAAAAGGGACTAATTCCTTTTAGTAAAATAAGTTTTGGTAAAAATGCCTCTGCCATATTGAATTGCCCTGTACCTAGTGCTTAATTTGAATCGCCTGTCTATAAACTAGGATTCAGATCATTTTCTATAATATACTATGGACATATACTGGTCCAATTCGTTTGTGTCTTCAGTACTTTCAGTACTTTGATTCTTACTTAAAGACATACATGGTGTAATGTTTATGTGGTGAAAATGATAGAATATGTTGCGGTGTCTAATTCCTTTGCTTAGTGACACACAAGTTTCATAGTTAACCTAGATAGGGACAGAATATTTAACCTTGTCAGCGTGTCACAAAGCCGACATTATTATGACATTCCTGACTGTCAGTAAGGAAAACAGACAATGTGCTCGGACTGATATTTCTGTACACTCAGAGGGCAAGGTCTATGTGAGTCATCATGAGGGGTTAGGTGTGGATAGATGTGGGGGTGGGGCTGGGGGCGAAGGTGGGGACTATTGGTCAGGGGTTGGGGTGCATACTTGCCAACTTTTTGAAATTTCCATGGGGGAGATTACGCTTCCGCAGAATTGAAAGCATAAATAATATGTATACATGTACATTCAGAGGGAAAATAACACTTTTAAATGGTTTCTTTTGAGCTCTTCTTTCAGAAGAAATCATCAGATCCTTAAAATAGGGAAAGTTAAGCAAATTCCAAATTTGAAAATGCAACATTTTAGGGTCCAAAATCGGGAGTCTCCCTCCTAAATAGGGAGGGTTGGCAAGTATGGGGGTGAGGACTTCAGATGGTGACCAGAGTAAGGAGTTGGATTGCGATAGGCCGCTGAAGATAGAGACTTGAATTGGGGTGAATATTAGGTTGGGTATTTGGATGAAGGTACAGATTAAATCTTTATTTTGGGTAGGGGTAAATATGAGAATAGGAACATGGGTAGGGGTGAGTATTGGTGATTAAAGTTTGGAGTTTGGTTTAGAATGAGGCTGGTGTTTGCTCCAACTGGGGATGGGGATTAAGATAAGGTTGCAGCTGTGGGTTGGGATAGGATGCAGGGTTGAAGTTTAGGGTTGTATGGGCTGTGGATACAGGGTTGCAGTTTAGGGTTGTTGGGGCTGTCATGTGGGGCTGATGTTGGACTGGTGAATATAATATTGTTACTCATCTGGACCTGACTACATACATATACTACACACATCTACATACAGCTCTGTATGGGAAATAGGAACAGCATGTAGCTATTTTGTCCAACTTATATATTGAAGTTGTAGGAATAGTTATGTAGCCGGTTGTGTGTGTAATGGCTGCTGACAATGTAATGAATGGGGATGCTTGGCTGGAATGTTTTTATATCTTACACATGTAGATTATACTGTATACGTGATGGCCCACTGCTGGGATATCACATACAGCAGGTCTCTGTTACACCTGTATATATATATAGCTGCTGAATAACCAATCACAATTAGTTCCTGTAGATTCAACCTATTGACACAGACTCATCAGCTACTAGACAAAAGCACGGCTTCACTTGTCAGTCCACTCTTTCCTGGTGGTTTGCATTACTTGTTTTATTTGACATTTAACAAACATCAAACAATTTCTGGAAATATCAAAGTTATATCTATTAAGACAACATAAGCAGCTATTCTAGAAGAAAATCTGGATATGGCCTTAAGTTTATCAATATTTAACTTTCTATGTCATTTAGCCAATCAGAATTGAGCATTTAAAAATAGTGCAAATGGTTTTTAGACAATAATATTACCTTTCAGAATGAGGAAGTGTGAAGTTATGGTCAGTTTTAAAAGACTTAATTATCTCCATAAATTGAGTCCATGTATATTAAAGTATATAGATGGAAAGAATACTGATACATTAAGTCACATATAATTAAAAAAAAAAAAACTTATAAATAAACATGTATATATTTTATGCTATGATGTTTAAAAAAAAACCATATGGGCATAGAGCATACAGATTAAATTAATGCACTAATATATATATAGTGAAAGCATGAAACATATTCCATTGAAATATAAATTCAGAAGAAAAAACAAAAATGTGTAAGGAGACTATCACTGTGTGGGGTACCATGATACACAACACCAGGGCACTATAACTCTGACACAGAACATACATGATCAAATTACCCTCATTGTTGTAGATTATCTGACGTAGGAATGTGTACTGTACAAAACATGCCTTTCATTCTTTAATGTTGAAAAGTAACACTGCTTTCCAAAAAAAAATACAAACATTTTTCAATAAAAAATATGATACAATGATATGCAAGAATTATTAATAAGGAAATAAATATAGTTAACTTTTCTGCAAGGTAGAATCAAACTGAACGCGGAAAAGGTGTATGTGACTGTCACGTGACTGTCACATGATTGCCACGGAGACACCGCGTTTCATGGACTGTAGCCTCCAACTCACATTAAAACACTACCGACAGTAACGGGAATATTGTGAGCAAGTTGGCCATATAACTTTGAGTGTGGTGTGTGCTTGATTGAGAATAAAAATAATCGAGATTATTTATTCATGAAATAGACAATCTCACGTAGAAGAGGTAGGAATGTTTGGGTGAAAACCTGCTGACCATGCACAGAGGCTGGCAGTATTGCTGAATCATTAACACAGGGCCTTGTACCATTAGGTGAGGGAAATATAACACAGGGCCTTGTACCATTAGGTGAAGGAGTTATAACACAGGGCCTTGTACCATTAGGTGAGGGAAATATACACAGGGCCTGGTACCATTAGGTGAGGGAGTTATAACCCAGGGCCTGGTACCATTAGGTGAGGGAGTTATAACACAGGGCCTTGTACCATTAGGTGAGGGAGTTATAACACAGGGCCTTGTACCATTAGGTGAGGGAGTTATAACACAGGGCCTTGTACCATTAGGTGAGGGAGTTATAACACAGGGCCTGGTACCATTAGGTGAGGGAGTTATAACACAGGGCCTTGTACCATTAGGTGAGGGAGTTATAACCCAGGGCCTTGTACCATTAGGTGAGGGAGTTATAACCCAGGGCCTTGTACCATTAGGTGAGGGAGTTATAACCCAGGGCCTTGTACCATTAGGTGAGGGAGTTATAACCCAGGGCCCGGTACCATTAGGTGAGGGAAATATAACACAGGGCCTTGTACCATTAGGTGAGGGAGTTATAACCCAGGGCCTTGTACCATTAGGTGAGGGAGTTATAACACAGGGCCTTGTACCATTAGGTGAGGGAAATATAACCCAGGGCCTTGTACCATTAGGTGAGGGAGTTATAACCCAGGGCCCGGTACCATTAGATGAGGGAAATATAAAACAGGGCCTTGTACCATTAGATGAGGGAGTTATAACCCAGGGCCCCGTACCATTAGGTGAGGAAAATATAAAACAGGGCCTTGTACAATTAGATGAGGGAGTTATAACCCAGGGCCCGTTACCATTAGGTGAGGGAAATATAAAACAGGGCCTTGTAACATTAGATGAGGGAAATATAAAACAGGGCCTTGTACCATTAGGTGAGGGAAATATAAAACTGGGCCTGGTACCATTAGGTGAGGGAGTTATAACCCAGGGCCCGTTACCATTAGGTGAGGGAAATATAAAACAGGACCTTGTACCATTAGATGAGGGAGTTATAAAACAGGCCCTGGTGCCATAGCTGAAGGAGTTATAAAACTGGGCCTGGTACCATTAGGTGAGGGAGTTATAACCCAGGGCCCGTTACCATTAGGTGAGGGAAATATAAAACAGGACCTTGTACCATTAGATGAGGGAGTTATAAAACAGGCCCTGGTGCCATAGCTGAAGGAGTTATAAAACAGGGCCTTGTACCATTAGCTGAGGGAGTTATAAAACAGGCCCTGGTGCCATAACTGAGGACGATATAAAACAGGGACTGGTACCATAGCTGAGGGAGTTATAAAACTGGGCCTTGTACCATTAGCTGAGGGAGTTCTTTACTTGTGGGAGTTATGTTTGGCTGTGAGGTAACCATTGGAAGTTCTTACTGCAGGGTTGAATTATTTCTTGCTTGTTTAAAAAAAAATCTGTCCATCTTGGTTTGGAAAGGAGCTAAACTGCAAATAGTCTTTATGTAAATATCTTCTGAAGGGGGCTAGAAGATACGGGTAGGCTAAGAATAGATATCTTATAAGTTTTAATATTGGCTGTTTTAATGAAGGGCTAAGTGATCTGATTTACAGGCTCTGTATCCTTCATAACCACACCCAATCCAGCATCAGTGGTGCCCTGCCTAGGGTGGTTGAGATGTATTTATGGGTATGTTAGATTGCCCCCAGTCAGTCCCAGACTAAGACAGGTGCCTGGCAGTGTGAGCAGGCCTTTGGAGTGTAGGCCTCAGCTGTTGTATCATGTATCATCAGATCATCTACCACTATCATCACTTATCTAACAAGTAGGCACCCCGCCACCATAGTCATCACTGGGCAAATACACAGGGGCTGGGGCATCCAAACTAGGGGGGGGGGGGGGGGGGTGTATTCATATAGGTGAGACAGGGGGGATCCCAACCATGGTGTGGTATAGGGGATATACATACATGTACAGGTGTAACAGTGGGGGGCCCCGGGGGATCCCAACTAGGGGTGGGGGATCCAAACTAGGGGGGTATACATATAGGTGTGACGGGGGATTCCAACCAGGGGGGATGTGCATATGCAGGTGTAACAGGGGGGTCCCAACCAAGGTATAGGGGGATATACAGGTGTAACAGGGGACGGGGGTCCCAACCAAGGTATAGGGGGATATACAGGTGTAAAGGGGGGCGGAGGGGTCCCCTGTAGGATGTAGGGTAGGGGATATGCATACAGGAGTAGCAAGGAGGGGAATCTTTATTAGGGTGTAGGGTAGTAGGGTAGGGGATACATGTAGTAAGAGGAGATTCCCCACTAACATGTAGCAAAGTTGGGAGACCAAGTGTACATGAAAAATTGTAGGGGTATGTACAAGTTACACTTACTGTGCCGAACATAGAAGCCTCACATATGATATCTTAATATCTTGATTTTAAAGGCACATGGCAATTGAAATGTTGCTATATTTAGAATGACTTTATTGGGAGGGAGGGAAACCTACTTTATAGATTATGAGCTGAGGTACTGGTGCTGTAACTGTGTTACTGAGGTCCATTTCCCCATGGAGGCTGATCCATACTGATATCCATGGTGATAAAGAGATGACCCCTCCCACAGTTTCCAGTCAAGGATGTGACCTCTAACAAAAGTCATAAGATTACTGAGAAGTATTGCTAGGCTGAGTGCTGGTATATTAAGGGCAGAATTATTTATACTGGGTAATTAGAGGTATTTGATTGACAGTGCCCTATACAGGGTACCTATATTAGAATCTTTAGGTAAAGTGTCAGAAAACCAAATGTGATTAATTTTGTTCTGATTTTATGAGATTGAAGCCCTTAAAGTCCCCCCAGACTTTACTGGGGAAAAAATGAGATGTTGATTACACGTAGTAGGGAAGTAGCTATGTAATGGTGGGATTTGACTACCTGTAGGGGCGGTAATAACACGACCTAATCGGGTGAAATTACAAGGTCCATCATAAAGCCGCATTCCCCTTCTCTAATGAGGTACAGTCTTGATATGGAAATAATCTGCTGCCTGAAAATAGAAAATGAGCTGACATCAACAGAAAATTATGTGATCGATTGTGTTTTGTATCAACAGTCTGACGTTGTGTTGGTGTAAATATACTGCTACAGGTAAGCTATCCGACTAGTACAGGTGAGCTACCCGACTAGTACAGGTGATCTACCCGACTAGTACAGGTGAGCTATCCGACTAGTACAGGTGATCTATCCGACTAGTACAGGTAAGCTATCCGACTAGTACAGGTGATCTACCCGACTAGTACAGGTGAGCTACCCGACTAGTACAGGTGAGCTACCCGACTAGTACAGGTGAGCTCTCCCACTAGTACAGGTGAGCTACCCGACTAGTACAGGTGAGCTACCCGACTAGTACAGGTGAGCTCTCCCACTAGTACAGGTGAGCTATCCGACTAGTACAGGTGAGCTACCCGACTAGTACAGGTGAGCTCTCCCACTAGTACAGGTGAGCTATCCGACTAGTACAGGTGAGCTCTCCCACTAGTACAGGTGAGCTACCCGACTAGTACAGGTGAGCTCTCCCACTAGTACAGGTGAGCTACCCGACTAGTACAGGTGAGCTACCCGACTAGTACAGGTGAGCTACCCGACTAGTACAGGTGAGCTCTCCCACTAGTACAGGTGAGCTACCCGACTAGTACAGGTGAGCTCTCCCACTAGTACAGGTGAGCTCTCCCACTAGTACAGGTGAGCTCTCCCACTAGTACAGGTGAGCTCTCCCACTAGTACAGGTGAGCTCTCCGACTAGTACAGGTGAGCTCTCCCACTAGTACAGGTGAGCTCTCCCACTAGTACAGGTGAGCTATCCGACTAGTACAGGTGAGCTCTCCCACTAGTACAGGTGAGCTACCCGACTAGTACAGGTGAGCTCTCCCACTAGTACAGGTGAGCTATCCGACTAGTACAGGTGAGCTCTCCGACTAGTACAGGTGAGCTCTCCCACTAGTACAGGTGAGCTCTCCCACTAGTACAGGTGAGCTATCCGACTAGTACAGGTGAGCTCTCCGACTAGTACAGGTGAGCTATCCGACTAGTACAGGTGAGCTACCCGACTAGTACAGGTAAGCTATCCGACTAGTACAGGTAAGCTACCCGACTAGTACAGGTGAGCTCTCCCACTAGTACAGGTGAGCTCTCCGACTAGTACAGGTAAGCTACCCGACTAGTACAGGTGAGCTATCCGACTAGTACAGGTAAGCTACCCGACTAGTACAGGTGAGCTATCCGACTAGTACAGGTGAGCTCTCCCACTAGTACAGGTGAGCTACCCGACTAGTACAGGTGAGCTACCCCACTAGTACAGGTGAGCTCTCCCACTAGTACAGGTGAGCTACCCGACTAGTACAGGTGAGCTACCCGACTAGTACAGGTGAGCTCTCCGACTAGTACAGGTGAGCTCTCCGACTAGTACAGGTGAGCTACCCCACTAGTACAGGTGAGCTCTCCCACTAGTACAGGTGAGCTCTCCCACTAGTACAGGTGAGCTATCCGACTAGTACAGGTAAGCTATCCGACTAGTACAGGTAAGCTACCCGACTAGTACAGGTGAGCTCTCCCACTAGTACAGGTGAGCTCTCCGACTAGTACAGGTAAGCTACCCGACTAGTACAGGTGAGCTATCCGACTAGTACAGGTAAGCTACCCGACTAGTACAGGTGAGCTATCCGACTAGTACAGGTGAGCTCTCCCACTAGTACAGGTGAGCTACCCGACTAGTACAGGTGAGCTACCCCACTAGTACAGGTGAGCTCTCCCACTAGTACAGGTGAGCTACCCGACTAGTACAGGTGAGCTACCCGACTAGTACAGGTGAGCTCTCCGACTAGTACAGGTGAGCTCTCCGACTAGTACAGGTGAGCTACCCCACTAGTACAGGTGAGCTCTCCCACTAGTACAGGTGAGCTCTCCCACTAGTACAGGTGAGCTATCCGACTAGTACAGGTGAGCTCTCCCACTAGTACAGGTGAGCTACCCGACTAGTACAGGTGAGCTCTCCCACTAGTACAGGTGAGCTACCCGACTAGTACAGGTGAGCTCTCCCACTAGTACAGGTGAGCTACCCGACTAGTACAGGTGAGCTACCCGACTAGTACAGGTGAGCTATCCGACTAGTACAGGTGAGCTATCCGACTAGTACAGGTGATCTATCCGACTAGTACAGGTGAGCTCTCCCACTAGTACAGGTGAGCTCTCCCACTAGTACAGGTAAGCTACCCGACTAGTACAGGTGAGCTATCCGACTAGTACAGGTGAGCTCTCCCACTAGTACAGGTGAGCTACCCGACTAGTACAGGTGAGCTATCCGACTAGTACAGGTGAGCTCTCCCACTAGTACAGGTGAGCTACCCGACTAGTACAGGTGAGCTCTCCCACTAGTACAGGTGAGCTACCCGACTAGTACAGGTGAGCTCTCCCACTAGTACAGGTGAGCTACCCGACTAGTACAGGTGAGCTACCCGACTAGTACAGGTGAGCTATCCGACTAGTACAGGTGAGCTACCCGACTAGTACAGGTGAGCTACCCGACTAGTACAGGTGAGCTATCCGACTAGTACAGGTGAGCTACCCGACTAGTACAGGTGAGCTCTCCCACTAGTACAGGTGAGCTACCCGACTAGTACAGGTGAGCTCTCCCACTAGTACAGGTGAGCTATCCGACTAGTACAGGTGAGCTCTCCCACTAGTACAGGTGAGCTACCCGACTAGTACAGGTGAGCTCTCCCACTAGTACAGGTGAGCTCTCCCACTAGTACAGGTGAGCTACCCGACTAGTACAGGTGAGCTACCCGACTAGTACAGGTGAGCTCTCCCACTAGTACAGGTGAGCTATCCGACTAGTACAGGTGAGCTCTCCCACTAGTACAGGTGAGCTACCCGACTAGTACAGGTGAGCTCTCCCACTAGTACAGGTGAGCTACCCGACTAGTACAGGTGAGCTCTCCCACTAGTACAGGTGAGCTACCCGACTAGTACAGGTGAGCTCTCCCACTAGTACAGGTGATCTATCCGATTAGTACAGGTGAGCTATCCGACTAGTACAGGTGAGCTACCCGACTAGTACAGGTGAGCTCTCCCACTAGTACAGGTGAGCTATCCGACTAGTACAGGTGAGCTCTCCCACTAGTACAGGTGAGCTACCCGACTAGTACAGGTGAGCTCTCCCACTAGTACAGGTGAGCTCTCCCACTAGTACAGGTGAGCTACCCGACTAGTACAGGTGAGCTATCCGACTAGTACAGGTGAGCTATCCGACTAGTACAGGTGAGCTATCCGACTAGTACAGGTGAGCTATCCGACTAGTACAGGTGAGCTATCCGACTAGTACAGGTAATTAACTTAGGTGTTATGGACCTTCAAAGGGAGTCATCTACATCACTGTATTTCAGTGCATAAAGGTAGACTTGTATGAGTCCCTTGGAGGAAAAAAAGCTTTGTAGAAAAATATTAATAAAGAGATTGAGACAAGGTTAAAGCCGACCGTTTATTACACGCAGCAATCCTGTATGGAAGATGGGTGGTGTTATTATATAGCCGTGTTTACATAGGCAACACCTCCGATTTAATTCATAAACGCTCTATTCACCGAGTAGAACTGGTTTTGTGGTGAGTAGAGGAGATAAATGGCAGGATTGGGAGTTATTATAGGACTAGGCCTGGTATCACTGAACACCTATTATCAGGGTTCAAACTCTCTACCTTGTCGCCATCTAATCTCTCACCACTCTTCGAGTCGGTTTGAAAAGGTGACATTATTTTAGCTAACATATAACACTCGAAATTTCCAACCGATAGTTGTACTCTAAGTTTTCAATCGATAAATTGAATTTTAAGTTTTCACCTCAACTATAAGTTGACTCTCACATTTAAACCAAGTGTTTGGCTTTCTAAATTTACAACTATTTAAGTGGGTTGCTTGAATGTTTAGCACATATTTCATAAAGAGACCAATCTCTTGCATGATACAAGGAGTTGTGATGTATGCTTAACATGAAAAAATGGAAGCAATGCATATAGAAGTAAGATTCAAACTTCACAACTAGTGGTTGTTCTCCACTTAATGATCATAGAAGTAAGATTCAAACCTCACAACTAGTGGTTGTTCTCCACTTAATGATCATAGAAGTAAGATTCAAACCTCACAACTAGTGGTTGTTCTCCACTTAATGATCATAGAAGTAAGATTCAAACCTCACAACTAGTGGTTGTTCTCCACTTAATGACCATAGAAGTAAGATTCAAACTTCACAACTAGTGGTTGTTCTCCACTTAATGATCATAGAAGTAAGATTCAAACTTCACAACTAGTGGTTGTTCTCCACTTAATGATCATAGAAGTAAGATTCAAACTTCACAACTAGTGGTTGTTCTCCACTTAATGATCATAGAAGTAAGATTCAAACTTCACAACTAGTGGTTGTTCTCCACTTAATGATCATAGAAGTAAGATTCAAACCTCACAACTAGTGGTTGTTCTCCACTTAATGATCATAGAAGTAAGATTCAAACCTCACAACTAGTGGTTGTTCTCCACTTAATGACCATAGTAGTAAGATTCAAACCTCACAACTAGTGGTTGTTCTCCACTTAATGATCATAGAAGTAAGATTCAAACCTCACAACTAGTGGTTGTTCTCCACTTAATGACCATAGAAGTAAGATTCAAACCTCACAACTAGTGGTTGTTCTCCACTTAATGACCATAGTAGTAAGATTCAAACCTCACAACTAGTGGTTGTTCTCCACTTAATGACCATAGTAGTAAGATTCAAACCTCACAACTAGTGGTTGTTCTCCACTTAATGACCATAGTAGTAAGATTCAAACCTCACAACTAGTGGTTGTTCTTACTTAATGACCATCAGTTGGCTTCCAACATTACAACGATATTGGCTTCAAACATTTTGAAAATAGTTGGCCTCCTACTTCCCCTAATTTTACTAGTGTTAGTTGAAATCTTACAAAATATCTAAGTTCGGCCTCCAATCTTACTACTCGTAGTTAAAATCTTACGATATATCTAAAGTTGGTTTCCAGACTTCCAGCCAATCAGAGATGACTGGTGTAACAGACACTCCGTTGTTTACCTGAGGTACCTGTAATACCCCACTAGTACCACAGGGTCCCGTGGAGTCAATACACACCTACCAATGAGATGGACCGGGTGTTGTAAGATGACACTTTTACACAGTACTATTAAGATGTTGTGGTTTTGGGGTAAGGTAGTGGTGTGGGAACAGGGCGTACAACTTACCTACACAAACTAGGATCGGCATGGGAAGGTAAACAAATAGTATAGCTAGCTTTCACAATCACATGCTTTCCTTGTCACTCTACTGTGACAAATTGTCTAATGTTATACTCTATAAATAGGTCATTCCCAAATACTCTATAAACAGGTCATTCCTAAATCTATTGCTACAGTGGAATCTTTAGCATTGTGGCTTTACAAATCCATTTCCTATGGGTGACATGTGTTTCATATCAAAGTCACCCCATTCTGTGAAATACAATAAAAAAACAATATTTTTTACAGCTATGTGTATGTTTTTGTAAAAAAATGATGTATTTTATGAATGCAAATGATTGTACTGCTAGTAACTATGCAAGTTAGTTTCAAGGGTACATTTAAATAAATGAAAACTGTTTCCTAAAGGGACCTTTTCATTTACAACAATTCCAGGAAACTGTTTGCGCAGCTTATCACAATGGAAAAAATCAGCCAAATAAATACATATTTAGCTTCTATTTATATATTCTTATTGATTTTGAGGCATGAAGACCTGAGTCAGGATATGCGTGCTACAAGCTGTATTATTTGACTGGGATGTATAGACGAGATATAAAGATGGTTAGTTGTAGAAAAACGCCCTAGCATGATCCCTGCTCTGGGGAGACTTAAATCTCCACCTCTGCCGCCACAGCCAGAAACAAGGCAGCTTACACTATATTAACACGAATGCTTGGCAAAAACACAACAAAATTGCTTATCCCTTATTTTGCTTTATTTGCATATACATTCAATTAGTAACCAATCACGCAAGGCCTTACAGTCTGGCCATGGAAGGAGACTCCAATCATGCAAAGTCTTTGCTGAGAAAAACAGAATTAACAGCCAATCAGTGACTTTCTTTCTGAAAGACGGTTAATGATTCTGGAAGACAGTTTTAAGGGTAAAAAGATGACTGCTGCATTGGTTATGCCGATATTGATGTTAAATTTATTGGCATTTGGAGCAAAATTATTTTATTGTAATGTGTTAAAGTTGGGCAGCAACATATCATGATATAAAGTACAAAACAAGGGGAGGTAATCTGTCCTTTGCTGATGCTGTGAAATTACTTAACAAGGGGAGATGATCTGTCCTTTGATTGTGCTGTGAAATTATTAAAAAAATGGAGATAATCCATTCTTTGCTGGTGCTTTGATATTACATAACAAGCGGAGGTAATCAACCCTTTGCTGGTTCTGTAAAATTAATTTTACAAGGGAAGGTAGTTGAATATGAAGGGAGAAATTTGCACTGTGATGATATAGAGATAAACTTGTTGAATGCGTAAAGGTTTGACAGTGTGTTTCAGTACATAGTAATCTAGCATCATATTCTTAATGCTCACAAGGCAATACTTCTGGTTCTGAAATCAAACTTGGTATGGAAAATTATATCCTCCCTTATATAAACAAAAGATTTGATGATTACGCATTAGTGCAATGATATCTGTCTTTGTACATTTGTGTAATTTCACTTTATAGATACCTGATTGGCCAAGTGTGATGTGATATTTCGGCTATAGATTTACGTGGCTTCTCTACTTTGTCTATACGTTAATGGTCAGTCAGTGTGGTCAGAAAAAAGCATTGTCATAGAAGTATTGTAATATGGCGTGTTTAGAGTCGATAGTCATTTGTGCCTTGTCAGCAGAATCTTTGGCTCGATTGTCAATCCTTTGTGCTGAGTAATGAAATCATTGGCCACCTCCATTAGCTCCGTTCAGGTGTAACGCTGGGCTACATTTCGCCTTCACCAGTTCTTTCCTGCAGGTTATTAAAATATTACTTTTGCCTGTTGCTGCCTCAATGTTGCTGGATAGGTATTCTGTTCGTCCATGTTTTCATACGAGGCTTTGGCTGTTTATCGTCCAATCCATAGCCCTCAGCGATGGTGATGTCTCTAGTTTAACGATTCCCATGCTAACGGTTCTCTTTGATGAAATATGTCTGTTAATTTAGCAAAGTACCATTTGGTGTATTAATTGTGGAGGGGATTTGTAGGACGGGCTTGCACTTTTATACCCCCACATACACAAGGTCAGCGTCACTGCCTCTAACGTACATGCTTTTTGGTCAATAATGTAACATTAGATGCTGTCATTTAACAAGCGAGTGCATGGGGATGACAAGATAGGGAGTAATTGTTGTTGAGGGACCCGACTGTTACGCAATGCACCGCGACCTACACTGTAATAACAAGTCTGTCTCTGTACAATACATACTCGTCATCACAATAAACAAACAGTACCATGAAATTCTAATTGTTGGAATTATTTCCAGAATATGCATTGCTCTGAAAACCATCTCAAATCTACCATGGTGAAGCATCCGGTATGAATAATGGCTGGCAACAATTAGCATGTTTTGAAATTGAAAGCCTGGAGAACGGAAGGACTTGATAAATAACCATCGCAAATTCTGGTGTCATGGGATTGTAAATATCACAAATTGCTCGGAGAATCATTGATCTGACAAAAAATATAAGGCAAAAATTGGGTAGAGGTAGTGTAGAATGTATAATATTCTCACAAAATGATGGGAGGAAGGAATTGTAAGTGTAAGACATCACATTAAACTCAGCAGTGCTGATGTATTACCATAGCAACGGAAACAGAATAATACTGTTCTCTCCGTAATTGGAGACATAGAATTGCAAATGTTGCACATAGGTTTTACAAAATCTGCACAAGTTTGATCCTGCAGGAGCTCTTCAATCATTGGAGATGAATATAGGTTGTGTCATTAAAGTGATGCTCTTCAATCGTTAGCATTCCTTAAGAGAACAAATAAGAACAGCAATCGTTTGAATTTGTAGGAATGATAATCGAAAGACTGAATTTGTTGTGGTACTTCTCTTTACTGTGGCACTGCTGTTGTGCCTGTGACATTGGACTGCACTGCGGAGTGCACTTCACTCCAATTAAAATACCCTAATTCAGTGCAACTTTGCTGCTGATGAGCAGACGACACCAGGTGCCAGCTCTGAGAAATAGAACTGTTCAAGGCAAGGCCTGTTTTTGAGAAGTTTGAATGAGAGAAGTGTTAAGTTTGGTTTTTGTTCAGTTGCATTTCCTGAAAATTCCCCCAGTTTTAACGTAGTTACTGTCTACATTGTAATTAGAAATCATTAACTGTTCACTAAACTTTGTTGCAGACATTTTTCCTTTCAAATGATAAATTCTTGCCATTGTTTCCCTTTGTTTTGTTATCACCATCTGCAGAATTTTGGGAATGCCCCGAGATGAATTAGACCATAACCTGTAGGATAAACAGCTGGTGTATGTCGGAGATTATCATTTCTGGAAACATTTAAACATTACTTACACAGGATTTCAGTAAAAGCTAGTAGATATTAATCCTTTAATCTGATAGTCAGGCCAAGATTATGATGATAAAAGAAGCGGTTTGGTTACATTTTGCAAATAAATTTTTGAATCTGTCCATTAGGAATATTTGACCACTTGGATAAAATGGAGAAAAAACAATAAATAAAGCATAAATCCTTGTCAGAACTAACAGTCCTATTGAAGAGGTTTTCAAAAATGTTTTTCAGTGTTACAGTATTTTTTATTTACAGATTTTCAACTGTCCCATTGTGTTGCTTTAAGTGCCCCCATCTAGATTTCTGACATGTTTCTACCCTCATGGTCATCTAGACCTTGTGATTGTATTGGGTCTCTTTCAGGTCTTTGAGTGTTTGAGGCTCCCTAAGAACAGTCTCTGGTCCTCTGGAGCCCCAGTGTAGATCCCCCCCTCCCCCCTACACCGACCTTTGGTTACTAGAGGTCTTATAAGGATTTCCATAGCAAACACTGCCTAAGTTCAGACGTAAATTCCTTGGCTAGGAAATGGAATGCTATAACACTTCAGTAGGAATGTATAAGAACACACAAACAATTGTCAGGGCTATACTTCTAAGGTAAAGGAAATGATTCCGGCAGACAACTCTATTAAACTAAAGTTATCGATCAGACATTAATTGAAAATATAATTATTTTTGTAATCTGCTGTACACAGTACACACAGGTTCGTTTAGTTACCTTTTCCGAGGATTGCTTACAGCAGGGTTACATGATGGTGATCAGGTTAGAATGTGTAACTATTAAGTGGACGTATAGGGGTTGATGGAGTATAGATACCTGTACCAGTCTATCTGGCACCTGCCTCGTCTCGTATCCTCCTTGTGGACACAATTATCTGTTTATTGTCATCATGTGGTCTGTGCTTGTTGCTGCTGCTGCTGGCAGTAGTTTAACAAAGCCTTTTAATTGTCACTTTGTTCATTAAAGACATGATGAATTGTTTCGTTTTGCTATTTTTATCCCCCTTCAACATAGAGGAGGGGACATTAAGTAGTTTCCCTTTCAATCTCTTTGTGCGACATTTCGGTCAGTTAAACTGATTACCGTAAGCTACGTTTGCTCAAATATTTGCATATATCCCAATAGTTATCCAATGCATCTTGATAAGTATTGGACTGTTCTGTACAATGTACTGTGGCCTAAACATGTGTATTCTGCTTCTCTGGCCTTAGTTAGAATTTCAGTTTAGGTATTCTTTTATCCCTCACTTTCAACGAAACAGGCAATATTAATTTGGTTTGTCCTTCTGTCTGTCCGTCTCACTTCGTTTCCTTGCAATAATGCAATAAATATTATCTGATTTTCTTGAAACTTGGTAACAAGGTAAAATGCCTAAATAACTTATATGATTTTAATTAACGGAAAAGGTCATTTTCTTTCGTTACTGTACAATAACGGCAACAAATATTATCTGATTTTCTTGAAAATTGATAATAAGGTTTATTGTCTAAATGGTTTTGCCAGGTTTAATTGCCACTTTTTGCTGACTTTATTTGGCGGAGTTATGGCCCCTTGAATTACCGCAGATTTTACCTACAATATGTTACCCCCTTATGAAAGGGGGAAAAGCAGAGGATATTAATTCTACGAATCAGCTGGTTCTATTTAAACAGGAGAGGGGAAAAAAGTATTTTTTTCAAGCATTTCTGAATTAAAATCATTATCTGCTTCTTCTTTTATTTGCATTAGATCTCTATTAACCAACTTTTGTCGTCTTCCAGGTTGCCATATCGTCCCAAGAGGTTGCAGAGGCATATGAGGAGGTGGTGATTGAGGAGGGAAATGCCATCAGAAAGAACATGTACTTCGACACAGACCAGGGCCACCTTTACACCTTCACAGACACAATGGTAGGCTGTTTTTACTTTACCACACCACGCTCAAGGTCAAATAATACAGACATAAAGTCAAATATCTTTACTATCGAGGGCAAATACAATCGATCACAGTCAAGGTCAAATACATCAAGGTCATTCATGAGACCAGGTTTGGTTTGTTTGTGTTTTACATCCTGTAAACTACTAAGGTCATTTAAAGAACATGCCAAGTTTTGGTGGTGGAAGAAACTGGAGGTTCCGGAGAAAAACCACTGATCAACGGTCAGTACCTGGTGACTGCCCAAAGTGGGCCTCTGGAGGGCTAGTGGTAGCAGAATGTCAGGCACCTTAACCACTAGGCCACCACAGCCCAGTGGTGGAGGGCTAGTGGTAGCAGAATGTCAGGCACCTTAACCACTAGGTCAATGCGTTTCTCATTCCGGAGAGAGCTTCAAGATAAAATGTAGAAAGAATTAAGGTCAAATACAGACAAGTCAAACAATACAAATAGTGGGGGACACTGACTGAAACTAGGTCAAATAAACTGGGTCAAGCAGTTGGTCATTCTTGGTTAGGAATTAACAGTGGTAGAAAGAAGCTTCTCAACATGTATGAGGAAGTCAGAAAAATCAGTGTATGGAACTGTTCAGTTGATGGACGGAAAAGGTTAAATTTATCATTTATTGAAATGCGATCAGCTCAGGGTCAAGTGGAGATTTACAAAAAAGATCCTCAATTGCTGTCAGAACCAGCGGACAGCGAATCCGATTGAGAACTTATTATATTGATCGGCTTCATGTCATTTAAGTGAAGTTGAAGTCAGGATGGTTTTTGCGAAATGGAAATAGCTGTTATTTTTCAAGGTTGACTTTGTTTGAGTGTTAAAGCAAAGTCTTGAGATGTTATTGGAATTTCCGTTTAAAAACGCTGATTAGGGAAATCGTTGTAGGAATCTTGTGGTAATGCCCGTGAAATGGGTCCTATGTGGATCAGCCATACTGGTATTGCTGAGTTTAATTGTTAAACAAAGGCTCTGGCTCCAATAATTAGAGCCTCAGGGCTCTGGGGACGGACAGAATATTTCACCAACAACAACCGCCATCGGTAGAGTTTGCAGTGCCGACACCAGGCTATACCTAGGTATTAGCACTATACAGGGTAATATACTGTCTCTGAGCTGTGGTGGCTTGTGATATAAAACTTGATGTAAGATATTTCGGTTAATGTCGCACAGGAAAAGTGTCGATAACAGTCATCACACAATTTTGTCATGAAGGAAGATTTTGAGTAAAAAATAGAAATCTTGGTATTTCTTTCACATAATCAGGTTGGTAATATTATGAAATTGGAGATAAAAAAGTAGTAAAATATAGTAATAATGTCCGAAAAATTCTATGATGACAAATGATGATGTTTATTAATTGCTTCAGATGAAAATTCTATGAATTACCTTCTGGAGTTTTCAGATGTATAAATAAAATTAAAATCAATGATTTATCTAATTTTATTGACAAGAAAAAATATTTCTTAAAGACAAAAGAAAACACATATATTTATCTCAGTTAGTACAACTTTTTTAAAGGATGGCCGGATTCATCCATAGCTGCTCAATTGGAAAACAAAAGATATAAAAACAAAGGCAGATTGAAATAGATTGATGGCTAAGGACCGTAAAATCCTCTTCATGTGGCGCAAGGTGATGGCTGGAAACCCAAATTGATCAGTTCATTCAATCTATCAAGGCCTGAGCTCCCTCTGTATAGCCTTGGGGCTTGATGGAGCAGCGGACAACAAGTAATGCTTGTTCCGTTTGCCAGGGCTCCAGGCTACTACAGATTTGTTAGACAAATTGTGGGCTTTTAATTTGAAGTTAGGTCTGAGGGACATGACTATGTGATTAAGATGAAGTGAAGCCGTTGTTTGATGCTCGTCTGCGTATGTATATTATTTTCTGGTGGTGTGGCCGAGATCATATATACCGGCTCCTGACAGAATTTGAACGTTAATATTGATTATCGGGGAAATGGTTTGTCTACTAGTATCTGTCTTTGTCAGTCTTTCCATTTCGGAGAAAATTGAAATTCTTGATAAGAAGTCTTTTTTTCCCTTCAAGTTTTCGTGACTATGCTTATATGATTTTGGAGAAATTTATGGACATGATATGGTGTATATTCTAGACTCTTACGCCTGTATATATAGATCCAAATGACCTTGTATCATACAGGTTTTCTTTTAAAAACAAAATTACATTTGCTAGGGTACACATATCTATATGGCTTTCCTTGTACAATATAGGTGATACATCTTCATGGAAGATGAATCTACATTCCAAATAAGGACATTGATCATCATAGCAACATACAATTTCCTGGAGCTGTTGGTAGCTGACATATAAATGTGAAATGAGTCTTTTCTTGACGTAAATAGAATATTCTGAGCTGTCCCATGTTATAGATGATAAACACACGTTTGTGCCGTGTAACAGGTTCAATATGGGTAATTCTGCTTAGTGATAGATTGACAATACGAAGAATTGGGCCTTATGTGAGGTAAAGGATGACAGAATTGTGTTATTTTCTTATCTCCTCACAGTCCTGTGTCTTTGCCGGTCTGCCACCTGCTTTCCTTGTCCCAACTGGCCCTGACCAGAGGAAATGGTCAGTTAGCTGTGATTGATGACCAGTAATCTGTCATCGGTCATTATTGACATGTGGGTGCGAGATTATGACATGCATAGTCCATAAAACGGTTGATCAACCTTATTGATGCTTTTATGTAAATCTGTATCTTGCTAATGTTTAAAACACTGATCTTTGTCTTGGCAAGGCTTTAGTCCTGTTAATTAACATTGGAATAGGAAATTGCTGTGTTTTTTTATGCCCACCCATTTTACAACATGGTTTCTGGATCAGTGATGTAAATATAACAGTGTAGGTTATTCTTTGATTTTGACATATCCTTTACCATACGAAACACCAGTATTTGGTTGATATGTTTAAACCCATGCACCTGAAATACATACACATTTACTTGGAATCGTTTCTTTATGTGTAGGTGCCAATTTTCAGTGTTGTGAGAAGAAAGTATTACGTACAGAAAATGGAAGTCTTTTGTTTAGAAGTATTACTTGTATCTATTCTAACGGTTCCCGTGTAATGAGCACACACATCACTCAAACAGGCTAATATTCATACAGAAGTCAATGGGATGTTTTTTCCTCATTATTTTTGTTTTAACAGAGAACGGGTAAACCTGACGTAAACCCCACTGATGTGCTGTTGGTCTGAAAGGCCGTGCGTGCACGGCAATCTAGTAAATACCATCATTAAAAACAAAGCAAGATTCTTTGAACATCAGTGGGAGCTGAAAACAAGTTGCCATTAATTCAAGGATTCCATAAATAATACATTAATTGCTTTTACGTTTACCATCATATAGTACCTCTATCTTCACCTCGTATACTGCCGTGGATGGAGCCAACATCCGTGATTCGGCAGGAGTTCCGCTGAAGGATATTAAAGAAGTATTTAAAATGTTGTCAACATACAGTGATATTACAACTAAAAGCATTCTTCTGAGCGCCCCAACAAAATGATAGCAGTGGATCACTCACGGGGAGCCTTTTCACTTCTGTTTCTGAAATTTCAAATGGTGAAAATGAAAGATAATGATAGTTACCAGGATGGAAATAATAGGCCTAAAACTACTCCTTTTTATGTGCTAGAAATGTTACACTGCCTGTAGCATCTCTGACTGGGCATCCACTTCTAGCATTATAGTCTCACACTATCTGTTTATTTTTCTGAGAAATCTTATATCATTTTCAAATTTTCATTTCATGATTTCAGCTGTTCAAATACTAAATGTTAAGAGCATTTACATAATCAATTTGCCTTGAGCAGTAACAATGGTTAGGTTTGATATGAACATGATTCATAGAAATCTGGTAGCACAACATTTAAGGCTAGGAGCAGTAGGATAATTGAGTAGTATACATTTGTTAGATGCTGTTAGTAACCAGGTTTTGGGTCGTTAGTAACCAGTATAGGTTTTGGGTCGTTGGTAACCAGTATAGGTTTTGGGCCGTTAGTAACCAGTATAGGTTTTGGGCTGTTAGTAACCAGTATAGGTTTTGAGTCGATAGTAACCAGTATAGGTTTTGGGCTGTTAGTAACCAGTATAGGTTTTGGGCTGTTAGTAACCAGTATAGGTTTTGGGCTGTTAGTAACCAGTATAGGTTTTGGGCTGTTAGTAACCAGTATAGGTTTTGAGTCGATAGTAACCAGTATAGGTTTTGGGCTGTTAGTAACCAGTATAGGTTTTGAGTCGATAGTAATCAGTATAGGTTTTGGGCTGTTAGTAATCAGTATAGGTTTTGGGCTGTTAGTAACCAGTATAGGTTTTGAGTCGATAGTAACCAGTATAGGTTTTGAGTCGATAGTAACCAGTATAGGTTTTGGGCTGTTAGTAATCAGTATAGGTTTTGAGTCGATAGTAATCAGTATAGGGTTTGGGCTGTTAGTAACCAGTATAGGTTTTGAGTCGATAGTAACCAGTATAGGTTTTGAGTCGATAGTAACCAGTATAGGTTTTGGGCTGTTAGTAATCAGTATAGGTTTTGAGTCGATAGTAATCAGTATAGGTTTTGAGTCGATTGTAACCAGTATAGGTTTTGAGTCGATAGTAACCAGTATAGGTTTTGGGCTGTTAGTAATCAGTATAGGTTTTGAGTCGATAGTAACCAGTATAGGTTTTGAGTCGATAGTAACCAGTATAGGTTTTGGGCTGTTAGTAATCAGTATAGGTTTTGAGTCGATAGTAACCAGTATAGGTTTTGAGTCGATAGTAACCAGTATAGGTTTTGGGTCATTAGTAACCAGTATAGGTTTTGGGTCGTTGGTAACCAGTATAGGTTTTGGGCCGTTAGTAACCAGTATAGGATTTGGGTCGTTAGTAACCAGTATAGGTTTTGGGCTGTTAGTAACCAGTATAGGTTTTGGGCCGTTAGTAACCAGTATAGGTTTTGGGCCGTTAGTAACCAGTATAGGTTTTCGGCCGTTAGTAACCAGTATAGGTTTTCGGCCGTTAGTAAAACCAGTATAGGATTTGGGTCGTTAGTAACCAGTATAGGTTTTGGGCCGTTAGTAACCAGTATAGGTTTTGGGCCGTTAGTAACCAGTATAGGTTTTCGGCCGTTAGTAACCAGTATAGGTTTTGGGTTGTTAGTAACCAGTATAGGTTTTCGGCCGTTAGTAACCAGTATAGGTTTTGGGCTGTTAGTAACCAGTATAGGTTTTGGGCCGTTAGTAACCAGTATAGGTTTTGGGCCGTTAGTAACCAGTATAGGTTTTCGGCTGTTAGTAACCAGTATAGGTTTTCGGCCGTTAGTAACCAGTATAGGTTTTCGGCCGTTAGTAAAACCAGTATAGGATTTGGGCCGTTAGTAAAATTGATGAGATTTTGTAAAAAACAAGTTTCTGTTGGATGCTAATAGTGACTATATAAACTTGATTCCTATTTAGAAACCAGAAAGTGAATGGGATCATAACGTTTCTTATGTAACAATTTATAGAGGGAGTAGAAAGTTTCTCATGTACCAGTCTATAGAGGGAATAGAAAGTTTCTCATGTACCTGCAGTCTTTAGAGGGAGTAGAAACTCAATCATTGGGTATATTGGCCAGCATTTTGCTTTTGTCAATGTTACGTATTAAAGGCTGTGTGCGGGACTGTACCTGTTGTGGAGGTTATTGTGAATGGTTGGATGTTGGCCAGTGTATTTGAGTGAGAGAGGATGGGGGGGTTAAAACCACCCAGTCACTGTCAATTCAGCAGTGGGGTTACTTGTGCGTGAAATTTACGAGGGGACTTCAGAGACTGATAAGAAAGCAAGAAACAATGCTTGGGCAATGTTCATCATTGACAACAGCACGGGATTGATGAGCTATTGATTTCTAAGTTGGTATCAAAACTTATCGCAAAAGCTTCCCTGCCTGGCGTCTCGGCGATGCCACGCCACTGAAAGTTGACGCACTCTGAGTCGAGAGTTACATTATAGGTACACAGTGAGAAAAGCACTTCTATGATACCGAGTTTTACACGGACAAAGTTTCTCTGAATAGGGAAAATTCAATTTCTTGTTCGTCCCCTGACGCATGTATATGGCAAGACTCTGGCTCCATTAGAACGAGCCCTCTACACATTGTACAGTCATCCCTACTCTCACTACCATGGTGTTTCTTATGTGCCAAGAATATCACGCGAATATCGCGCAATAAAAATCGTAAAAAGAGAAACATTACAGACGAATAGATGTCTATTGAAAAATGCCTGTTATGTCTGTGACAGAACATGCAGGATCTACATTAGTTGAAGTATTATTATGAGTAAAGGGTTGTCGTCACTCATGATCGAGTAGACGAGGGGAAAACAAGAAGACTCTTTAAACTTCTACCAATTCTCCGGTGGTTCTTTTTCATTATGGCTTTCGGTACCTGATGAAAAAAATTCAGTTTTGTAAAAAAATTCTAAGAGCAATAGATTATTTAGAAACTGTTGCACAAAAGAAGCTGATGATCCAAGTGGGGATTGACAAACTCGGATATGCTTGATTTCCGTATTTCCGAAACTTATGCAATTATTTGAAATTATTTGAACAGACTCGTATGAAATGAAATCCCAAGCACTTACAGTTGGGTGGGATGACGGTAGCCTATTGTCATTGTGTGGTGCCCTACGTTTGGTTTGGTTTGAACAAACATAACTTGTAAACATGCACTACTGTTCCAGGGACAGTACCCCCGGAGCTGGTAGGAATTAAAAGATTAAATTGCCAGTAGTCTGTGATCTTTTTACTTCATTTAAATTGAGCCGGAATCCGGGAAACAGGGCAAAAATTAACGCTGATTGATTCTTCAAGTTGAGAATTCTGCACTATTAGCATTAAAATTTTATAGAAAACGAGGCAAAAAGATAGATTGGAAAATGCATTATTTCAAACGCGGTTCTGGAGTATTTTTGGGAGATGTTTGCTAAGTCATTTTAATACAGTTAAACTCCTTGCACTTTCCCAGCCTAGATCAGAGCAATCAAATCGAGAGAATGGAGCTTCTTGCGCAAGGTACAGTTAATTTAGCTAATCTTTAGAAAGTAAGGGCAGGATATTGAATTGTATTATCGACCCTCCCTATAATCTGCCTGGGGGAGGGGAATTTACATGAACGTTGCAGTTCTAGTCCTGATGTGAGTGTAGGTTGGATGCCTCACTGATCCCCCATCTTCAGTTGATGAACTTTTCAGTGTTTTACTTTGAAACGCAAATCAAAGAAAAACAATTCTGAAAAGTTGATTGGTACTATTTTGGCAAAAATGTGGGCTTTAATTTGCACTTTTCTTTCGTAAGAGGGCACCAATTTCCTGCAACAAAACATGTCTTGGTTTCAGCATTAACCATTCCAACAGTGTTCAGACTGGTCAGCACTTTAGAAACAAAATAAGGCTTGTGTTTCCTGTGTTATGAAACAGTATTTTCCGGCCCTTTGTTTAATCTTAAGCTTGGGTATGATCTTCCTACAGTGTATGAGGTATTGCAATATATTTTATTGGCTCTATTGCCAAGACACATCGAAGTCAAATAAATTCTCTTTTAAGAAGAATATTTAAAAATTAAAATAAAATGTTCGGGTTCCACGAGATACCATGAATTTTAAATGCTTGAAGTCCCCAAGCAGCCATTCCGTGTGTATATTATGAATGATTTAGGTATACAGTTACAGTAAATAACATGAGGTAAATTACACAATTCGGGAGTTTGTGTGGTAGGGTGGTTCATTGATTTCTTACTCTGATACGTAAGGGCTACAGATCTTTCCAAGCTTGATTTTTATACAATAGCACTCTCCTAAAACCATAATATCTTGAATTTTATCATTCATAATGAAAGAAGAATTGAAAGCAGCAAAAATGTGATCTATTGCCGACTAAATTTTGGATCATGTGCTCTGTAAAAGTGCTTTAAGGTCGAGTTTTGGAAGTCATGGTAACAACCTTTTGTGTTTTATTGGTACACATAAACATGAAAAAATGTTTTTTCTATTGCTGGTAATATAATTTCTATAAATAGAAATGCCACTGTTGTAAATAAAGCAAGTATATATATCAAGGTCCGTGTTCTTCAGCATAAGGTAATATTGAATGTTGTAATTCAAATTCGTAACTTTAAAAAAGCACACCTGGCCATTTTATGAATGAAACGTTGTACTTTTATGGCGCGATTGCTGGTGTTATCTCTGGTTACAGATTACGTACTGTTCATTCATTCGAGGGATTGCGACCATGCTTTGTTGTATTCCGTATTTGACCTATTCTCTGCGGGTGTTCCCGACAGATATGGCTGATTTGGCATTCAAACGCCGAATATCAATTGAACACTTTAAAATGCCATGACTTTTTATCACCTCAATCAATAAAATAAGCTGTCGAGTTTCCATTATTCTTCTGAAATGTTTCAAAGTTTGATGAAAACAAATATGTTTCAACGTATGTGGTAAATATTTTACAGATTATGAATGTTTAATGCATTGAAAAAATGTTGGACCCAAATCTAAAGGGATTGGCTTCAACTATCCAACATTCTATAGGATTAACAGAATTAATTGTAAGCTTCACAGAGTTGTACAACTCTGATAGTCAATGATGTGAAAAAAACAAATGAAAAGATGAGATGGCCGTGTTATGTATAAACATGATAGTAGATCTAGTGCCAAATCATTTACAGAGTTACAGCCCTTTGTTGACTGTCTTCAGTCTTCAGAATGTCATATGTTAAAATCAGGGCCATGGGTTCATTAGCTCCTAAAATATTGTAAACTTGCATATTTCAGCAGTATTCTAATCGTTTAAGTGCTTTGGGTCGCATTACTATTATGCTAACTTTTGATTGCACTAATTAAATTTCATGTATGTAGTATATGTTTATAATGTACCAAGTCATAATTGTGTTAATATATGCTTAAATTCAATAATGTAATGGTAAAATTTGAAAATAGTAAAATGGAGATCTTTTACAGTAATTGCCTTGCTTCCGTTGTGATGCAGACTAACTATACCCTCTCATGATATGGCCTTGATTAGTTTGAATTCTAGCAAGTTTCTCCGATATTACTTCAACATTTTAAAGAAAATATCACATACAAGAAATATTTTTAGACCCCAATCTAACATAACACAAATGGAAGCGCTATAGGAGGAAATGTTTGTGTTGAAGCTGACACATAAACTCCAGTAGTCAGATTTTCATCAGAATTCAATTTCAATTTGATAAAAAAAAAAAAATAATATCAAACTTGTACATGGTGTTTTATTCCTTCATGCTCTATACCTTAAATCCATCAAGTTTCTAGTTCAGACGAGAAAGTTATGACCTGCTTGTGATCGTAAACTTGTCATTCGTGGAATATTTGATATGATTAGAATTGTTTGTCAGGTTTTGTGCTCCAGTTTCTACCTTATAATGACATTAGCATTCTATATTTGAGGCCTCCTCTAATTTCAAATTCTCTGTGACCTTTAGATTTACCTTAATCTGCGGATATGTAAAATCCTTGGCATATACCAATAAGCAACCTGGCTAAATCGGTGTTTTGTTAAAATTGAAAAAAAAGGTTTACAAATTCAGGGACTATATGTGTTTCCCTTTCTACTGTGTGCTGTCTTCATCAGACATATATCTGGCTCATGCATAAAACATATGTGAAATTAGTTTGTCAGATAAAAAGAAATTTTCTGAAAATGCCGTACAAGATGTTACATTAAATAGATACACATGAATTTATATTTAAACTGAAGTAACTGAAGTAACTGAGCTTTATACAAAGCATTCGTGGCAATGCTGCGATATGTTGAATGAAAAGGTGTATTTATGATGGGTTAGGTATCGGTCTACGGCAAGCCAAATGTGGTCACGTTTGAGGGGAAAGGTGTTGTGTGTCCATTCATGGAGAATATCAATGGTATGCGTATGCATTCTTTAGGGAGGAAATATAGTATGCTAATATGAAAAAATGTTGGTTTTAGATGGAAAAACCTAGCTTTTTGTCATTCGGTAAGAATGTTTGCAATATCTGTGCTATAGTGATAACTCAAGTTACCTGTTACTGGAACACTCGCCTTAGTTTTATGATATCCAGACTCTTATTCTGATAATGTCAACATGACCGAAACAGGAAGAAAACAATGTGTAGGGAAGGGATTGGACAGGAGTTGCGGGGAGAAGGAAGGGGATAGGGAGCTGGAAGGGGAGGGAACAGGACAGGATCAGCTTTGGGAAGGAAACACGGTTTTAGGGAGCTGAAGGCTGAGGAATTACGAGACACAATGAGGAGTTTTACATCCCCCATACCATTCTAACAGTATTAGATCTCCATCGACACAGCCAGAATTTAATAAACAGGATTCTATAAATTGAATTGAGGCCGGGCTCTATACTGGGGGAGAACCTGAACCCCCCTGTAATTATAGCCTAAAGGGCAGGGCACACACAGACAGTAAGGAAACTAGATGCAAATAAAATTGCGACAATAGCTCATCATGACTGATCTATATTCATCATCTTGTTTCGATCCCTTCCGATTCTGTCTCCATTTAATTCAAATTTCATTTGCTGGGATCATTTTATTGAATCGAAAAATTTACATAGTTTGGAACAACATCTTATTGAATTGGATTTGCATTCAGTAAAAAATATTGCTGTAAGCAAAAAATATTATGCATGCTGTAGTCTGAATCACAGGCCATTACTCTATTGTGATTGGTATTGCTGGTGTTTGGCAGGAAACCAGTAGTAAGGCTGTATGAAATCCTTGGCCTAACCAGTAGTAAGGCTGTATGAAATCCGTGGCCTAACCAGTGGTACGGCTGTATGAAATCCGTGGCCTAACCAGTAGTAAGGCTGTATGAAATCCGTGGCCTAACCAGTAGTAAGGCTGTATGAAATCTGTGGCCTAACCAGTAGTAAGGCTGTATGAAATCCGTGGCCTAACCAGTAGTAAGGCTGTATGAAATCCGTGGCCTAACCAGTGGTAAGGCTGTATGAAATCCTTGGCCTAACCAGTGGTAAGGCTTATGAAATCCGTGGCCTAACCAGTGGTAAGGCTGTATGAAATCCGTGGCCTAACCAGTGGTAAGGCTGTATGAAATCCGTGGCCTAACCAGTGGTAAGGCTGTATGAAATCCATGGCCTAACCAGTGGTAAGGCTGTATGAAATCCGTGGCCTAACCAGTGGTACGGCTGTATGAAATCCGTGGCCTAACCAGTGGTAAGGCTGTATGAAATCCGTGACCTAACCAGTGGTAAGGCTGTATGAAATCCGTGGCCTAACCAGTGGTAAGGCTGTATGAAATCCGTGGCCTAACCAGTGGTAAGGCTGTATGAAATCCATGGCCTAACCAGTGGTACGGCTGTATGAATTATAACTATCTTCTGTGAACTAAGGTTACCTGGAGTATAGAAAGGATTGATTCTTTTCAGGGAACGTGAAGTCATGTATGAATTCTTTGCATCATTACTTAGATCCAAACGTAGCCAGTGATATAACGTCATATGATAAAAATAATAGCTATGGTAACTGTATATGTAACGACGATTTGCTGTTCAGAGCCTGAGGTAAGAATGCCTTATATAGACTTAATGAGCAGGTAAAAGTCTGGTGGGGTAGGGTGTCAACCCTACTGATAGTCTGGGGACGAGAGATTTCGTATCGATGGTATCATCGCCTGACTGTCTTACCAGGTTGTATTTTAGACTGTGTTGGGAAGTCGCCACCCCAGTGTTATTCTGATTGGAAACACACATCAGCTCACTATAATACATAGTAGTTTATCTGTAATAAATGCCCACAACTGCTTGTTTCACAAATGATTGCGAGTCAAATTGGCTTTCAGATCGGCTGGCTCGATGCGTTGTCGTTCTCTCTAATGTCACGCTAGTCTCGGCCATTGCTGCCTGCATATGAATTAAAGAAGAGGGTTGGTCATCATGGACGGCAAGCCATGTATCTATGTGTACAATATTGGCGCGGCTTCGGCACAAAATGTCATGTGCCCGCCCTGGCAGTATTTGTCTGTGGCGGTCATGCAATCCCCTCATCCACCGTCCGTCCTTGTGCCGCCAGCCCAGTGATTCATGTGTGTCTGCAGAGTTACTTCACATAGGTAGACATTGTGGAACCTGTCTGATCTGACACACTTTATGATAAGAAATTGGGGAACCTGTCTAATCTGACACACTTTCTTATTAGAAATTGTTGAACTTGTCAAATCTGACAGTGTCAAACATAGATATTGTGAACCTGTATAATCTGACCGTGTCAAACATAGATATTGTGAACCTGTATAATCTGACAGTGTCAAACATAGATATTGTGGAACCTGTATAATCTGACTGTGTCAAACATAGATATTGTGGAACCTGTATAATCTGACCGTGTCAAACATGGATATTGTGAACTTGTATAATCTGACAGTGTCAAACATAGATATTGTGGAACCTGTATAATCTGACCGTGTCAAACATAGATATTGTGAACCTGTATAATCTGACAGTGTCAAACATAGATATTGTGGAACCTGTATAATCTGACCGTGTCAAACATAGATAATGTGGAACCTGTATAATCTGACCGTGTCAAACATAGATAATGTGGAACCTGTATAATCTGACCGTGTCAAACATAGATAATGTGGAACCTGTATAATCTGACTGTGTCAAACATAGATATTGTGAACCTGTATAATCTGACCGTGTCAAACATGGATATTGTGAACTTGTATAATCTGACAGTGTCAAACATATATATTGTGGAACCTGTATAATCTGACCGTGTCAAACATAGATATTGTGAACCTGTATAATCTGACCGTGTCAAACATAGATATTGTGAACCTGTATAATCTGACCGTGTCAAACATAGATAATGTGGAACCTGTATAATCTGATGGTTTCTAACAAAGAAATTGCTGAACTTTTGTTTACATAGTAAGCCTGTAAATGATTGTACTTTTGTAGGCTTAAGTTATCTGTCCTCTTATATTTGTAATAATTAAACACTTTCCTAGGGTCGTGTACCAGTGACTACTGTAGGCACTCAGATCTGGTGTAACTTTGTAGAGTTAATGATGTCACACATACCCTTAAATCTCGATAATAAGCCTGAATCGAAAATAGGCCGGTCTTGAAAATAAGCCATGGATTTCTTGCAGTCAAGTATATCTTGAAAATATGCCGACTTTGAAAATAGGCTGTACTTGTAAGTAAGCCTTGGATTAAAATTCCTTGCAGTGAAATAATATATCTCAAAAATAAGCTGACTATGTATTTGTTATCTTGTCACTTATTAAACCCTTTGTTGGTTTTTTATCATTGAAACCCCATTTGATTAGCATACATATGTATATATATATATAGATATATTACTGAATAGTCTACAATGTAGATTCTACATCCATAATTTTTATAAAAAAAATTTGTCTGTAATGGTACTGTTCAAGACTCTGCTTACTGTATTGGCTTCTGTTGTCACCGGATTCTATTTGATAACAGCTCAGGTGAGTTCCTTGTACCTGTGTCGGCTTATTATCCAGATGTTAGGGTATCTTACTCTGTCAAAATGGCATTTACAAAAAAAAAAATAAGAGAAAAAGTAGCTATTTGATAATGAGAACTTTTTTAATTTGTAGGAATTCCCAAGTTCTCCTCTTGAATTAAAATAGTATCATGCTGGCAGTCTGTTAAAAGGCAACGTTGGTGGGTGTGGTATTATTATAACTGGCTGTTGTGATACTGGCATCTCCCTAGGAGAAATCTGTCTTTAACAAGAGAGACAAGATTGTCATATAATACTAGCAGTTGGCAGGGGATCACAGAAAAAGGACAATACAATTTGGGGCAATTAGATGATGTCGTGGCAACACAGGGTACAATGGAGGTAGTTAAGTGATGCAAGTCACCATTGTGTGAGAACATTCTCTGTCTTGTTGTGAATCATATAAATGACATTTTCCAGAAGTTGATGATGAATGTAACCTTATGAAACTGTAAATATTAGACAACGCACGAGAAACATTCTGTCGAAAATGTATTCATCTTAATCGTTGATCTGATTCACTCAAAGTCTTGTTTGTGTTCAGCTTCATGTGATAGTGTATCTGTTCTTCTATATGTCTTGAACGCCATCACCTTAACATTTAATTCTCCTCATTCAATTAATGTCACTGATGAAGTATTCATGTGAACAGATAATCAGTACATTTATAAAAACTTCTTTTTATCAAAACTATTGTGTATTTATGGGTATTTATGGTATCTAATGTAAAGAGTGTTGTGACCCGACTGGAGAGAAAAAGTCTAAATAATACATGTCATTGGAAATTCTCCCTGTGTAGGTTTTCCTTTACTGCTATAATGTCTTGGCACCGTCGATGATTCATATGAAGAGAAAATGGATCACAGGCGAAGGCTGATGACGATACCATGAAATCTTTTTTGTTTCAAATTGACATCAATTCTGCTATGAAATTCCACTATGAAATGACAGGAATACAATTTTATCGGCATTTAAGTATTACTGGTGGTCGTCTTATTGCTGTAGAAACACTACGGCTCAGAGGAGAAAAAAAGCTTGTTTTTAATGGCACAGATCATCAGGTGAATATGTAATAAAAACCTGTCGGAGTAGTATGTGCAGGGTTTCCCATTAGTTCACTGTAGACAACCATTGAGGTACCGCAACAATTGTCATTCATACTGCTGCATAATAAGAGGAGAGAGAGTTTTGTTCTGTCCAAGGATACCTATATATGTACCAGTGCAAAGCTAACAGATCTATGTAAACAAAAAGCCACCAAATTCAGTTAGGAGAAAATTAAATACGTTTTGTTAAGTATATTGCACCAAACATTATAATCGGGAATATAGCAAGTTTCTTTTACCTAGACCAGGGCGATATCCCGGAGGAATTCGTGAAAAAGAAATCTGCATGCTTATATGACATTGTATTAAGACCAGAATAATGTACAAATTCTTAAATCAGGTTCTTCATATGCTCTTGGAAAAATACCCTAAGTATTTTATAATACAAAATGTAAAGAAAAAATATGTTACGTAAATATCATATTAAAAAACAGCAAAGTGGTTTGTAACAAGATTGGAAAAATTGTGTTTTATGCATTTCCTTTTTGACACATGATCTTAAAAAGCATTAAGGTTATTCCACTGGGTATGTTAAAAATCAGGTATTTGTATATGATTGCAAACTATATCATACATAATATGATCTAAAAATTCAATTGCATTTTATGTTTCAAGTAAAAAAATTTAAAATGTGGTTTTTCCTCCAAAATCTAAATACATTCGATATTTCAGTCAAATGTAAAATACAATCAATTATTTCATTCTCTGTGTAAAAAAAAAAAATCAGAAAACCAAATTAAACGAGAGAGATTGTGAGCTCACCTCACTGTCAGTGAATTCCATAAAAAAAATGATTCGTTTTTGGAGGTATATTTGGGTTTTCAATTCTCTGCTGTCACTCCAGGACCTATACATTTACCAGAAGGTGTGGCCTGTAATATGTTATTGTCATTCTAAAGCCGCCTCAAACTGGAAATGGTTTTAAACATTGCCCCAGGAAGGTGTTTGTCCTTGGACACGAGATCCTCCCCCTCCTTCTGGCCTTGTGTATGTTATACCTGCAGTAGCAACATGCCAGTTTGACACGGCTCCATCACCAGAGAAAGCGTGCATTCATGATAAGCCTATCAAACAAATGCTGCCACAACCTTGAAACATGAACATGGAGGACATTGAAACAACACGAACCTCTGGTTTCTGGGGCCTGGTCACCTTCTAGATGTACAAATATCAAATTGTCCTTGATGATTCCTGGTTACTGGATATTAAAATTGATATACAAGGGTGTGTTTTTGAGGAATCAAGTTTTTTTTTATGAGTGAACAATATGAAATGGTATTAGTGTAATTAGTCATGAATTGATTTAGTTTGGTCTACGTGTCTGGCCAAGTTAACGTGGCATCCTACAACTGGAGCTGTGGGTATTAGCCAACAGGTGCGAGGATCTGTCTTCATTTTCTACAGTTTATATTTCCACAAGTCTTTTTTCCACCCATTGCCACGGCCATCATCACAGATCACGTCGTCCCCAACTGTCAACAATGGTAGAGACGGTCATCCGTCACGAAGCACAGTCTACCTGTTTACAAGGGGAAGTATTCTCCTGTCAATAGAAAATGAAATTTCGGTGACAGACAAGTGCGACAGAAAATATCGTACTAATTGTAAATAGGCTGTATTAACTGCCATGGCTGTTTTAATGCAATATTGCTATTGGCAACCAGACTGTTGACCCTTTTTGCTGTAATTGGAGCTAAGCACCTTCCCGTGTCGGTCAAACTGGAGGAGCATTATGGTCAGACGGGGTAGGATGTAGATAGAGACACTTGTAAGCCTACGACTGTGTCCGTCCACTCCCTAGTATATACTCCAGGGAGTGCCTCTGGCTCTCACTCACGTTGTGTCATCTACATGATAAGACTGATGTCAAGAGACAAAGTTTCATGCTGGAATATGTCAGTCAATGAATGATATAGGCTCTTACTTTGGAAATTTGGTTTGTTTCAGTCCAATCCTGAAACAGATTTATATATGTAGAAATATTAAATCATGTATATTAGGTTCTTTGCATTGTTGTAGTACCTTCATATAGTGACAGATGGAGCTCTGTCCGATGTCTTGTAGCAGCACCCTTATGTGGTGAATTGTGGTACTGTATCGTGTGTCCCAATGTGGTGAATAGAGGTACTGTATCCTGTGTCCCAATGTGGTGAATGGTGGTACTGTGCTCTGTGTCCCAATGTGGTGAATGGTGGTACTATATCCTGTGTCCCAATGTGGTGAATGGTGGTACTGTATCCTGTGTCCCAATGTGGTGAATGGTGGTACTATATCCTGTGTCCCAATGTGGTGAATAGTGGTACTGTATCCTGTGTCCCAATGTGGTGAATGGTGGTACTGTGCCCTGTGTCCCAATGTGGTGAATGGTGGTACTATATCCTGTGTCCCAATGTGGTGAATGGTGGTACTGTATTCTGTGTCCCAATGAAGTGAATGGTGGTACTGTGCCCTGTGTCCCAATGTGGTGAATGGTGGTACTGTGCCCTGTGTCCCAATGTGGTGAATGGTGGTACTATGTCCTGTGTCCCAATGTGGTGAATGGTGGTACTGTATCATGTGTCCCAATGTGGTGAATTGTGGAACTGTATCCTGTGTCCCAATGTGGTGAATGGTGGTACTGTATCCTGTGCCCCAATTTGGTGAATAGTGGTACTGTATCCTGTGTCCCAATGTGGTGAATGGTGATACTGTATCCTGTGTCCCAATGTGGTGAAAGGTGATACTGTGCCCTGTGTCCCAATATGGTGAATGGTGGTACTGTATCCTGTGTCCCAATGTGGTGAATGGTGGTACTGTGCCCTGTGTCCCAATGTAGTGAATGGTGGTACTGTGCCCTGTGTCCCAATGTGGTGAATGGTGGTACTGTATCCTGTGTCCCAATGTGGTGAATGGTGATACTGTATCCTGTGTCCCAATGTGGTGAATGGTGGTACTGTATCCTGTGTCCCAATGTGGTGAATGGTGGTACTGTATCCTGTGTCCCAATGTGGTGAATGGTGATACTGTGCCCTGTGTCCCAATGTGGTGAATGGTGGTACTGTGCCCTGTGTCCCAATGTGGTGAATAGTGGTACTGTGCCCTGTGTCCCAATGTGGTGAATGGTGGTACTGTGCCCTGTGTCCCAGTGTGGTGAATGGTGGTACTGTATCCTGTGTCCCAATGTGGTGAATGGTGATACTGTGCCCTGTGTCCCAATGTGGTGAATGGTGGTACTGTGCCCTGTGTCCCAATGTGGTGAATAGTGGTACTGTGCCCTGTGTCCCAATGTGGTGAATAGTGGTACTGTGCCCTGTGTCCCAATGTGGTGAATAGTGGTACTGTGCCCTGTGTCCCAATGTGGTGAATAGTGGTACTGTATCCTGTGTCCCAATGTGGTGAATGATGGTACTGTGCCCTTTGTCCCAGTGTGGTGAATGGTGATACTGTGCCCTGTGTCCCAATGTGGTGAATGGTGGTACTGTGCCCTGTGTCCCAATGTGGTAAATTGTGGTACTGTATCCTGTGTCCCAATGCGGTGAATGGTGGTACTGTATCCTGTGTCATATTGTAGCACCACCATTTTGGTGAATTATGGTATTATGGCCTGTGACACATAGGGCCATCTTGTGGTAAGTTAAGTATTATGCCATGTCAGAATACCCTGTGTTGGATATTGACCAGGGTAGGGAATCTAGCAGGCAGTTAGCAGCAGGATTGGCCAGAATCTGGCCGTTTGACTCTAGGGTGTAAATCATACCACATGCAAAGTCTAAATTACAGTTATGGTGATGTGAGTGTTTTTCTTCTGGGAGATAGTTTAGCAGCAGACAAAACAAAATATCCTCTGAAAGGGTTTTCCATCATCTGATATGAAGGGTGTGTAGATAAATGATGTTTGCATTGGTCTGCAAGGCAGAGAGTCTAGGCACGCTCCAAACACTCAAATGGCCTGATGTCCGGATCAAGTACCGCATCAGAGGTCACAGTGACCTCGAATACATCATATAGCTGTCTATTGTTATAGCTGTAGAGTACAAAAAGGCATAGCTTTGGCCATATAGCTGTACTGTTATACCCCTTACATCTATACTGCATTGTACCCAAACTGGCCAACCCTCCCTATTTAGAAAGGAGACTCCTAATTTTGTACCCCCAACATCTATACTGCTATTTATCAATACATTATGTTATATACTTTCAGATGATTCAATCTAAAACGATTTACTATAAATTATTCTTATGGGAATTATATGTATATCATAGAAAACTATGTATTTGATATTCTTACATCACAGTAGATCAGCAGACATTTGCGATATGTGTGAATTCTATCATTGTATTTGAGGGGGCTTATTCAGCATGTTTACATGTTGGATGTTTGGGGGATTACGTCACGGTTAAATAAGGTTGAGCAGGATTCCCTGGGGATAGGCCTTATCTACTGGTCCAACACATGGTTGACATCAGTTGCTATTTCATGTGGTGTTTGCCTAGTGGGGAGATGTTTTAAATCAGATAAAAAAAAACTTAATTACTTACCACAACACATACTTTTCTGTCTTTTCAATAAGGTGTGTAAAATTTGCATAAAGCAATTTATTACAACTTTATTAGTTAAATCCAAGGCTGTAAAACTGAGGCGAACTTGATGGAAGAAAGGCACAAAATTTGCATAGAATGACCGTGCAGCATATTTATCTCATTTTCATTAGATGATTCAGTTGATGAGATTTGGATAGAAAAATGTGACACTATTAAGCAATAATAAAAACGTAATCCCTGGTTTAGCTCACCGGGGCCTTCTTTGCCCTGCAGACAAACAGACCCCTCTAGCCCTTTTTGGGGAACAATGAACTCTTTTTCCATGAGGAGGATTAGGCCTGGTCGCAGCACGGTGACACTTAATGGAGCAACTCATTTACCGGATGTGTTTAACTAAAATTACTTTCGAAAGGTTTTCTTGCAAGGAATGCATGGGATCAGAATATTTTTTTTAATTCAATTTGAAGCTTTATTTGTTTGATAATAATGGGTATGGTCTTGTCCTAGACATTCTCTCTGGAGAACACATCACTTAAGGGACTTGTCCTTCCAAGACACACTCTTAACATATACCACATGTGACAAAGATTCAAGTCAAATTTAATTGTAAAATATATATTCTTAATCTGTCGTATGGGTCTCTGTCTGTCTTTTTGGTTTTTTTTTTAATTTTTACAGATAATTTTGAAACTATGACACTAATTTATGTCTTGCAGTAATTTCATAATGAAGAAATTTACAGATCAAATTTGAATATTTAGTCATTAAAAGAGTTATTTTTTATAGATTTAAAAACAGATGATGTTTAAAATACCTCTAAACAAGGGAAACATATATGATTAAATAAATGAGAAAGTTTCAAAGGTTTTGTGACTATATTATCAACTGAAATGAATATGAAAGAGATGTGTCCTTATAAAAGGAGATTGACGTGGAAGAGAAACCAGGTAGCCATGAAATACTGTGTATGGTCCAGTGATTCTGTATGGTGATTGTCCATACCACAGATGTTTCTAACACTGTAGCTTTCCTGGCCACTCATTCTTTACACCCAGCATCTGTACCAGCTTCAGATTGTTCCAGCCCAGAATCAGGGTGTGATGTTTTAAAGCAGGCGCGACATGTGTCAGGTTCCCTATAGGTTACACTATATTGTACATTTGGTAGGCGAAATAACGTCAACAAAGTCCCAACACATGTCAGGATCAGCATTCAGATTTTCCTAATGAAGAGCCGAACACTAAAGAACTAGGAAGCCTAATATCAAGGGTTTGCATCAAAGGCTTGAAATCTTATGTCAAAAAATAGAATATCAAACCATTCAATCTTTTATCCACAACCAAACACATTCAATCATTTGCAGTTACAGCTCAAATAAAGGAGTTTTCCAAATAGAATTTCCAGTGTTATTGCAAAGTGTTATGAATATGTGACATTTATGAGAAAGAAATCTGCTAATTTGCCTTCACGATAAGAGGGTTTGGTTCTATTGAGTCCCTGAATTAAACCTATTGAATTTGGGTTGGTAGTATTGATCGCGTGGTAATGATGGTTCCAATTTGTGAATTCTTATAAAATATGGATACCACATTGCTGAGGGATTATACCTGAGTTTTAAGCATTTGAGTGGTACCATCTGAGGCGAGGATGGGGCGCCATGACCTTACACAAACATCACCTTTTATACCGTCTGACTTCAGTGTTATTTCTGAAGATGGGCGTCAATATTTAATGGCCACTGAGGAAAAGTGTTCAACAGTTGCTTAAAGCCTGAAAAATAATTAGTTCATGTTGTGTCGTTTTTTGAAAACCAACGATGATTTAGGTGGCATGGGGTTTATCAATATGAAGAAATCATAAGTGAAATGGTATAAAAGCCAAGTTTAGGACAGGTTTGAAGTAAGATTGGTTTTCCCCATCGATTAATAATCTACAGAATGACTGTTAATGTACAGACAACACAAAACAAAATGAACTCTAAACAGATTTTTATTATTGACACATACGGTACTGGTGTATGTGTTTATTATGCTTGAAAAGATTGATAAATTATTTGTTAAGAATGAGCAATAAAAGAGAAGAAATTTGTGGATGCTGGGAATATACTTGGACCTTTTGCATATGCCTAGCTAGAATATGGCAGAGGGTAAAAACATGTTGGTTTTTCTTGCCAGGAGAATATATATGCAGCAGGTCTTGGCGAGTATTGAGTGTCTAGATTTTATTAGTATGACAGCAGATACTGAAAAAAACGTCTGGACTACTGATTTATTGTAGAATACATGGAAACATGTCTCCAAAAAATGTAGACTTACTAGTGTCTGGCTTTACTCTGTCATAAACACTGGTTTTTCTCCGGCTACAGGGACCTGACTGGTAGGCTGGTGTATGTTCATGTTTCTAGTCAGTATGATGGAATAAGATGTAGACTTACTGATACTAGAGCCACATTGGGGGAAAGGCCTTCTTTATGTATAGGGTCAGAGTGAATATAAACAGTACCCTGTAGTCCCTTCAGAAGGGGTTTACTAGGCCCGTTTGGGCTAACTTGAGTAACTTAGCAGGACATGGCTTACTGTGACTTCAGGTTAACTCAACCAGGGTGTTGGGCAAACTATTAGTAATTAAGCTAGTTGGGTTGTGACCTCTCGTCAATTGGACTAGGACCTTTTGGCTAGACCAGGGTATTTAGGGTCAGTATAGATACGCTAACTGGACCAGGACCTCGGGAAGCTAGACAAGGGCATTGTGAGGGGGGGGGGGGGGGGCTAGACAAGGGCATTTAGGGTCAGTACATAAAGTAAGCTAGCTTGATTGGATAACACAGGTAAGCTCCTATACCCTCTGGGAAAATCACAAGTTAAAGATGTTTAATTACTGACAGTTCAAATTGGAGTCTTTATTGCAGCTGTCTTGGTGTGTGGCCAGTACTAGCTTGTGTTGTCATGGAGAGATGTCGGTGGCCACTGTTTCACAGTGGTAAGGACATGGATTGTGGGAATGTATGGTAGAGATGGATGTGGCAGGGGTGACACACTTGATTGCTTCAAAGGAAGTTACATTGGGTAGTGTCTTAATTTGATTCTTCATAAAAGAGAATTATTTGGTGTGAAGTTTAAAAGCTGTCCAGTTCCACTAGTACGGAGCTACATTTTGGACTTGAATCAGAACGGGAGCATGACAAGCATGGATAAATCACAGGGAGGTTTTGGCGTCTAAATCGCCTTTATATTCATTGCCATCTGGTGGACGGTATCAGCAATGCACGAGAAATTCCCGTTTTCATCGGGAAGGTGTTAGAAACTTGGACAGACAGAGCGCAACGCTTACAAAATTGGTGTAAAAAATTGAGTCGCTTTCGAGAAAAAATTCAATTGTCAAACATGTCCGTCTTACAAACGATGGAAACAAGACTTCTTGCCATAGACATCGTTGGTTTAGGGAGATAATTAGGGGGAGGAACAGGCTAACACATTCAAATCAACACTACTCTCCCCCATTTATCTGAGTGCAAGTTATGAATTGAAAGGGGTGGTTGTTAGTTGAAATTTTTCTTAAATTTTAATCAATAATGAAGAGGGGAGGAATCTTTTGTCTCTGGTCCGTTACAATGCAGGTTTCGGTGTCTAACTTTGTCATTATCAGTAATTTGCAGGGCTTGATGCCTGAGCTGCTTGGCTTCGTTAACTATTGGAGGCTTTATTAGGTGGCAAGGCACCGAGCTGCCCCCTGTTCCCAGTCAGGCTGACAACCCCACCAACCAAAGCTGTCCGCGTTGGTCACAGAATGTCAGCTTTCTTCTCTGACGACCAAGTCTCCACTAACATGTTAAATAATGGCTTTTGTTTCTGAAGAAATCAGAGATTTTTTACGTTACAAATCAAGGCCAAGGATTATTTGCTGGGGGTAACATTTGCATTAAAATTAAAGTGTTTTGTAGATTTTCGAAACTTCATTTGTTATCAGAAATTAAATATCTTCCAACTCATTGCTGGCCAATTATTGGGAAGCTATACAGAAGAAATAAGTTTGTTTTTGAAATCATTTTTCATATGAATTTGCATTTTATGTCTCGACCCAAAAGCAGCTAGCTGGACTATGGAGGCTGGGCAGTTTTTATCATAGAATTGTATCCTAGCTATTGTAGGTAGAACTATCTGAGATGGTCTTTGTACTGAGGAGCAGTTTTAAGTGTGACATGGTGACTCAGGAACAGCTGTAGGATAAATTGGTGACACTCAACACTAGATTCTGTACAGAACAGGACAGTATTTGGTGGAGTAGTCTATATACACAACATAGCAATGTAAACCCACTTCTCTATTATCATGTGATATGATCCCCCATTTAATAAAAGGCTGCTTGTACGCCACCGGAAATAAAGAGAGTTGTGTTTTAGCAGTGAGACAATGGGCAGTGGTGTTGTGTATCTGCGATGATACATCCGAAGGTGTTGACCTGGGATATGGATGTTTCCGAGAGTTTGTATCATTGGTGGGGCTATCGCAGCTCCTGAGTAGGCAGTGGCGTAACACCACAGAAATTGATATAGATTTTTTTTCAGCCTAACACCCTAAACTAGTGGATGTGTAGATAATGACCAAGTCATTTTTGAGGCATTAAAATCCATGATGTGGCATTGTATTGTGGGTTTTCCAAGCTAGAACTGAATTTATGGGGTGTATGATTGGAGGGTGAGTAGTACTTGTTCCAGGGTTGGATGTCTTCCATTGATGAGTAGTACAGTACTCAAAATATCACAGCTTATCCTCTGGAAAAAAAACCTTCCTTCTTTGAGAAGAATTGACTAACACAATATCGTTTTTGCACTTTTCTGTATCAGGAAATTTCTTATGTGTTATGAGAAAAGAACTATTGATTACAAATTTTGAATATAATTCAGTTAAGAACACATTGCTCCTCAAACACCAATTTCCAATAACCTTATAGGTATGCTTCAACATATATTTTATTTTTGAAAAGTTAATGTATTTTGCATACATCAGAAATTGGTTTTGGAGGGTGTCTATTGATAATCCCTGTAACAAGGTATAGACATTGTGATGACTTTTTGATAAAAGGAAATTGTGTTCAGTTGTAAGAATGTTAAACGAATAAATTTGTCATTTGTGTGAATGATGTTGGTGTATGCTGATCTGATTTATTTACCAACAGTAAGATGTGTTCCTCCTACACCAGGTCGGAGAGAGTTATATCTGAATAGTAAGAGATCATTTCAGGCTAAGATTCTACACCAGGTCGGAGAGAGTTATATCTGAATGGTAAGAGATCATTTCAGGCTAAGATTCTACACCAGGTCGGAGAGAGTTATATCTGAATGGTAAGAGATCATTTCAGGCTAAGATTCTACACCAGGTCGGAGAGAGTTATATCTGAATGGTAAGAGATCATTTCAGGCTAAGATTCTACACCAGGTCGGAGAGAGTTATATCTGAATGGTAAGAGATCATTTCAGGCTAAGATTCTACACCAGGTAGGAGAGAGTTATATCTGAATGGTAAGAGATCATTTCAGGCTAAGATTCTACACCAGGTCGGAGAGAGTTATATCTGAATGGTAAGAGATCATTTCAGGCTAAGATTCTACACCAGGTCGGAGAGAGTTATATCTGAATGGTAAGAGATCATTTCAGGCTAAGATTCTACACCAGCTCCAGCATGGTTTTATGTCGGGGAGCACAGTGCTAGGTATTCTTTCCATTGCCTGCACAGACATGTCCACAAAAACATCACAAAATATCATTTAAAGTAAGATTTCATTTATGTAGAAGGGAGTCCTTAGAAATGAGTTTGATATTAAGCTCCATTCAGAGACTTAATGGGTAGTATATGCTTTTCATTAAAAAGTCAAGTCTGTCTCTGAACATATTCTGGATGGTGCCAAGACCTGCTTTGGCATTTTCTTTCTTTTTATGGCTTATTCTTCGCCTGGAATCCTATCCAATTCCGATTGTACTTTAAAAATCCCAAGACACATATAATTGTGTCGTCATGTTGCTTTGACATTTTAGTTGAATTTCTATTGTGACAGAATTTCAAATTTAATGTAATATAAAAAATGCCCAGAAAGTTCTCCAGATTTTTTTTTTGGTATGATTTTCCTGGGCTTCTATTCAGGAATTGCCTGTTAACATGCTTTTGAATCGTTTGCATCTTTTCATTTTCCTATTTCAATGGCCTTTGTTAATATCAAACTAAATCAAACGCACTGCTGACTTGGATGTAGTAATAAACATGTACACATCTGAGTCTCTATGTCTGGAGTTTGCACGAGCCCTTACCCCTAGCAGCACATTTCTGAAAAAACATTTCTATCAAATTGGAGTTAAATTGGAACTCATTGCGGAACAGTTTTAATTATTCACAAGACTTGTGGAAATCCTCATTGCCATACCGGGATTAACTTCGACAAATATCCAAATAGTGAGCGTGCACCAAGTGCTTTCAATTAAACCAACAAAATTATTCCCAAAAGGACCATACACTGTTTTTGATCAGGTTTAATTTTTAAATTCCATTCTTTTCCAGTATTTGTTGTGTGTTTCAGAAGACAACATGAGTGGTATGAATTAGAACGATAAAAACTAGCTGTTTGTTTACAAATGACTGCTGTTCACGTAGAATCTTGGACATTGGAATTTGGTTGTTTCTTCAGACATTGATTTTATATTTCCGGCACTGTATGTGATGATTCATGTAGTTGCCACGGCTGGTGTTATCGTGTGTATTCCATGTCTTCTGGATGTTTTCAAAACACACTTAAGCTACGACTTCCTCCACGGATCAAATCCGACACAGACAACAAGAAAAGGTTATTAGTACTGCTATCCTTGCTAGATTAACTGTAGCGGTATTTAGTCAGAACTCTGTGCCCAGTTCTGCTCTCTCCCTTCCCCTCAGATCTCAGCGTACTTCTCCCAACTCTGGGCTAGGCCCCGCTAAAACAAATTTGGATTCATAAGTGTCATTACAAATCCAAAATATTTAAAACTTATCAAAGGTTTTGGTTCTGAAAGTATGAACAATGATTGTTAAAAAAAAATGTTTTTAACATATTTTGAGAAGCTCTGCCAGATGGTATGTTCATCAGGCTAATTCCAACCAACAGGATTTCCAGTTGTTTATTTTAACAGAACTTCACGGTAAATGCCTATCAGTATCATTCAGATGAGATATTGTGTAGACCGACAGGAAAACTTGACTTCCTGTGTTGCCATCCATCTACCCAGAAACCACCCCTGTATATAAACCCTCCATCAGACATGATCGTGTTGTTTTCACATTTCACCCAAAGTCCAGTTTAAAATGTTTTTTCTCATTCAAAGATAAGATTTCCAGTTTCCATGGTCGCTCAAGGTCAAAGTTATATCTCCAACACATAGTTAAGATTAAAACTTCACTAAAGGTCAAAGTTTTATCCAATGCACAGTTTAAGATTCAAACTTCACTCAAGGTCAACATCACTTGAAGTCTTCAAAGTTTCTTATTTCATACAAAGTTAAGTTCATATTTTACTCAAATTCATGAATTCCAAACCCACTGATGGTCAAGGATCCCATTATTAGATGCCTTTCAGTTGGTTTATTGTGCCAGATATTTCTGACCCAATATCATGATTTTGCTAACACAGATGAACCAATTCTATTGAATCCCAGCTAGAGCTGACATCCTTTTTATAAACATGTACTTTTAACTTCAAATGTTGGTATAGGTTACTAGATTATCTTGGGGTGAACCAAATGGCATAATGTAAAAGCCACAAGGGGTCTAGCGCTAGACTACCATTAATAGATTGGATTTAAATGTTTCATTGAAAAAAAGCTTTGTAATTGTACTCCCAAGATTTTCTCACGGAATTCAGGGACTTATTCCGTGTTTTCTATCAGGGACGTATCTGTGAGAGGTTTTGTGTGGACCTTCGTCAACATGTTGACTGTGTACAAACTGTGATGAGGACAGAGTTGTAAGGAAATAAATGTCTTCTCACTCAAGTAGCCTGTTATTCTTTGACGAAATGGAAGGAAAAATTGTGCTTCATTAATCAAATTAATTTCAAAAGCTCAAGTGAGATTTAAATATGGGCCATTGAATACAATACAATCTACTGTTAACAGTGAACTTACAAGCCATTTCATCATGTCAAACATACCGAGTTACCATGACAACACATTTAATTGAGAAAAAAATCCTGAAAAGATATTGACACAATAGGAATTGATCTTTGCTTGATGTACATGATTGGATTGTTGAAATATCATTTGAAAAATCGACAGAGCAATTGTGAGGCCGCTGAAAAGGACACTTTTCCATTTGATGTCGCCTACAGATTTCTCCATTGTTATGAAAGAAGCGATTAGGCGCTGAAGAAAGTGGAGCGAATCTTTTTTTTTTGTTAAACTTGTGCAGGCTACCAGTATCAGGATGTGGGTGTTTAAAAGAATCTTGGTGAGAAATGAGGTCATTTTAGGTGAAAGGGTAGAGGTGACTGTGAGGACATGATATAGGAGGTAGAAGGCTAGCCGATGGTATGACCTTGAATGTCTACACTAACGGGTGAACATGTTACTGTCTGGTCACCAAACGGGACAGAAACAGGTTATTTATAAATATTACACGCCAGCTATTGTAACTTCAAAATGAAATCCATTAAACTGTTTAATGATTGATACGAATACTGGTCTGTTTATATTTGTTCTTCCGGCTAGGTTATCAATATCTGGCTAGCTCAAGCTGAACTAACAAAACAAAAACCGTGATTTATATTTTACACAAAGGAAGGATCATTCACTGAGAACAAATCTCTCAAATGAAGCTCCTCATCCCTGTTAGACAATATACATTAATTAATATCAGGATGACTTAACATGTGTCCAGAGAAATCATATCACCATGGAAGTGTGTGATTTATACAGTGGCCTGGGGATAGTCTGCTCATTTTTCTCCCTGGCCTAGACTATGGGTCAGGGCCAGAGAAGGTGTGGGTGTCAGGGGGGATGGTTAATTAGTTAGGCACGGGAGGGGTACATTTTACAGGATGTAGGAATTAACCAAACGTGATAAACAAAATAAATATTAAAAAAAAATATTTGAGATATCTAAGAGAGGGAGTAGCTAAGTTGGAAATAGGAAACAGGTTCCTAGGAAATATGATCATTCTGGATACGAAAAAAAAATGAAAAAAATATCAACGCTGCTTCGTTGTAGTCAACACTAAAGATAAGCAAATGCTTACTAGAAATAAACTAAGCTTGTGCAAATTGGCACCAAGTCGTGACTACATATTTCATAAGTAATTTCACTTTTCCTGTGTAAGTGAAGCTTGTATAGGCATTTGATCGAAGGAAGAGACTTATTTACATATTTTGCCACCATTGTATCATCAAGGTCATTCATGCTCTTGATTTGCCTGTGTGTGCATTCATCACATAGCATAGTGGCACTTCTCCTAGAAACATGTGTGTGAACTAGATGTAGTGTGCCTGATTTGTGTTGCTATGTAGTTCCCCTCCCAGTGGCATACAGTATCTAAGGCTTGCATCAGTGCAGGCAAGCGTGCAAAATGTTTTTGGAATGTCTGAAACCGTGGAGGTGGGCTTGAAACCAATGTTTTTGATGTAAACGGTGGATGTAACATTGGGTAGTGGTTTCGATTTGTTTCCCCTTAGCGAGGTACTTAGGCTAATGAAAGACATTTTGGGATGTCTAAATATACAAAACATACATGTTTTCTAGCCTCTTTAGCCTGGTACTATTGAATAATTATGAATGTCTGGCTTGTGTAAACCGAGAAAGTTACGATAAGGTGTATACAGCTTTTGAACGAGTGGGTAAATCCCCGGTGCTTACACTCGTGATTATAGTGTTTGTTGTTATATTTTGCAGATATTTTATTTTTTTTTTATATCTGGTTTCAAAAATAATTTCACTGAAGAAATTGAAAACATTGACAAATAACTTTTCATCAGAAAGTTATATTCGTTTGAGTAATTGAAAACAAAGAAAAAACAAAGCAAGAGCAGGCAAAGTTAGCTAGACATAGACAGGTTCCAGTCGTAGGTACCGTAGGAGGGACCTTCCTGGAGATGTGACTGCCACCTGGTATTGACCTCGTAGGAGGGACCTTCCTGGAGATGTGACTGCCATCTAGTATTGACTTTGTAGGAGGGACCTTCCTGGAGATGTGACTGCCACCTAGTATTGACTTTGTAGGATGGACCTTCCTGGAGATGTGACTGCCACCTAGTATTGACTTTGTAGGATGGACCTTCCTGGAGATGTGACTGCCACCTGGTCTTGACTTTGTAGGATGGACCTTCCTGGAGATGTGACTGCCAACTAGTATTGACCTTGTAGGAGGGACCTTCCTGGAGATGTGACTGCCACCTGGTATTGACTTTGTATGATGGACCTTCCTGGAGATGTGACTGCCACCTAGTATTGACCTTGTAGGAGGGACCTTCCTGGAGATGTGACTGCCACCTGGTATTGACTTTGTAGGAGGGACCTTCCTGGAGATGTGACTGCCACCTAGTATTGACCTTGTAGGAGGGACCTTCCTGGAGATGTGACTGCCACCTAGTATTGACCTTGTAGGAGGGACCTTCCTGGAGATGTGACTGCCACCTAGTATTGACTTTGTAGGAGGGACCTTCCTGGAGATGTGACTGCCACCTAGTATTGACTTTGTAGGAGGGACCTTCCTGGAGATGTGACTGCCACCTAGTATTGACTTTGTAGGAGGGACCTTCCTGGAGATGTGACTGCCACCTAGTATTGACTATGTAGGAGGGACCTTCCTGGAGATGTGACTGCCACCTAGTATTGACTATGTAGGAGGGACCTTCCTGGAGATGAGACTGCCACCTAGTATTGACTATGTAGGAGGGACCTTCCTGGAGATGTGACTGCCACTTAGTATTGACTATGTAGGATGGACCTTCCTGGAGATGTCACAGCCACCTAGTATTGACTTTGTAGGAGGGACCTTCCTGGAGATGTGACTGCCACCTAGTATTGACCTTGTAGGAGGGACCTTCCTGGAGATGTGACTGCCACCTAGTATTGACCTTGTAGGATGGACCTTCCTGGAGATGTGACTGCCACCTAGTATTGACTATGTAGGAGGGACCTTCCTGGAGATGTGACTGCCACCTAGTATTGACCCTGTAGGAGGGACCTTCCTGGAGATGTGACCGCCAACTTGTATTGACTTTGTAGGAGGGACCTTCCTGGAGATGTGACCGCCAACTAGTATTGACTTTGTAGGAGGGACCTTCCTGGAGATGTGACCGCCAACTAGTATTGACTTTGTAGGAGGGACCTTCCTGGAGATGTGACCTCCAACTAGTATTGATCTTGTAGGATGGACCTTCCTGGAGATGTGACTGCCACCTAGTATTGACTTTGTAGGAGGGACCTTCCTGGAGATGTGACTGCCACCTAGTATTGACTTTGTAGGAGGGACCTTCCTGGAGATGTGACTGCCACCTGGTATTGACTTTGTAGGAGGGACCTTCCTGGAGATGTGACTGCCACCTAGTATTGACTTTGTAGGATGGACCTTCCTGGAGATGTGACCGCCAACTAGTATTGACCTTGTAGGAGGGACCTTCCTGGAGATGTGACTGCCACCTAGTATTGACTTTGAGTCACAAACATCACCCAAGTGTTGTTCTTATCTTCCCTGTTGACAGACACATAAAGCATTTAAGTGATACAGCCACACACACATCAAGTAGAAAATCTAAAATACAACATGTATGACTAAGCCAGCATATTTATTATAGATAACATTTAAACTGTGTTTAATCTCCCACACAAATCCCTGAAAGGAGGGTGAAATATTATTCTCTAAACCCACAGTATCATATTGAGTGTTTCAACATGACAAGGGGAGAGCACTCTATCCATTAAAGAAACCACCTCTTCACTGAGGCCCATCCAGGGAATGTTACCTGCTAACATGAATGCTATTTAAGATGTAAAAAACAATACCATGTTGAAATATGTTGGTAAATTGTTAAATTTTAAAGGAAAATCAGAAAAATAGGAAAGATTTTGGCTTATTTTCTTCTGAATTGAAAATTGTGTAGCTGCTTTATATCAATGCTTTTAAAAAAAAAATGTGCCCCTATAATGGGTTAAGTTGACTCGGCTGTAGTGTTATGTAATGGCAGATCAACATTAAACAGCCAGATTCTGACTGTAGTTCATGCCATTTATCTAAATCTTCAAATGATATTTGAACTTGACTCAACATGACACTTGAATCAGATAGCCTAGCCGCTGCCAGAACACCACTCATAGGCTACTTGCTATCTTGTACAGCCTAATGTAGTTTTTAGCGCTAAAACTACGAGTAGTTTTGGCGTCTATTGCTGCCACTATTCTGTGACCTTTTGACCCATGTCATTTTTTCCCCTCCCGCTCCGGAAAAGCTTGAATAACTACCAATCGCATGATATATGAACTATTTGAAAGCCTGAACATTAAAGGAAATGATGTTCCCATGGTATTGTTGATAATTATGATGACTTTAATAATCTATATGCAATTTGTAACAAAGAAATCAATTTTTCACTCCCACAGCTCATTTAAATATTACGTCTCTGTTCTTAGTTTGACCAATCTGTGTATACATAACCTCTCGGTGTATAGCTACACACACCATATATAACCTCGAGCTCTCGCGATCGGTGCTATATATACACTCTATGTACGGATCGTGGTATGTCCCAGACACATCGCTAACAGGTGCGTGTGTACTGTCATGCAATTTGTATTAAACTTTGATTATATAATCGCTTCATAGCCAACAGTCCTGGTTTTTATTTGATTTCTGACCGAAGGCCATCTTGGACATTTAGCTCACAGAATACCATCTTTCAGTTGATAATGCCTTTTCTTAAGAAGAAAAAAGAAAGGAAAAAATCCAACTTTTAAAAAAAAACAAATGAAGATAGTCTATGGTGGGTACCAAGATCCTTCTGGGACCTATCGTTTAATGTTCATTTAGGCATTAAACTGTTACCAGATGTAGTATACAGTCGATATGAATACAATTTTGGAGACAGATAAATAGAATGTCGCCCGTTAGGGGGACATGATTATTTATCTGTCACCGAAATTGTATTCATATCGACTGTATACTACATCTGGTAATAGTTCAATGCTTATATTTACATTTACGGTTATTTCAAAATATGGCTGTATCTATTTCTTTGGGATATAGTCGGTAAACGTTCTCCATTTTTCCATGTGTGTCTCTTAACCGGAAGAGTCTGATATAAATCAATATCATTTGAGCTATTGACTCCAAGCCATTATTCATGTTATCTGAGGCGGAGTGCAAAGCGTTGACGTAACGTAGTCCAACATGGCGTCAGAAATGACGTCACAATGGCCTGATTTACATCAGTGTCATCCAAGTGATTGATTCAAAACCGTCATACATGTTATCTGAGGCGGAGTGCAAAGCTTTGATATAACATAGTCCAACATGTTCAGAAATGATGTCATGTGATGTGGATTGCAAGTTGTAGTATACAGTGTGATATACTACAATTGGGTTTAGTAATGATATATAGTCAAAGGCAACACAGAATGTAAATATACAGATATGCTTGGCTTACTATGTATGTGCATACGTTAGTGTCTCTGATGCACGGGATATTCTTTATCCGATGTCTTAAATGTTTATAAGACTTAATAGTTTATATATATGTTCTAAAGTTAATGTCGCATTTGGTTTTCTACAAACGGCATCATACCTTTAATCTTTTATGAGATATACATGTACATATGTATGATATAGAATGAAATGAAACGAAATGTTTAAATTGCTACATTACATCCGTTTTCATTAATCGTACTTTTAGGAGGTTGGTATGGTATGTCTACTTCATAATGCAAACTGTTATTACCATACAAACAAACATTTTATTATCAAAACAAACCAGTATATGTCGTTTCAACTTTGATCTGCCATTACTTCCGTAATTAATCCTCATCTTGCATTTCCAACTGGATCTCAGGTGTGATTTTTTGCTAAAATTGTTTTAAGTGTTGCAGGGAAGGTTTATGAAATAAAGCTTCTTTTCGTGTCTAACAAACTAATACCGTTTATTTCAATGCATATATTAAAAGAAACACATTCGCTTCCCTGTAAATTGATCAATATTCATTTCAAAATTTAAAAAAAAAAGATATTTTATTCAAATTGTAAAAGCACTGCACTAAATTGTACATGTACATTGAAAACAACTCGTCAATCTAAACAATTTGCGTGTAAATTATGTTTACTTTAAATACTTACTAACCTAATCCCTATACTGAAACCTTCTGATATCGAAACTTAGTAACCCACACAACAAAATCACTTCAATAGCTGTTAAAAAATACATACTTTTGTTAGAAGTTTTAGCGTTTCAGTACTTTCAGTACTTTGATTTTATAATAAATGTACTTTGTTGATGAAGAATAACTTTGTTTTATAGCCGTGGGCTGCACAGCTTCATCCCTCTGGTATTCTTATCTTGTGATCAACCTAATATCACAGCATCACCTATACAACCATGCTAACATATCACATTGATAGTGTCTTTCATTTTATGCCATTTTACAGGGTATGAAATCATTTAAAAACATTATAGGCCTTTGACCTTCAGGTGGACGATGTTTGATGTGGGTTGGTCTTAATTAGTATCATACCTGATAAAAACGTAAGAATTACCAGACTTTATTGGCCAAATATTTTGAAAAGAAATTTCTATAATTGTAAAAAGCAAAGTGCAAGTTTAATGTAAACTGACAAAAATACATCATAATGCATCGACGCAGGATTTTGTGATGGAGAAAGTCGAAAGAACATAGATGAATTCAGACCATTACTATGTAAAACACAAAATAACATCACAATATCCAAAACAAGTCAAAAGACCATCGATGTATTCAGACCGTTACTATATGTAAAACACAAAATAACATCACAATATCCAAAACAAGTCAAAAGCACATAGATGTTTACAGACCGTTACTATTTAAAACACGAAATAACATCATAATGAAAATATCTAAAACAAAATCAAGAGAAAAGGTAACCCTTCAGACTATGAAAGCACCAAAACGAAAGGACAAACATCACAAAAAGGCATCTTCGCTAGCCAAGGGTTACGATCCGCACACTCATCTTCACCCTTGGCATATATAGACCACATTTCGTAAATCCCGCGACGAGAATTTTCATTGGATGCAGCTAGGTCTGGCTGCGTCCAATCAGAGCGCACCTTACATTTGATCACGCGCTCTTCTTATGGGACAGAAAAAAATATAAACAAACATGGCACAGTGTCGACTGTGTCATGGATCTTTACCAGTAAAACAGAGAAGAACAATCTTCAACGACACATTTACGGCAAGGACTCAGTGCGTCGATCGCCGTTTCCTGATGCTGTCTAATTTGATCAAGCTTGAATTTTTCATGGATCAACCGAATGAGATGTTCTTCCTTGTTTACATTCATTGCAGAAGCCGTTTTGTTACACACAATTTTGATTGGTCGGTGATTACGTGATTCAAAGGGACACAACGCACACCGACCGCTAGGTGGCAGACCCGAGAGCTTTCAATTTTGCCATGATATATTCCAGGGGTGTAGATTACATAGGTGATCGTAACCCCTGGATATCGAGGATGCAAAAAGGGGAAGGTACTTCAAGGTGCACCGCATGTGGTATCCTTCTTCATGCCTCCTGTCAAATCAGAAAACATGTTGGTATTGCATGTTTTCTCCTACAAGTTGCCTCTTTTGTTTGGAATAACAAGATTTCATATGGTTTCTTTGGAAGTTGATCAGAAATGTTAGTTGTTTGGCAGAAACATGATTTTCTCAGGTTCAGATACCTTAGATTCTTACATGTATGTTTATACACCTACCATCTACAATTAAAGCTGTTAAACCTTGCTGTATTATCTTTTATTGTATACAGCCAATTTGGTTTAAATAGAAACCTGACTAGCACCTCATATCTACAGTTTTATCATAATGAGTTTTAGACATCAAAGTGCTGAATATCTAGGAACAATAGGGCCGTGGCTGACAGTACACGTTAGGTGATGCAGGCACTCCGTTGGCAGGGTTGTCTGTAGGACTTGCACTTTTGAAGATGTTGAACAGTAATCGCAAAACTGGAATAGTGAAATCCTGGCACAGTATCAGCCCAATAGCTAAACGTTTAGGAAAGGTTTAGACTTGAAAGCGGATCATCAGCTCGGGAGGTGGGGTATTGACAACACAGCAAATACTATTGGGTTGCAATTTGTCATGAAGAGCCAAGAAAATTGAGAAACTTCACAGATGCGTACCCAATCAACCTGGTCTTATTGACAAGCGGGCAGACTGAAAAACAATGCAAGGCGCATCCCTTGGCGTGTGAGCTGGTGAAGCTGAGAGGGTGTAAGGAGTAGGAAGGGCCCTCTCTCCACATAGCCCAGCGTCAGTGGTGGGTTACACACTACTGACAGGTACCAGGTTCCAACACTATTGATTCCCACTAATTGCTCTGACAGGGAAACCCTAGAATGATGCATATTTCTTTGTGATGATAATGATCATGAATGGAAAAAGTATAAAAAAATATAGGCATTGCAAAAAGTGTTTATAACAAAGTGTCCATTAGTTTGCTGTGTTAGTCTCATCAAGTCGTTACTGCTGTTGGTAGGACTGATGTATAATACACAGGCACCCTTACAGGAATTCCTGATCTATTTGGACAACACCACTGCTCCTTACCTAGTCATTAGTGTGAACCTGTTTGTCATACCTAACCTCTCAAACCTGTATTGTACCAGCATGTCATACCTGTGATGTAGCCGTATGTCATACCTGAGATGTAGCAGTATGTCATACCTGTAATGTAGCTGTATGTCATACCTGAGATGTAGCAGTATGCCATACCTGTAATGTAGCCGTATGTCATACCTGTGATGTAGCAGTATGTCATACCTGTAATGTAGCCATATGTCATACCTGAGATGTAGCTGTATGTCATACCTGTAATATAGCTGTATGTCATACCTGTGATGTAGCTGTATGTCATACATGTGATGTAGCCGTATGTCATACCTGTGATGTAGCCGTATGTCATACCTGTGATGTAGCCGTATGTCATACCTGTGATGTAGCCGTATGTCATACCTGTGATGTAGCCGTATGCCATACCTGTAATGTAGCCGTATGTCATACATGTGATGTAGCCGTATGTCATACCTGTGATGTAGCCGTATGTCATACCTGTGATGTAGCCGTATGTCATACCTGTGATGTAGCCATATGCCATACCTGTAATGTAGCCGTATGTCATACATGTGATGTAGCCGTATGTCATACCTGTAATGTAGCTGTATGCCATACCTGTAATGTACCAGTATGTCATACCTGTAAAATACCTGTAGTATGGTATGTTGTACTTGGCCAGTTCTATATTATAAACATCTGTATACTTCTCTATAAAGACACCAGATATTAACAACCCATTAACTATGTCTATAATAAGGAACAGGAAAACTGTCCACTCAGTGTACAATAATAACACACAACACCAGTAAAAAGACAGGAAGTGAATAAGCCTTTATTTGTAATCCAAATACTAAGTAATGTAATACGTACAGCTCTAAGTCTTATAGAAACAAATCTCTACAAGAATGTACCAGGGAGCAGGTATTCACTAAACGCACTTCACTGGTCAGGTCAACTTCTTTATGTATATCAAACATTAAACTTCTGATAAATTGTATAAAAATACCTTCAACACACCCTTACAAAAAATGTTGTAGACATTCAAATGATATGCAGAACCCAGAAGTATCAGCCATATCCATACTTGAAGGGGCTGTATATATTTATACTGTACTAACTGTTCACTTTTCATTTGGGGGAGTTTTCAGTTTTAGAATGAATGAAATTTATTGTGTGGATTGGAAAAAGGAAATCAAAATTGTTGATATTTTCCCATAAAACTGACATTTGTACATGGTTAAGGTCTCTAGGTAAGGCTGGACATGAAGCTAACCGTGCTACCAATACTGTTGTTAAATATCTAACAGATTATTGTAATACCATGAGATCTGTACAAATCTTTTAACAAACATTAAGTCTTTTACTGTTTGCCTTTCACAGTGTAATCAGTGTTATGTACCTGGTCAATATTTGTCTAGAATGTGGCCACCCCTTATGAAATGACCCGAGGCTAGTAACCTGTATATAAAGTGACCAGTGGTCAATTATGGCAATATTGACCCTATCATTAGATCATTGTTTAGAACTGGTATTCTGCCCAGACCAAATTATCTCCCTTGTTCTGGAGTGGGTTACGTACTGTGTCTATATTATGACTAAATATTCAATTTTAACATTACAAGTGGTTGTTGAATTTAACATGTGGTATATTGTCACCATTGTGTATAGGTATGGTCTTTTATATTACATTATGCCGGATTATTTTCTATTGAAAGAATTTGGAAATGCTCAAAGTATTTCCTTAAGAAAATTGTATGTGTCATAATAGATGACAACATAATTTATATATCTAAATTTGGGCTGCAGAGGTCAAATTGTTAAGATGTCTGACATATTCATACCATTAGCCCTCCACCTCTGGGTCACAGGTTAGAAGCCTATCTTGGGCAGTAACCATGTTCTTTGCATTAAGCTGTGTGTTTTCTTTGACTCCAGCTTTCCTCTTTACTAAAACCTGGTGCTTCCTTAAATAACCTTAGCTGTTAATAGGATGTAAAACACAAACAAACCAAATGTTTGATTAAACTTCTGAAAGAATATATTTAAATATTTTATATAGAAAATATTTGTATTTCCAATATTTGGTGTACTTTAAATAGCTGATGATTGTCTCCCTTTGTAGTTCAAGATATTTTTCAAATGCAAACTTACTTTGTACTTTTGTGATCCATATACTGATGTTGATGTTTTGTTTTTGTCATTTCAGGTAAGTCATACACTTGTACAGTAGTTTCACCTGTTACAGAGATTGGTGCCACGCTCAGGTACGTGATGATCAGTATAAATTGTAAGAAGGCAGAGTTGGCCAACTTCGGTGTATGAATCGCAAGGTAGAAAGAGGCAGCTCACTTTGTACACTGATTGTACTGTTAAACCAGCCACCCTCCATATTTTATAATGACACTACAAGATGGGTACAGGATACTTAGACACTACGAGATGGGTACAGGATACTTAGACACTACGAGATGGGTACAGGATACTTAGACACTACGAGATGGGTACAGGATACTTAGACACTACGAGATGGGTACAGGATACTTAGACACTACGAGATGGGTACAGGATACTTAGACACTACGAGATGGGTACAGGATACTTAGACACTACGAGATGGGTACAGGATACTTAGACACCACGAGATGGGTACAGGATACTTAGACACCACGAGATGGGTACAGGATACTTAGACACTACGAGATGGGTACAGGATACTTAGACACTACGAGATGGGTACAGGATACTTAGACACTACGAGATGGGTACAGGATACTTAGACACTACGAGATGGGTACAGGATACTTAGACACCACGAGATGGGTACAGGATACTTAGACACCACGAGATGGGTACAGGATACTTAGACACCACGAGATGGGTACAGGATACTTAGACACCACGAGATGGGTACAGGATACTTAGACACTACGAGATGGGTACAGGATACTTAGACACTACGAGATGGGTACAGGATACTTAGACACTACGAGATGGGTACAGGATACTTAGACACTACGAGATGGGTACAGGATACTTAGACACCACGAGATGGGTACAGGATACTTACCCATACCAAAAAAAGGTACAAAAAGTCATAACTTTTTTGTACCTTTTTAGTGCTTTTTTTGTACTTTTTAAAAAAGTTACAAAAAAGTTATGACTTTTTTGTACCTTATTCAAAACTTGTAATTTACTAGTATAACTTTTTTGTACCTTTTCTGGACTTTGAAATTATCAAGTATACCTTTTTTGTACCTTTGTGGACTTTGAAATTATTAGGTATACTTTTTTTGTACCTTTTCTGGACTTTGAAATTATTAGGTATACCTTTTTTGTACCTTTTCTGGACTTTGAAATTATTAGGTATACCTTTTTTGTACCTTTTCTGGACTTTGAAATTATCAGGTATACCTTTTTTGTACCTTTTCTGGACTTTGAAATTATTAGGTATACCTTTTTTGTACCTTTTCTGGACTTAGAATATTTTCTGGACTTTGATATTATTAGGGATACCTTTTTTTATACCTTTTCTGGACTTTGAAAATATTAGGTATACCTTTTTTGTACCTTTTCTGGACTTAGAATTTTTTCTGGACTTTGATATTATTAGGGATACCTTTTTTATACCTTTTCTGGACTTTGAAATTATCAGGTATACCTTTTTTGTACCTTTTCTGGACTTATAAAAATATTGAACATCTCTTAAAAGACTGGTCTTCAAAAATACTGACTTTGATTATTTTATGTTTAATGTTTTTGTACCATTATTTTTATTATCAATGTCAGAAAAAAAATTATACAATAGCATTTAAATAGAAATTCAACCATCAATTTACTAAATTTATCAGTTTCCAAAATGAGTGTCCTGTGGAGTTTCATCAATAAAATTAATAACTCGAATCCATGGCCACTTTGGTCTTTGGTAAAAGGGAGGTAACTCTTACATAGTCTACAAATACCTTCCCTTCCACCATTGATATGCAATAACCTTAGCATCTTTTCAAACTCTGTTACCCAAAGTAGCACTTTCTAAATTTGACCCCTACCAAAACCAGGGGTAGATTTTTCAGATGTTTTCTCAAAACAATTAAGAGAAAATGTTCACAGTATGCTGCTGATGAAATATCATCACTGTATGTCTTCTGGTAATGAAGAAATAGCCATTTAAACGTTTGAAGTTTAATGACCCCTGTGACCCTGAAAGTAGGTCAAGGTCATTCATATTTTTAAACCTGATGATTCATGACCTTAACATTTGATGTGTGAAATATCAAGGCTCTAGGCTTTACAGAACTGGAGCAGAAGTTTGTCAAAGTTTGCCACCCAAAACAGCACTTTTCAACTTTGACCCCTACAGAAAACTGGAAGTTGACATTTTAGAGAAAAATGTTCCCTGACAAATGTTATTTATTTATTATTCCACATAATTAATATATCCAAAAATTAATTCTTAACATTCAGCTGTTAATGAGATATGGCATTTAGGGTTAAAACCAGAAAAGGTGTCATGGTGGCCATTTTGCTTTTTTTGATGAATTTAGGACCGTATCATCAGCCGACGGGGGCAACGTCAAGATAATATTTTGATATCAAGTTAACAAAATGGAAGCTTTAAGAACAAGTAGTATGAAACAAGAACAAGTATTATGAAACATTATCAAAATGCAAAATGTCAGCCCATAGCATATATTGGGGAATTTCCAAAATGGCCTTCTTCCTTAACTAGAAATGCTACTGAAAAAACAGAAGGTATCAATATCGTTGGAATGACATGCTGCTTTAATCTGTAAAAGGGTTTTTTCAACAATGGCAAAAAATGAAAAATTCTAAAAATAGATTAACTTTGACCTCTGGTGAGCTTTTTTACTGGACATATTTTGTAATAACTTGTAAAAGTTTTCCCCTGATGTATTTTACAGAAATATGCCTTTTGAAAAAGCTACAAGTTTAACAGTTTTTTAGTTATAACCACTTACACATTTTGAGGTATGACATCATGGCGGCCATATTGAATTTCAGACCAACACAAAATTAACAACTTTTATATAATTAGTCAGGAATGTTTAAGGATTTCTTCAGGTAAATTTGAGCTAAATGGTGGAATTTGAGGAGAAATTTGAAATGCGAGACTTTTTTTTTAACGGGAAGATCTATAGAATATATAGGGACATTTTCAAAATGGCGTTCAACCTTAAATGTAGTGCTTCAAAAAATGAAGACATCTCTTTTATGGGGATGATATTGTCCATTGTCCTAAAGAATAATTTTTAATGAGAAAAAAAAAGAAAACTAAATTCCCCCCCCCCCCCATTTTTTTTAATTTTTGACCCAACAGCAAGCTTTATTACTTGAAATAATTTGTAATCACATGACATGAATAGGAAGAAATTAGATATTATCTTATAGTTTATCTACAAAAAAATATTATTACACGTACTCTGTACAATCAATATTTTTTGAGATATGTCTGTTTTGAGGTTTTTTGCAAATTATTTACTTCTATTAGAATATGAGAAATGGAAAAGATGTTGCATATTTTGCATGAATAGTACTCAATAATCTGTATAAGGTCAATTTACTGGTATAAACTACTCCCACAGTCTTCAAATAAACAGAACCAAAATTAACAGTGATTACAATTACCTGTATATTACAAGGGTTCATTCCCACTCAGCCAACATCTTAAAACAACATTACCTGTATTTACCTGGACAAATCTGAGTATAGTCTGTTTCAATATATTTACAAGTATTGTGTTAAACTAAATAAGTCAACTACAATAAAAGATACTTTGTAATTAAAAAAAAAATGAAAAAGATACTTTGTGATTGAAAAAAAAATAATAGAATGATAAAAAAATTCATAATAAACAATTTCACCAAAAACATAATTATACCACCGACTTTAGATTGCATAATCTAAGTCTGTGATTATACCATTATTTTTTATCAGAGACGTATATTGTATGTCTTTGTTTTTTACATTAAATCACGGAACTTTATTAAATGCTATTTAAGGCCGAAATTACGAATATAAAATATATATAGAAACAATGAATAATTATTCACTCTAAATTTTAGTGAACCAATTTGCACTTTAAAATTCTAATTTTAGGGTTTTTTTATTTTCTAATTTTCAAATAATCATCTTGTACTTAGACTGTAATAAACAACTATATTTGTTTCATACTGGCAAACACTCAGATAACAGTTGGTTACCTGGAAAATGGTAGGAGATGGATTCATATTCGGTTCCAGATGGATTCAAATTTTTAGTGAAATTATTTTTTATACATATATTCAAAACGTCATAAAAACCATTTAAAATTTAACTTAGATGGTTTCAACTAAATACTGTTTTAAGCAAGGAAGAAGTTGTAAGTGCTCTCACGGACTTAGATTAGTCTAAGTCCATGGTGCTCTTGAGCTTCACAAATCAAATAAATTATGATCTGATGAAAAAATCAGTTACATTGTATCAATAATCAATCTATATGTCAAACTATTTTATTTCATTTTTAATAGGGGTAAGAACCGGAACAGTTGCTAGCAGGAAACATATATTTAAGCATTGTAAAATTAAACTGGCTTTCGACAGAATTACTGGATAATGTTTCTATTTCATGTTAACAGCAAAATTACAATATCATAAACAATGTGTATCAAAGAATTATACTTGAACTTTGATTATTATGGGATTGAGACAAGTGATCAGGGCACCAGAGTATTTGTTCTAATTTATTTGTTTGTTCATTTTTATCTTTCATTTTGGAGATTTTTTATCAAAAAGTATGATTCAATGCATAGTAATGAAAGTAATTAATTCAAAAAATGAACTTATGAAAATATCTGTACTCAAATGAAACAAAGTTTATTCTATACATTCTAAAACTTCTTAAGCTAGCGAATATTATAAATGCTGGAAATTTAAGGTATCATTAATAAAACAAAATCTAAGGTATTTTCCAAAGTTTAGACAGTTTTTACTTAAACTTTATAAGGTTTAAACAAGAATTCCACAGAATATAATGCAATTACTGCCTGTGTGACCAACAGAAGAAAGATTATGAGACAGTTATATGCACTTTTTAATTATGAAATGTTATTCATGTAAACCAGAGATGTATAAAGCCATTTTTATACGTCTCTGTGTGAACATTTCCTAAACATTTCCACTGGAGTTATAGACAAGTCTCTCCAAAAAAGGTAACACAAAGAAAACTTACAATGTATGAGTGATATCATGTTTCAATAAATGAAAATATAAAAGTTCCATCTTCAGTTCGAAACAGAATACAGTGTATTTTGAATCAAAATGGTCTGATTTTGTATATATATTATCAAGTTTTCAGAGCTTATCAATTTGTATGTATAGTTGAACACGGCTGTTTTAAATAATTGTTTTACCTTGAGTCCTCCATATACACATTATATTTTTGTTGTAAATGTGTTTTCTCTTAACATCAGTTTTTTAAAAAATGAGATAAAATAAATAAGTTAAAGTTCAAAATAATTCCACAGGTAAGTTGTTACCTGAGAATTAGACACTTTCCAAAAACAGACTATAGCCTTACCTGTAATTAGTACCTATTGTTCTCACCCTATAACAACACTACCTGTGCCCTATACTAAAATAGGATATGTTGGCTGAGTGGGAAGACACCATTACAAGGTACCAGCCTTACCTGTATAAACTACTCCCACAGTCCTGTGATTAACAGAACCTGGGCCAGTTAACAATTAATAATTGGATAATTACCTGTACCTAACAGGTAGACTCAAGTTTACCTGTATGAACTACCTCCAAAACAGAACCCATGGCCAGTTCACAATGATAATTGGATTATAACAGGTAATTAGCAGGTAGATCCTAACCTGTAGATATAACACAGGTGTACTGGACACTGTATGGACAAACCCCATTCAGCAATAAATTGATAATTACTCCCATTGAATTTATCTGGTAGTTGTTCTACATGGACATGGAGAAAAGCTGACCAGGTGTATGCATTTTGAATAAACAAATAAAAAAATTCTAGCTGTTTTTAACAACTATTGTGGAACTTTTCTTTGGAAAAGACTGATATTGGCTTGTAAATGCTGCAATTAAGGCTGTATAATTAATGTGATTGTGTATATATGTGTGGCATTGACAATAAATTATTTGAAATTAAATTAAATTTAATTTAAAAAAAAAAATAAAAATCACCAGTATATCCATAAAGGCCTAAGTATAGATTTCAATATTTTTTTCTCTATTGAAAAAAAAAAATCATATCATATCATTTTAATCATTAATCATGATTATTAATGATAGAATTCTAGGCCTGCATAATAATATTATTTAATTTTCATTACAAGTATATTTACACATCGAGCTGAAGACATATTTTTGAGAAATGTAAAACCAGATCTTTTGTAAAAACGCAAACAATTTAGTCTGTGCATACGTAATGAAAAAAAACGGTAACTGATTTTAGGACGAAACAAAATACATGTACACTGCAACCTGTGCTACCCAAGCACTAGCTAGGCCTAAAAGTTTATTGAAAATTTTCGTCCCGTAAAATCGTGAATTACGCCGAGTGGCTTCGTGGTGTATGACTTCGTTGTAAGTGATGAATTATCGTCAGCGACTAGCCAACAATAAGATAGCAATATATAATATATGTTGGTGTTCTTCTGATTTGATGTGATAACAAATCATTTTGATTTTGAAGTCGATGTGTGGTGGGATGTTTTCACCGAGTCCGCAATCGAACCCGGAAGTGTATTGAAGATTAGAGAAAAACATGTCGAGTCGCTACGTACGACACGATGTGCCTTTCTTGTTATATTTCTTTTCTGAAAATAATCACAATAATGATGTCATTCACTGATTCGATTCAATTAAAGACAAATGAAAACTAAATAACTAAGGGAGTTTTCGCTCGTCACCCTCCGTAAACCATATTTTTTCCCATGATGCAATAACCCCAAAATTTACTGACCAATCAAAACGTAGCGGGAAATTTATTCCTTATTTGATTCAACTTTGACCCACGACCTACGATTGCAAATGTAAACAAACGGGAGTCGGTCTCAAACCGATTCAATCTTACCGGAAAACAGTTGTATTATCATGTTACGCTGGAAATTAACGGTCCCCAGCAACTGAGAACAACACACGTAGATGGTGAAGGCAACACAGAATGTTTTCTACACAAACGGCGACGAATAGATTCTTCCAGAACTTGCGGCATACCTCGGCGTGGCGGCCATTACCAACGTAAGTTCATCGATATATAAGTTGTGAAAGTTTCGTCAATATTTAAATTGTTTTGCTGGATACTTCAAGAACCCAATTCATCATGTTCATTAGTGAATATTCTTCATCTTTTCCAGCTCAACGATCACAATTAACAGCTGCATAAACACATGGCCACGACTTCCTCACAACGACTTGACTTGATTTTTTTTTAATTGTAATGTAAGTTTTTCAATGTATTTGACTACATAAATACTGATAAATTGTCTAACGGTAACTATTATGCATTCGTTTGAAGATTCGCTGTGATATAATAACAATTAAAGGTTTTAAATGCTTGCATTGTTTATTCAAATCTGCTTTACGTGTTTTAAATTGTCAAAACTTTTTTAAGAAATATAGTCAAACTAAATAATTAATTGTTTGGGGCTTAATACACAGTTGCTGAGATTAGGCAGTTTTGAAATTGATTTTAACTATATACGAACACTAATTAATTACATAATTATACCATATACATGAACCATACGTATATATGTCCATCTATCACAAAGTCAATGTGTTAAATAATGTTTTGCTTTTGAAATTCTTCAAATTTAAAAATTAATTATTTTTTTAGGGTATATTTTTTTTTCTAAAATGTTTCCATCTTAAAATTAATTCTCTATATTTCAGCAATTTTGTTTTCTTTTATACACCTTTCAAACACTCAACATTTTTTAACATTTCAGGTTCAATATATACATTGCAAATATTCTCAAATTTTCTTCTCATTTTGTTCCAATATTATTAATTAGGAACTTAAATATAAAAAGCCTAAATAGAAGCACGAATTTAGATCGAAATCCATGATTAAAGTTAATAGATATGTTTTTATGTTCAAGTTGGCTGACGCCAAGACCAGAGGATCCTCGGGCCAATATCATCTGACACATACCATCCAGAACAGACACTTACAGATCTGGACAGTACTCCTTCCTACCCAGAACCATCATCACATGGAATGGAATAGCAACAGAGACTTGATCCAAACCAACAATCGAGAGTGTATAGTCCACATTTCAACTTAGCATATTTGACTTTCTTCAACTTCAATACATTTTCAGTGTGCGAAAGTAATTCTTAATGTTTCATAGACAATATGTTTATCGATATTCAAATTGCATAGACCAAACAAAATTTCTGTAGACTGAATTGTTTCATCAGTGTCAACAGACCTCTTAAACAGAGTGATCGTGATCTCTCCTCCTTCGACATTCATAATCATGAGCAATTAAATTCCTTAAGACATAAGGTCTACCATACTAGCATTTTGCATAGACCAACAGGTTTTCCTGTAGCCTCGGTCTACCAGTCTTTCGTTACTTTCGCACACTGCATTTTGTAGATACATCACCTGTTGTTTTTACCTATTATCCTTTTAACTTTAAATACAGAACTTTTTAGCTTGTGGTTCACCATGCGTTTCATAATGAACACTCTCCAAAATCCAATGAAAATTAGAACTTTTTAAAACCCATGGATGCAGGGCCAGGGTCCAAGGAATTGGGATTTCCTTAAGCAGTGTAGTGCCATATTTTTCTAGAAAGAAGATTAGTGTGTAGTGAGTATAATGGTGTTAGAAGATTGTAATGTTTATTGATGTATAATTTATGATGTATGTGAAGTGATTTTAAATTTACAAATGTATGTGTTTTTATATGATTTAAGATTGTACTTATAATATTAATGTATATTTACTACCTACCTGGATCTACCTGGCATCAGTCTGGTGTAGATGTTTCCATCTCTGGACCACAATTAGGGCCTCATATTGGAGATACTGGTACCCTATAGTATCGTATTCACTGTAACTAGCGCCCCTCCCCCATTCTACCAAGGTATACAAATTATACAAGTACCCTTTTAATCGCAATGCAACTAAAAGATTCCATCTAACGGTGCGGTAAAACCTTGCTGTGTGCATGTTTACAAGACAAAACCCCACAAATATTGGTTATTTGTGTACAAATTATCCAAAATTGATGACAATAATGTCTCACATCATGAGTACTATCCATTCTGGTCATAATACATTGTACTTATTTACCTTATTAAAAAGACATTTTATGCCCCCGCCATGTCCGTCCTGTTGCGTCCCATCCCATGGTAATGTAACCAGCTAATTTAAATAACTACTTATGCATTCTCATCAGACTTTGCATACATAATAAGTATGATGTCTTGTTGTGCACCTTGCTCTTTTTTTTTCTCGGATCAAGCGTCCAAGAGGGCCGCCACCGCTTCTGATTGGCTAAAACATATCCTGTAATAACTTTTCTTCTATACTAAACCAATCATGATGAAACTTGATGGGATGGATGATAACATGAAGGCGCTCATTATAAACAAAAAGCTGTGGCATTACGATTCAAGATGGCTGCCAACTAGAGGCTTCTGATTTATCGAAATTTAAATATTGTCTGATTTGATTGAAATTATGTATGTATATGTAATCTGATGATACGAAGGCAATGACAGTATTCTTTTAATGAAAAACAAAGTGGGAGACATTTTATGGTCTCTGATTGGTCAAAATCCAAATATCCAAGTTTCATGAAATTTTGCAGAACTTATTTCATATGGATTTCATATTTATGTCTCATAGATATTTCTAGTTCTTGCAGGTCCTACTTTTGTTATCCTATTAAGCGCTCCCTTTGGGACATTTTTTAGGTGCCTAGTGGGCACTAATTAAGACAAATACAGTAATCACTCTATTCACCTGTCCAATAATAGCTCATAGCTGATACCTTATTTATTGACCAATTTACTTGAAACTTGATCAAGATGTTAAGTTGACATAAATACTTTCTGAGGTCAAAGGTCAAGGTCATATGGTTCAAAGGTCAAGGTCAAATTTTGCACTTTGTCACTAATGAATTTTTTTGTTGTGACATACAGTAATGAAGCAAAGTTTGTTGAAATTAAACAATGAGTCAGCTGACAATAAGTCAAAGTCACGGAGTTAAAGATAAAATCACCAGGCCAAGGTCAAATTTTGTACCTTTTCACTGATGAACATTTTAATATGACATTATGAAGCAAAGTTGATCAGAATTAAACAAGGATTCAATAGGCCAAAACTCATGGTAACCAGGTAAAAGGTCAACTCATGGGCAAATTTTGTAACTTTCCACTGATGAACTTTTTATTTTGACATTATGAAGCAAAGTTGGTTTTAATTAAATAAAGACTCAACAAACAAAAACCATCTTTTACTGATGAACAGGTCCGTATGACATCATGAAGCATGATTGGTCAGAAACTAACAAGGAGTTAATTGACTAAAGATCAATCTTGTTTGGTTTGACCATTGGGTCTAAAGCTCAAGATTTGATGATCACAGGAAAGAAATAGCACATGACAGGGCCCTTGCTGACCTGTCATTGTTATAGTTTGATGTATGTGTAGTGAGTATGATATAGTGTTAGAAGATTATTATTATATTTGTCAAATTTGTGTGTATTTGTATGATGTAAGATAGGTTTTTTATTATCAAATTTATTTATATCATATGATGTATGTGTTGTGGGAATTTTAAGAAGATAATATTTATTACAATTTCATTTTAATGACAGTTCCTCAATAATGACATATTTGAAATAGTAGCTATACAAAAATAATTGCATACAGGTAGCTTAAAGGAATATTTCTACATATAATTTCTGCAAAAAATTTGATATAGTACTACAGTGGACTCCACATAATATCACACCTGTTAATATCACATTCCTCTTTAAATCATGTTTTCCCAAGCACCAATTTTCTCTCTATATAATCTATGTAATTGTATCTGGTTAATATCATGTATTTTGAGGTGAATTCCTCTTAATATCATCTTTTTTTTAACCAATAACATAAAATATCCTGAAAATGATGTCATTTCTTTTGATTTCAGATACAACTTGTACAAAATGTTGCATAGAAAATACAAAATAACCCCAAAAATGATTTTTATTTGAAATAATGTTATCTATATATTGAAACATCTTCATATGTACATTGAATATCTTACTTTTAGGTATGGAGGTTGGAAATGCACTTGATTTAGACGGAAAAAAACATGTTTCTCTTAATGTCACATTCCTGTTAATATCATGTTTTTGTCTAAAAAATGCAACTTGATATAAAGAGAAGTGCACTGTAATAGGATAATATCAATGTTAAAGTAACCACAATGGATTATTTTTGAAATTTGATGTTCTGAAAAATAAAGATTTTTTTCTTCTAAATTTATACCTTTTTTGTAACTTTTTAATACCTTTTTTGTACCTTTTTTGTAACTTTTTAATACCTTTGTTGTAACTTTGTTGTACCTTTTTTGTACCTTTTTTGTAACTTTTAATACCATTTTTATACCTTTTTTGTACCTTTTTAATACCTTTGAAAAGGTATACCTTTTTAAAAGGTATAAAAAAGGTACAAAAAAGTTATACCTTTTTAAAAGGTATAACTTTTCTGTACCTTTTTTATACAAAAAAGTTATACCTTTTTAAAAGGTATACCTTTTCAAAGGTATGAAAAAGGTACAAAAAAGTTATACCTTTTTAAAAGGTATAAAAAAAGGTACAAAAAAGGTATACCTTTTTAAAAGGTATAAAAAAGGTACAGAAAAGTTATACCTTTTAAAAAGGTATAACTTTTTTGTACCTTTTCATACCTTTGAAAAGGTATACCTTTTAAAAAGGTATTAAAAAGGTACAGAAAAGTTATACCTTTTAAAAAGGTATAACTTTTTTGTACCTTTTTTATACCTTTTAAAAAGGTATACCTTTTTTGTACCTTTTTAATGCCTTTGAAAAAGAATACCTTTTTGTACCTTTTTTATACCTTTTAAAAAGGTATAACTTTTTTGTACCTTTTTCATACCTTTGAAAAGGTATACCTTTTAAAAAGGCATAACTTTTTTGTACCTTTTTTATAACTTTTTTGTACCTTTTTAATACCTTTGAAAAAGTATACCTTTTTTGTACCTTTTTCTTTGACAATAAAGTGATTATTTAACTGAACAAATGTGTTGAGTATAACTTTTTTGTACCTTTTTTGTAACTTTTTAGTGCTAGATTGAAACCTCTTTTCTGATAGGGTTCCAATCTAGCATAAAAAAGTTATGACTTTTTTGTACCTATAAAAATGTAACTTTTTTGTACCTTTTTTTGGTATGGGTACACACTACGAGATGGGTACAGGATACTTAGACACTACGAGACGGGTCAGGCTTCTTTCTTTGCAGTTAAAATCAGAAGTTGGAAGAAGTTATGAATGGCATCACCAATGACTGTGATGTCCGCTGTATATATAACACTGGTACTAGAGAACATACAACAGGAACTCTAGTTATTGAGTGTCAATAAATATATAGTTGACTTCCATTCATGTAGCATTTGGCTGGCAGTGTTCAAGTGGACTAACTTGAACAAAATACCAATTGATATATAAGTGGTTATAATTGATATAAATGAGGGGATGAGTAATTCTAATGAAGGTATCGGTTTAAATCCAAGCCTCTACATGATACTGAGTTGACGGGTTCATTTCTCTGTGACCTTGACCTTCTCCCACAGCTACACGCATGTTGTGTGTAATTGATCTGCTCGTGTTGGCAGCATTAACCTCAGTTTAGGGTGTACAAATCTGTCGGTTTGGTTCGATGATTTGGGTTATCTTAAAAAAGTTTTTACGTTGTTTGAAAATAAATTTGCGCCTCAGCCAAAAGTGTGAATGTACAGCAATGCCCATCCCATCATATGTTAGAACTATTGTGTGTACGTCGGTGAGTTGGATGTATTGGTTGGGGAATGTCCCGATATATTCAAACCACCAAAGACGTAGCTGTCGGAAGAAGATCACATGTCTGTGATATCACCGGTGAGATCGGATCACCAGAAATAGAAGAATCTCTTAACACTTTGATATGTTTTTTATCAAAAGAGTTCTGGCCTTTAACAGATGATTAGCTAGAAAGACTAAAAATACAGTAGGTGATCATGAAAATAACATAATTTAGAGGTAATCATTTGATATTTTAGACATGTAGAAATTCGTATGAGCTGAGACCATGTTTGAAAATTGGTCTAGTTTCTTTGACATCTGACTCGAGGGGATCAGAGGGACCCGTTCGAGGTAGAGCGAGGGGATCAGAGGCACCAGTTCGAGGTAGAGCGAGGGGATCAGAGGGACCAGTTCGAGGTAGAGCGAGGGGATCAAAGGGACCCGTTCGAGGTAGAGCGAGGGGATCAGAGGGACCAGGCCGAGGTAGAGCGAGGGGATCAAAGGGACCAGGCCGAGGTAGAGCGAGGGGATCAAAGGGACCAGGCCGAGGTAGAGCGAGGGGATCAGAGGGACCAGGCCGAGGTAGAGCGAGGGGATCAGAGGCACCCGTTCGACGTAGAGTGAGGGGATCAAAGGGACCAGGCCGAGGTAGAGCGAGGGGATCAGAGGCACCAGTTCGAGGTAGAGCGAGGGGATCAGAGAGACCAGGCCGAGGTAGAGCGATGGGATCAGAGGCACCAGTTCGAGGTAGAGCGAGGGGATCAGAGGGACCAGTTCCAGGTAGAGCGAGGGGATCAGAGGCACCAGTTCGAGGTAGATCGAGGGGATCAGAGGCACCAGTTTGAGGTAGAGCGATGGGATCAGAGGCACCAGTTCGAGGTAGAGCGAGGGGATCAGAGGGACCAGTTCGAGGTAGAGCGAGGGGATCAGAGGCACCAGTTCGAGGTAGAGCAATACAATACTGTAATAAAGAACCGAGTCTCTGTCATACACGCATCACAGTTACACAGTCATAATCACCGCTACACTACCCGACCCGCATCACTCGCCCGCATCCATGCGAAAATTGAATATATCCATTTTGAGAATCATTTGAAGGTGTCTGCAGTTTGATATTGGGTATATTTTGGTTTATTGAGAGCTGTTTAATTAGGTTTTAATTAAGACGTGTATTTTAGCAGTAATTACCATAGAGATCCTGGTCAGCTTACTACACCAGGGTGACTCCTAATTATAACAGACTAATCATTCTAGAGAACTGACCACCAACATTTCTCTTAAAATTTCTGGTTCTTCTTACCAAGTACAAATACTAAATCAGAAAATAAAATGATTTGACTTTTAAAAAGTCAAATCATTTCGTTTTCTGATTTAGATTTTTTACCATATTTATAAGACTTTCAGATTTTCATGTGTGTATATGAGTTTTGTAGGAGGTAGTTGTATGTCCCGCACCATCAGTATTTGATATATGGACTAATACAAAATCTATGAGAAGAGATAGATAATCGTTTGTGATTGCTGGCTCTATGTTGTGTCTGCCACTGGAACTGTCATTTGGAATTAAGTGCTTACAGATGACTATAGACTGGTAATAGGATTGGAGTGGCTGGCCACACCAGGCTCAGTATCCTCCATATCTCTGTGTTGTGTGTCAAAGTTTCAGGCTCCATAACAATCTTATTACTGCATGCTGCAACCAGAAAACCAGCGAGATTTTTTTGTCAAAGAGCCGTAATTGTAGAACTATTTTGATAATTTTTATTTTACGTGCTAACTTAGCAACCATAAACCTTGTCAAGGTCACAGCAGGGCTTTGAAGCTGTTAAAATCTTGATCAATTTTATGTTTTAATTACAATTAATCTGTACCAATCAGAGCTGTATGGTTGTGCGGGTAATTCAACAGTGGATAATTCTCCTAGCTGGAACTACTGTAGGTGGAAAGGCTTGATTATAATGTAATAATGTAACCTTGTGTATTCCCTGGGCGAGATGCAGCGCCTAAACTGTGAAGAACACGATTCTCAGCATCGTATATTTTATTTTCGACCTTGTTAAACGAAACTATGAAGCATTGTAAAACCTCCATTAGCAATCAATGTAGTAGAATGATTATGGCCAGATAATATGTTATTTTGAGCTCTGTCAGTAAATGGTACTGTGTAATGTAGCTGGTGATGGCTAACACCAACCAACACTCTGTTGACAAGAAAGCTGGAATTTGATATCAGTGTATAAAGTTTCTTTCTTCACAAAATCAGGTTTTCACTTCTCTCCATTAAGAATCAAATTAACAAATAAATTGCGATATTTACTAGGAGGTCGTTTGGCTGTGGTAGGTGAGACGTTGTGTATGTCTAATGAACTACAACAGACTCGCATGTACACTAGTGTTACACCGCCGAATAAAGCAGTTATAAAATCATTAACATATTTCTTTCCAATGTACATATTACATTTTACCTCAGTGGGTTTGATTTGCCCCCCAGGAAAACTGCCAAGGCAAGCGTAATTCATCGTAATTTCTCTGGAGCTATTTAAATTGGAATCAAAGTGAAACCTGAGGATGGGAAAGTAATGGAAATGAGTAATATTGTATGCCGAAAACATATTTTTTGTTAAATGTAAAAGAAAAAACAAATCTAATTCCAAAAGGATGTAAGATTTGTTTGTTCTTATCGTTTTCAAATTGACAAAAACAAGCAAATTATGACATGCAGACAGGGGAGGGGGGCATTGGGTTCAGGGAAGGAATGAAGGCACAATACATAGATGTAGCAGGGGCATTTCTGGGGTAATTTTGGTCAAACATATACATGTTGCTGAAGGTTCGTATTAATACATGGGAGTCTTGAATTTTTTACTTCAAATTGTACTCCTACATGTTGCACTTGGAATCACAGGTGGCTACTCCCTGTGAAATCTTTGACACCTGCCTGCCCCATACCTGGTTTAAACACCATTGAATGTTGAACAACATAAAAAGCTTGTCCCTGACAATTTCACTGATTCCCCTTTAGTATAGTGGGAGAGATAGGCAAGTTTTAATTAGGAGAAGCAGTTTTAATCTTATCACAACCACTATATTCACATGGAATTAAAAGGTTTTAAATCTTAAATCCATTTTGCTTTAGAGAGACGTTCAGAGTGGCTATTAAGTTTACGACATTTGCTTTAAAGTGTCGCTGTAAAACTCCCCTAAATGATAGAAAGTGATAAATTCTTTATTATAATACATCTGTCACAACTAAAGGTCTTAATTGAATGCTTTTGAAAGGCCACAAGCAGAATAAGGTTTGAGAGCCCTATATTCATAACTGTATGTTGGACACATCATATTTAATATAATATGATTTTATATTTGTTCAGTTCAGTTTAAGCTCCTTTTGAAAAGCTGATGTTTTGATGCTTAACTGTTCGTCATGTTACTGTAGAAAAGGTCTAGGGAGAGTATATTTATGAAAACTACTTGTAATTACATGTCTGTGAACACATACCCATGGATCTGTTTTGTAAGGTGTCACTGCAGCCATTATTTACCTGTGAATCTGTAGTGAAATCTGATGTGACTTTGTACCTGGATGAGACTTCAACTGAAATGATTTACTTGGGTATCTGCTGATAAAACAGTTCTTATCTTCCAATGTTAGAGGTCACATCTTTTTGTATATAGAAGGGAGTAAAACAAGAGTATAGCCCATGTCTTATTTAATGGATAAATCAAATTTAGAAAGTTTGTCCAAATGCAGTTGAGAGCAAATCTGGAATCGCACAATGAATGTCTTATGTATATAGTATTGAGTGTTTGATGTAAAAATGCATGGGCCCTGGATCTCGGTGTGTCCATCTCAGGAAATATGGGCTGTCCGGTGCTGTAGACATTGTGTAAAAATCTGTTTCACTGGCAGATCCAGAGGGGTTTTTCGGGCTTTTCGGAAACTGTTTGAAGGATTGCTGTGACAAGGGTTCCGATCCTTTGGTTGCCTATCCCATCAGACGAACATCTCCTACCACGAACATTGATACCGCAAATACCGTCAATTTACAGCCCCTCTGGCTATAACATACAGATATCTGTACGGAAATAAAATGTTCACTGAGGTTTGAGGACTAATTGGATGAGCCGGTAGCATGTTAGGAGAATCCGATAAATGTTTGATTCATTTTGTTGTTTTTCTCGTATATCAGTTTTCTATCTCCCAACATATTATAGATGTGGCGGATCTATGAGCTGATGATTGGCATGTGTGTTTCTTGTATTGACGACTGTAGAAAAGTCTGACGGTCATGTCGGTTTATTTACAGCGTGTACGTAGGCATCAAGTCTCCTGGGAATTTCTCTCTCATATCATCAGGGAAGTTTTGTAACCACCCTAACATATTCAATTACCTAATTGCTAGTGTTTCAATAGTGTTCAAGTATTACCATGTTGTAATAGGACTAATTTAATAATTAGCTTTTTAGCAGAATTTTTAATTATAATATAAGGTATGGTATATTATTAGGGACACCCTACCTCGGAGACCGTTTCCGGTGTCCTGACTTGTGTCTTTGACGATGGAATACCACCCTGACCTGCGGGTCGTCCGTGCACACTTGCTCACATGAAGTCTATAGTGTAAGGATAACACGTCAATCAATTTCTATTATTGGAATCTAATTTTTTCTTGCACCTCACAAGATTGACTGCTTAATACAATTGTTTACTGAGGGACCCAAGCCTAATCATTATAATTGGACAATGGATTAATGACGTCTGATTTTGATGCTTTGGGCCACTTAGAGTGGATAAACCCTCTAATTCTGCTTCTGAATCGTACTGACCAAATGCAATTGTAATTATCTGTGATGATTTTAGCCATTTCTGTCGGTCAATCGATACCTGTACATAAATCCTGGACACACAGTTTGGTCATTGCTGTGATCGGTCATCTAAAATAATGACCGTGTCCGGCCTCTGGTGTTTTTCGATCGAATTCAATGGTAATAATTTGGGGCTGGTCATGGCTTTTGTGGTATTGACAGTAGATATAATAGAAAGTGATTTATTTGACGGAGAGAGAAGACGAAGCTGTCTGTAGCATGATAGGAACAAATACGACGGAGCATGTCTACTGCAGTCCTCCAGCGACACATTACATTACCGCCATTCTTACATAAACTTCTTTTCCCTGAAAATATTCATAACTGCGGATATACTGAAGAATATTAACAATCAGTATTCCTGGAGATTCTCCTGCGCCAGGAGAGTACTCTGTATATATCACTGCTATAAAACTCTTTGTATATGTCACAAGACTTGACGGTGACCCAGAAGTTACTCAAAGTAATGTTATCTACAATGATCACATATCTTTACTTGTGTTTTATAAGATATTCAAGCAATACCTTTCACTAGACCATCAAAACATATTTATGAGTTGGAAGAATTTGGGATTAAGATGAATCTGTTCTTTACTGGTAGTCAGTGTTTAGTTAAAAGAGTATGGTATATTGCTTCTGATTGTCTCGAACTTTTATGATTCAGGGAATTAGAACTTTTATGATTCAGGGAATTAGAATAAAAAACAAATTATGCAAAATTGGTAATGTATGTTTGGGATTTAAGGGATTCGACTGGCAGTTGAGGTTGACCACTTCAGCATCAGGGGGACATATTTATTTTATGGTCCTGATCATGTCATGTTGTGATGGTAAAAACATGGCCTTAATTTCGAATTCAGCAGCAAAGCTTGCCCTAACTCCTGCCTATAAAGGGACAATAAAGGGAGGTGTTTGTAGCCCATGAGTATGGTCCTCGTCCCCAAGGACAGCTTCTCTAATCATTCTGAGGTACCTTGTTGCTAAAATCACGTGAGGTCATCTATAGTTAGGGAGCTTTGTGCAATTACCAGGCATTCTCCAATGAAGATGGTGTCACTTTGTGAAGATGGACGGATTCATAAAGGGACACTCATGGAAGACAAATTTGCTGCAATAAAATATAATTAATAAAATCATTTTGCCTTTTGTAATTGGTGAGCATAAAGACAAGCTGACATCTGCACAATGAATCAATTCCTGTTGATCCTTCTCTAATTGAATTAGAGTCAGAGTCAACGAAATTGACCCTAGAGGTGCATTTCATTTCCAGTGCTCAGAACAAATGAAAGACGGCCTTTTTTTTTCTTCAGGATTAAAATAAATGTTGGTGAGGCTGTTTATCCCTTGGTTTGATAGCAGGCATCAAATTGCAAGCAGAAAGATTACAAAATTATTTTCAATTTGTTAAGTCACACCGTCTCGACATAAAACGAGATTCAGGATTCATTTTATCATCATGAAAGTCCGGAAATTAAAATTCCAATATTTTTCTTGTTTCTCGTTTTTAACATATTTTTTTCCTTTGGTATTACGTGGTATCGTAATCCTTAGGCGGTAAAGTGCTGGTGGTTTTCTTTTCTGACCACATGCACTGCAATTTAACGAAACCGGATGCTTGAAATGTCCCGGAGTATTGATGGGTTAGGGAGTTGTCACGTAACACTGGGGATTGATCTAGACGAACATGTAAACCTAAAAATGCATGTGGCTATTTTTATGTATGGACTGAATCATGGCACCTTGTAACACTGTACATGGTTATATGGTTCTCGTAATTGCTAGCTGCTTGGTCTCATTACTCGAAGCTTCGTTTTCATAAATTTCGGAGAGCAACATGTCGTGTATTCTCTTGCCTGTGAATACCAAACAGACTTTTTCTTTTGAGCAAATTTTAGTTCTAAGAGAAATTGTTTCATTCCATATTCAGTGTATTTTATGTAAGAAAAGTATATTGCAAAGAAGGATTCATTCAAAATATAAAAGATTAAATACCGTATTTGACCGGGAATAAGCCCCCACCCCCTGAGAAAAATAATTGATCAAAAGTAGGGAGGGGTCTTATTCACGAATACACCCCAATTCACAAAAGTCTGCCATCTTGGATATTCAGACACAAAATTAAAAAGAAATTAACATGCTTTTTATTGAGGGAAAAACAAAATTTAGGGTGGGGGCTTATTCACAGGCTCCCACCCTGTTCCAAGAACCTTTGCCAAAGTGGGGAGGGGGCTTATTTGTGAGAGGGGGCTTATTCCCGGTTAAATACGGTAAGTAGTAAGATTTACTCTATACGTTTCTCTTGGTAGAATAATGTTTTGTCTATCTTTGTAAGCTTAAATAAAAGCATCTAATGAAAGGGAAAAAATAACTGGTGATAAAACCTGACATGCATTTTTTGTGAAGTTCAGTTTAAGATAAGGCAAACATTGTGCTCCTTACTGCATGGTTACAGCATCTGATGTAGACGTGATGGTGGTCGGTGTCTCGGGATGCAAGCGAGCAGGAAGCTACATAGGGCTGGTGACACAGACACGGCTAAGCCATGTAATCAATTTCATGGCAAATTACACTCTATTTATTTACTGCAAGAGCCCCTGTGCCGTGCCAATATACTGTCGGGGTATATCTGTGGTGTGGCTCACCGTCCTGTAAGATACATCCATTTTATGTTGGTATCAGAAAGCCAAACTTCCCACCATGCAGCCTCGGCCTCTTGCAAATCTTATCAAAACTAGCATTAAAAGTCTTCTTGTAGAATGAGTAATAAGTTTGACTTCAACAGACATGGAATTGTTGACTATTTGTGTAGCCCGACTTTTACATATTATATATTTACCTTCCCCCAAGATTCGGGAAGCTTTTCATTATAAACAGCAGCCGATTGACGACTGTCACATCCCCCCATTAGCCAAATGAAATGGAAATGACACGGAATTCTTTCAAAAGATGAAATATCAGCGGTATAAGGGAATCGCGATATTCCCAAAATGACACTTACCTCTGTCTGTCCTCCTCCTCTTGGGACGCTGTATAGCTTTTGTCTTGATTGGTCTCAATAATAACAATAATTCCGTAGCCAAAATATTTTTATTGATGTCAATTTCTCTGTTGAAGACTTTTTTTCATTGGGCTGCCTTTGTTCTGTTTTATCCGGCCAGACTCGAGTCCAGTTGCCGTAGTTTTACACCACCTCCGAGTCTGTTCTTCTCTGGGATTTAATAGGAAAGAGTTGATGTCAGGGATAAAATCCAATCAGGCAGAATTACTATATAGACATCACCAGCATGAAATCAGGGACCTTCTACAATGGTTGGTCTACAAATTTTACATCTCCATCTGTTGTGATAACGCATGACTCCATATTTATTGGTCGTTCAAGATACCATTGAAAACAGAATCATGAAATTTGTGATAAACTTTGGCTATGTATGTTTTTACATTATAAACTCCTCAGCCAAAACTCTGTAAAGCTATTAACTTTTCAAATGTTCCCATACTCTTTTTAACCTTGAGAAATGAAAACCTGCTCCCCTAGAAAAGCTGGGAAAAATAACCCTTATTAGTCCCAGGCTGAGAAACATTTAAACAGAAAAGTATAGAAAGTAATGTGATTTAAATTTGAACGTGTAAAGACCAGTACAGAGCGGATTGTAGTGGGTTGGTCTGCAGTAGGCAATTCAAGGTAGTTATGGAAGGCATCACTCTCAGTGACACACTGTCAATATTAACATTAAAAACACAAACCAAAGTTAACAAGAAAGCTATGTCAATGGAGAAGACTGTAGTCATCAATGGTGGCCATATTTGTTTAGTGTGATGTCACCTAGTTCATCTAATGCCTGGTCCTGATTGGTTAAAAATCTGTCAGCTTAACGTCGGGGATAGACGATATGATAAGAAATTCATTCTTTTCAATTCAAAAGTAATATTGTTTACTTATTTTGTTGGAATTAGTGCTGCTGATGAAAAAGGGGTGTGTTTACTTTGTATTTGTATTGTCACATGAGATGGATATTGTCATGCCATTGGTCGTTGTAAGCTGACCAGTCAGAGATAGCGTGGCCTCGGGTCCGATAGAGGGGGATTACAGTCAAGTCAGGTTTTATTAGTGGGTATATGATAGAGCACTTGTGTGGTATTAATGACACCCTTGTGTTCAGTATTCTCTGTAATGCTCTGTCTATACACAACCTTTGAGGGATGCCGATTTTACAGAAAAAAAACTCCTTCCTGTTAAACCAATCACATCTTCCGTGTCAATACGAGATCTGGTGTTTACTTAGGCGGACAATGGACAAATAGACTACTAGGAGTAGAGAGAAAAAAGGCTGTGCTCTGCATTCAGAGGTGTAGATAATGCTACTCTAAGTTTGTATGTCAGACAGCTGACCCATCTGGCCGTTAAAACCAGAGATCTAATTGTGGTAACTAGAGACACTCCCCTTAATGTCACACTGTATTATTGGCCATCTTAGATCACTGATACCCTGTCTACCCACGGTTTCTATAGTAGACTCTCTCAGTTTTTGTCCTAGACAAGTCCAGTTTGATATTTAGGTATGTTTACAACACAATCGTCCTGATTCATCACTATTTTCTATAAATGGTTTTACAGTTATTGAATGACAGACTTGTTTTCAGATTAGATAAATGATTAAGATATATGATCAACATATAGACCTTTAGTGATGATACGTACCCTTCTTGGCGAGACTTTTAGTGATGATACATACCCTTATTGGTGAGACCTTTAGTGATGATACATACCCTTCTTGGCGAGACTTTTAGTGATGATATGAACCCTTATTGGTGAGACCTTTAGTGATGATACGGACCCTTATTGGTGAGACCTTTAGTGATGATACATACCCTTCTTGGTGAGACCTTTAGTGATGATACATACCCTTATTGGTGAAACCTTTAGTGGTGATACGTACCCTTATTGGTGAGACCTTTAGTGATGATACATACCCTTATTGGTGAGACCTTTAGTGATGATACGTACCCTTATTGGTGAGACCTTTAGTGATGATACGTACCCTTATTGGTGAGACCTTTAGTGGTGATACGTACCCTTATTGGTGAGACCTTTAGTGATGATACATACCCTTATTGGTGAGACCTTTAGTGATGATACATACCCTTCTTGGCGAGACTTTTAGTGATGATACATACCCTTATTGGTGAGACCTTTAGTGATGATACGTACCCTTATTGGTGAGACCTTTAGTGATGATACGTACCCTTCTTGGCGAGACTTTTAGTGATGATACATACCCTTCTTGGCGAGACTTTTAGTGATGATACGTACCCTTATTACATATGTATGTAAATTATCAAAATGAATATTTATGTTATACATAAAACCTACTCATAATGTTATGACCATTTTTGAAAACATTTGTCTATAATAGACTTGAGACCAGGAGTAAATGGGCATTTAAAGTATTGATAGGCATCACATGAATATCAGTCTGATAATGTTCCTCCTGGTATAGAAATATGTTCTGTATATATAAGAACAGCAGTGGTGAAACATAACCAGGCTGGATTAAACACATCTGTATATAAACGAGTCTGATATATTTAGGAAAATTGAACAACTTTTATATAAATATTAGATACAAACTTTCTTAAATTCTCATTGGCTGGATTATAATCTCTTAGAGATTGGCGATTTGTGAAAATGACTCAGTCTTACTCTTTGTAGAATTAGTTGAGTAATTATTCACTTTATGGTGAACTTTACAAAACTGTTCTCTGCTAAATACAGTACTTGCTTTCAATCTAATTTCATATGTTCCATTCTATATAATGATTAAAACTTTATTTCGTATCTAGCATAATAATTACCGCTAAGGTCATTGTTTAGTGAATATAATGGTTGTATGACCCTGAAAAAGTTTTTACGGTCAATATCACTTACTCCCATTTTTAGCTCACCTGGTCCAAAGGACCGAGGTGAGCTTATGCCATACCGTGGCGTCCGTCGTCCGTCCGTCGTCCGTCAACAATTTCTTTAAAGGACTTCTCCTCCATAACCACTGATAGGAAATCAACCTAATTTGGCAGGAAGCATCCTTGGGTGCCGAGGATTCAAAATTGTACTAATGGTGGAACTGATCCCCTAGGGGGCTGAGGGGTGGGGACCAAAAACCGTTATTTATCTATATTGGTTTAAGCGACTTCTTTTCCATAACCACTGATTGGTAATCAACCTTATTTGGTAGGAACTATATCCCTAGGTGCTCAGGATTCCAAATTGTACTCATGGTGGGACTGACCCCTAGGGGGCTGAGGGGTGGGGTCAAAAAGGCTTATTTAGCTATATTGGTTTAAACGACTTCTTCTCCATAACCATTGATTGGAAATGAGCCTTATTTGGCAGGAAGCATCCCTAGGTGCTCAAGATTTAAAATTGTACTAATGGTGGGACTGACCCCCTAGGGGGCTGAGGGGCGAGCCAAAAAGAAAATATTTTATCATGATTACCTAGATACCAATGTATCCAGGTGAGCAATACAGGCCCTCTGGGCCTCTTGTTTTAACCACAGTATCCACCTCAACTGAAGTCCATAACTAGTGAATACTAAGTAAACTGCAGCTGATGTATTATAGAAATGAACAGTGGTCTATAGAGGCAAACATCTCCTCAGTAAAGATACATGGTCTGTCCTCATTGACGGCCAACCCAGTGTCAGTGTGGCATGTTTCTGACTTTTTCTCAAGTTTTGATTTTCCAGGGATCAAATTGTTAAACACTTATTTACAAAACTTGATGTTAACATTGGAAGTGTTTTGTGGTCTGAAGCATGTTTGATTGAAGGTAACAACACTGGTCTGTAGGGTCTGTAGATTTAGGTATAACGAGGGATCAGACGGCTACCCTGGGTAGTGGTAATGTCTCTATACTTATTTTCTGTATTGTTGGTTGGCAGGGTATGTATTACCTGCCCAACATTGACGTGTGAACACATGCTAGTCCCTCAGTATCCGATATCCATTCTCTATTTAGTCATTGACGGTTCAACCAAGTCTGACAGATTCAAAAAAGAGTTACGGCCTCCATTTTGTTTTACGGAGCGTTTCTGGGGCGATAGTGATCTGATCACTGGTGCTGTCGTCTTGAACTATTGTTCTATACTTTGACGAACAAAAACAAAACAGATTTGTTGTAACAAAACTTGAAAAAAAACTCCTCCTTGTTGGGCTGAAACTATCTCGGGTGTAATTCGGATCTGCCCACCCGGAACTGGCCGAGATCATACTGAATGTGCCTCGGTATGTCCTCCGTAACTGATGACCAGGGTCATGATTTGCTGGCCAAAATCATATTGTTTACTGACCAGGATCATGAGTGTCCTCACAATCACTGTAGTATTCTGTGTCCTGATAGCTGTAAATTAATTCTAGCCAAGACTCCTAACTTATCTTCATGTATAATTTCTTGGAAACTTTGCAAAAAGTTATTGTTTCAGAGAATATTTGTTGGTTGGGTCACCTTTGAAGACGAGTTTGTGAGGAGGGCATTTATTACAAGTTTTAAAAGAATTTAAGTGAGAAGCGTTCAGGAAGTAATGCTTTAGGTGTTAAGTGGTTGAGTGGCTGTGTTTTTGTTAAGTTGTAAGTGTCGCGAGCCAGGCATGTGACTGTTCCACTCAGCCAGTGAAGCAGTGTAGTTATGTACTTACCTAAGTTGGAGAGGCAATTGAAAATATCAGGTTTTTTTGTCAAACCTCATTGTGACACAGAGTTTTATCTACAAGTCACATGTACATCATAAGTCTGATCCCAAGACCTATTGTTGTCGTGGCATTACATATCTGTAATTCCACACTCAAAATTTGTAATCATAAATGTGACACTTGACTTGATAATAAAAAGATATTTCCAGTTTTTGTTGAGAAAGGGTTAAGGATCCCCAAAACACTTTGTAAAAAATACTACTTTTTTTTCCATTTGGTTTGATAAACTTGGACTGAGATCATTTCTTATGAAAAGTCATACCTTGTTACATTACATGAAAAAAAAAAAAAAAAAATATATATATATGGAAGAATCTGACTACATGGTAAAGATCTGAACCCTAGAACTATCTAAATTAAAAAGTGAGGAGGGGGGGGGGGGGGCATATAAAATATACAGTGAACCTCTTTATTGGCTGTCGGCGATGGGGCAAGGATCCTTAAATTGGATGAAGAATATATCCCCATGTTATCGCTCAACAAATATAATATTCTTCTGTATCTCAACCCTGCTAAGGATTTCACACTTCCTTTATACAGGATACACCAATTAAAATGATACAGCATGCTAAATGTCCTGGAGTGAAAGGTTTTGTATCTGAAGGTAGAGACCTTGTATCATCAGTATATAGCAGGTTGATGATCAAATTATTGACAGATGATATCCATACAGCAATAGTGTGAATTTTAAGTATCTTGTCAAAACTGGACCCCCATCTTATCTAAGTGATTGAAAATGAGAAGCACATGGCAGCCTATCAATGGTCTGCCTGAGATAGGGAATTGATGGACAGTAAGAAAGTGTCAGGGGAAGAGTCAGGTTTCTGTTTAGACAAGTTGGAGGAGGGATACAGTATAGGTTTATGTAGCCCTGTGATATGGTAACGACCTTCCTTTAATTATATAGTGGCAGGTTAGACAACTCCACCTGTCCCTATCACATGTTTGATACACAATATACAATTGAGGAGATGTCAGAACCATGAAAGGCAACGTGACAAGCTTCTTTTGATTTTTGGTGATTGATAACATATGGGTATTTGTTTAGAAAAAATATTTCTTATTTGTCATTTAGAGTAAATAATCTGACTTTGTCACATCCAAATGAGAATCAGAAAATTGACATTTACTATCAGTATTCCTCTTGTAATTTTGTTTCATAGTTTATATTTTTATTGTTTAAAATATGTGTTGTCTATATTTTTTAGTTGGTCGAAAACCTTTTAAGAGAAACTTTGTGAAAATACTCAAAATGACTCTTTGTTATTTCAAAATGCAATGGAAAAAAGCAAATAATGACTTTCTGATATCTGTTAGTTTTAATATCAAAATAAAATATGATACAGTTAATTAAATTACATAGAAACTTTAGAGAGATTGAAAAAATTCCAAACTTTTAGATGCTTGAGAAAGCCCAAGTTTCAAGTTATGCACCGTTACCATGTAAGCGAATGATAAATAAGTTTACATGTTATCTTATTGTGCGTGGATATAAATATCCTGGCATGAATTAAAAAAAATTGACATTAGAAGAAAAGCAACAGTGTTTGTTAGCTATATGATTTCTGTTAGAGTTATAGACTCGACTCCTTTAAGTACAGATTGTAGACGGGAGGCTCTGTGCTGATCACTGATAGCAGAGCTGATCCATCAGTATTTAAATAAAGTTAATCTTTCCTAATCTAATTGCCATGATGTGTTTGCGATGTGTTTTCTATCTTGTGCACTTTATTCGTATGGTCAGCACTGACCGAGGGACCGTTTGATTCCCCAGGACTCCGGACCAGTGAACATATTACGCCCCCCCCCCTCTCCTAATATAATTGGTATGATGCACCAAGCTTGTGTTTTTATTTAGTGCTATATCAACTTATCTGGGATAGCCTAGGGACCTGTTTTCTGCCACAATTCCCATTAATTGGAATGCCTTGTTGGCATGAATTGATCAGAAATTGGTCAGCGGACTGTCCACCTGACACGTTCTCTGATTAGGGCCAAGATGACCAGCTGTGTCCAATTACAGGAAGACGGGCGAGATAAGATATACATCACTTCCTTACGTTTTTGAAGTCTGCGATATTAGATCACAGGCACATATTTCATCTTGTCGTTTCTATTATTGTTGAGCTGTATTTCATCTTGTCGTTTCTATTATTGTTGAGCTGTATTTGTATCGTGTCTGTGTTTGGACATTTATATATTTGGCCGCTGGCAATGGGATTTCCCATAGATACAGTGTATTGTACAGAAATAGATGTTATCGGACTCTGGTTGGGGAATTAGCTGGTTTCTATAGTCATCTAATGGTATCAGTGCCCGTTGTCATTTCTTACACCATTCATCTTCTTCTTCTTCAGAAACATAGCGACACAAATGATTTGCCAATTTCCATTCAAACTTTTTTGAAATCCTGTCATATTTGACCTAATAAGCAGACAGACTGTACTCAGTAAAACCATGTACTGGGGAAAGTTTGCGTGTGAATCTGGGTGGAAAACTTACATCATTATTCTCTTCATTTCACTGAAACAGAGTCTTTGGTTAAAAGACTTAAGCTTGTATTAGCAGATCAGTGAGGTAAGGAACGTTTTAGTAGGTTTTAATCAGAGCTGTCATCTTCTTTCCCTGAAATAAGGTTAGGGTGCGCGTATTAGGTAGAATGCGATACTTTATAAATGTCTCAAGTTAGAGTTGTGTTTAAGGTTCAATTTTTGAAACTTAATCATATTAAGATGAAAGCAAAAGAGCAAGATGAAAACAAAAGAGCTAAATGTTTTTAATGAAATAACTAATTTCATCAGCTGTTGTTGGCTCCAAAATGCTTTGTAAATAATTGGACTATTGACATTGTAATTCTTCAAAGTAAAACTGAGATTGTTAGAAATAATTCTCGCAAAAAAATTGAACAATTTGTTTATAATTAGGCTGACATGAAAAGCCCCACGTTTCTCACACCGTAAACAAGCACTTTCTACGGAGAAATGAACAAGGTTATTTGAGAGAAAGTGACGTGTGAGGAGCACTTTTACACATTCATTACTGGCAACAAGTCCTCCATTGCTGTTATAATTAAAAACTTAACATGATTAGCATTAGAATAAAAAACTAAGAAAACAAACTGAAAAGAGCTAGGTGACAAAAACTGGGTTGTTATCAGTGCAATAAAACTAATCCGCAAACAAAAGAGATTTGTATGAGGGACAGCTTGATATCATTTGGTTGTGAAAATTGATTTACTTCTTCAGACATTAATTCTGTTTGATGTGTTGGTGATTTATAAGACAGAGGAGTTGGAGGGTAGTCCTGACAGAAAAGCATGTTTTACCGTCTCTCCTATACCATCATCAACAGTCACGGTATGGAATCAAAGTTTAAATGTAAAAAACAAATGTTTCGGAAAAAAAATGAACGGGTTTGTGGGTATTTTCTAGTCTAAGGTATTAAAGTACAGTACTTAGGAAAGCAAGCAGACGGTTTCCAGTGACTGCTTCGCTGGAAGTAGCTTTACGCAATAGCTGGTTTTTGTACAGTGATAATCACATTGTTCGTGTGCAGGCAAAACAGCATCATGAATTTTTCAAGAGAAATGTATGAGAACGGGGAAAAAATCTAGTTTAATAGTGTGGGCCCTGACGAGAATGAGAGAGGCGTTTACCTGACGTGTCTCATTCGCCTGACTACTACGATCCTTGCCAAAGGAGTGATTTGTATCAGAGTCATTCAAACTCTTACTTAAAAATTCGGAATGTGCAACAGATGGGCTGGTGTTTACATTACACATTTTATTGGAAAACTAACAGGGCGTCAATGGTCAAAGTCTAACAATGTTGATGTAATCAGAGAATGAAACAAAATAGGGACTCGATGATGAAAGCTTGACTGAATTGATATAATTAAAGGTACTTCAAACAATCATTGCAATGACCAGGATGTAGTTTAGAAGATGTCGCGTAATACAAAACATGTCTAATGTGTGAAAGTTCAAGAGGACCCTCACCTGATATTTAGTGCATAGTTGCGTGGCATCAACACGATAAGCTGGCCCTTGTGTGCCGTTACTCCGGGGCATGTCTGACCTGTATATTTGGGGAAGACACAGATACATGAAATAAGTTGTCGTTAATTAGTGAAAGTTGTTTCGGGCTCTTACATAGATCTTATATCGTCGCGGAAATATAATTTTGTACATTTCAAAATACCACAGCTATATAACGGAGACTTGTCTAAAGTGAATTTACGCTTAAAACGCGTTATGTTGTCATTGTACATCCTGAAACGTTTTCACCTGTAGCTGTCGACTGTTGATCAGGTAATGTTCCATTATAGGGCTTATTTTTGTAATTGTAAACTTTACTGATTTTACAACAAGCAGGTTATTTTAACTTTTCGGCTTGGATGTAGTTATGGTGCAGGGACCCTTGATATGGGAGGATACCAGAGTACCCACAGAAAACCCATGATGGTCAGTTGGGGGACCCCATATCTTGGTGAAAGGCCAGTGTGCTATCCACTGCCCCACCTAACCTCCATATTTATATCTCCTCTTACATATTCTATCTGATTATGATTGTCATCAAACCCCACTCTGCTCACCCTACAGATCTCACCATGTATCTGTACTGTAAATGGACATGAGAAGTAAAAGAAGACAGAAGGAAGGATAGGATCAGTTCTTCAAGGTTAACACATTTCCTGGATCAGAAGTGACAGTAGAACACCTCAGCCTGTAGGTGTGTTGTTACCGGGTGTCGGCCTGGAGTAAGAGTGGTGGGTTCCTCTCCACACCTTTCATCTCCCCCTGAATCAGGATGGATGGCATAGATGGGATGGGAGATAGCCAGGCTAAATTAGCCGATAAGGATAGGGGATCTGATGCGAGGCAGAGGAAATGCTTCAAACAAGTGAAAAGATTATATTTATTCACAAGATAAATGTTGTCTTGATCTCTTTTTTACCTCCAAATCGAAAGGTTTCCTTCGTGATTAGTGTACTGGAATGAAACACTTTCCAGATGGAGAGTTTTATTACACATGCAAAAACTGCATAGCATTCTGTTGAAAAAATATCACGGATGAATTGGAAACATAAATGTTTAGTTGACCTATCTAGATCTAGATACGATACCTCAAAATGCTGACAGGGTTTTGTATGGACCTGCCATTGTGTCAGAGAATGTATATAAGCATGTTAATGAAACAGAAGTAAGATTCTGAGTCCTTTAAACACTTGAAATTTATCACTTCTGACAATCTGTTGTTGGCAGTGATTACTTCTCTGCCACTGTATTTATAACATCAAGATGTAAGATAGTTCATTTACAGAAGTTGTAATAGAGAATGTATTATGTGTGGTCTGCATTATTTTACAATATTGCATTGCCTGATTTTTTTTCCTAAATTTTAAATTCATCATTTTGGAGGAAAAAAAATCTAAATATGTCATTTACTGATGTACACAATTGATAAAGTTTTCATAAATTGACAGATTAACTTGTAAACAGTGAAATGTTGATAGGTTCCTATCTGAAGTGCTGAACTCCTGTAATATACATGAAACCATTATGTGTGAGTTATTTGATAAAAGAAATGTGTTACCGGGGCTTACATAAATGTCATAACACATAACAGTAGCAATTAGGAAATGTATGCCAAGACATTACTGTAAAAACTATCCTCCTTGTACGATAACACACTAATAAGCATACTCTAACAGCTGATCCACTTGTCAAACCCTTCTACCCATTTCATTGTTTGGAATGGGTCGTTTTTATTTGGAAACTGAGTCCATCATAAACTTGAGGGGTACACAGGTTAGAATGCAAGGTGATGGCCGTAGTGTGAGAAATGTTTAGCTGTATTGATAAGTTGTCCATGTGTATAATTGGTCATTAATTTGGTAGTCGGAGGTAGATGGACAATACAGCACCTGTGGACCGACAGGCTTCCTGGGTCTGCTATAATATGTGTGGACAGCTCCAGTACTGCTGTCAATGGACCATGTAGTCCTACTGTTATATCTGTCTGTGGGGTCTACTGGAGGGGGGAGGAGTATAGTAGGGTTACTACTGGTGAGGGGTATACTGGGGGGGGGGGGGGGGTATACTGTGGGGAGGGGTATACTGTGGGGAAAGGGGGTATAGTTGGGGTGACTACTGGGGGAGGGGTATACTAGGGGGGGGGGGGGTATAGTAGGGGTGACTACTGGGGGAGGGGGTATACTGGGGGGAGGGGTATGCTGTGTGTGGGGGGGGTATAATATGAGGAGGGGGTATACTGTGGGGAAAGGGGTATACTGTGGGGGAGGGGATATAGTTTGGGGTGACTACTCGGGGAGGGGTATACTGGGGGAGGGGGTATACAAAGAGGAAGGGGGTATAGTTGGGGTGATTACTGGGGGAGGGGTATACTGGGGTTGGGGTACCTTGGGGAGGGGTTTACTGTGGTACTTCTGAGAGTGTTGCAGCTGTAATCTTAGCTCATAAACAAGAAAAACAGAAGTTATTATTAGATTAGTTCATTAAAACCTGAGGTTTTATAATGAACTATTCAAACCTTTGGATTAGAAGAGTTCAACTACATGTCTTTATGTGTTAACGGATGAAGGAGTGAACTCAACTGTAAGTGAGAATGTTTGTTATATTATCCTTCTGTGATGGAAAGTAAACATATGACAATCCTGTTATTCAGGTCAAGATTGATTTGACCATTAAGAACATGATCTGTCACTTTTAGGAATCTTTTAACTTGGAGGTCCTCAAGCATTTCAAATTCTGAGGTTAGGTTGGTTTCTCTGACTCTTGATCCGTTTGTGTGAGGTCCCAAGCTGATCAACATCTCGGGGGCACTATACTGACATCAATGTTATATGGCCCTACAAAGTGCTAGCTATTCTTATAGTAAAATACTTAACATGTGATATACTTAATTTACATACCACAACATTTTATTTGAAAATTCTATTAAGATTTCAGTTGAGATAAAAACTACAAAATAAACGTAAATAGTGCTGGTTGAAACACAGATTAAGGATAGGCAAGCCGAGGTTTACCCTAGTTCTACTTCACCTGGGCAAGCCGGAGGTTTACCCTAGATCTACTTCACCTGGGCAAGCCAGAGGTTTACCCTAGTTCTACTTCACACAAGCAAGCCGGAGGTTTACCCTAGATCTACTTCACCTGGGCAAGCCAAAGGTTTACCCTAGTTCTACGTCACCTGGGCAAGCCGGAGGTTTACCCTAGTTCTACTTCACCTGGGCAAGCCGGAGGTTTACCCTAGTTCTGCTTCACCTGGGCAAGCCGGAGGTTTACACTAGTTCTACTTCACCTGGGCAAGCCGGAGGTTTACCCTAGTTCTACTTCACCTGGGCAAGCCAGAGGTTTACACTAGTTCTACTTCACCTGGGCAAGCCGGAGGTTTACCCTAGTTCTACTTCACCTGGGCAAGCCAGAGGTTTACACTTGTTCTACTTCACCTGGGCAAGCCGGAGGTTTACCCTAGTTCTACTTCACCTGGGCAAGCCGGAGATTTACCCTAGTTCTACTTCATCTGGGCAACTCCTGACTTAATCCTGACTTTCTCCTGACTTTGGGTGTGAACTTTCCACACAGTCTCGGGTACAACTCCTGACTTAATCCTGACTTTCTCCTGACTTTGGGTGTGAACTTTCCACGCAGTCTCGGGTACAACTCCTGACTTTCTCCTGACTTTCTCCTGACTTTGGGTGTGAACTTCTCCCCTGCTGTTGCTCTATTCATCAACTTATTGAGCTTGGTTACTTACTTTGCTTTTCATCACAAATACATACTTTGTGGGTGTGGGATGGGTTTGTTTGTATGACGTTGCCATAGATACCTGTTTTAATTGCAATAGAGTTTTCTCCCTTGGTAAACATCTTCAATGTTTTGTAAACAGTCTGTCTATCAACCAGGCAAGGTGAGGAGGTATGAAGTAGGATGCTACCTGATGAAGCAACTTCCATCTTGGCATGTCAATCTTCAAGGTTATCATAGCGCTTTGTATAACATAAGGTGTTTCCACTGAATCTGACATGGTGTGAAGGATGAAAATGAATATAGTAAGATTTGACCTCTGTCCAAGTTATGCCAACACAGGCCTGGCCTTGTAAACATCGGGGCAGATATATCTTAACACATAATATCATCACTCATCTCCCAGCAAGTGCTGATGGGGCCAATGTGTACATTCTGACAGAGCCTGGTTGTGATTTCCTATACTAAGTTTTGAACACATTTGTACGAACTCTTACATTTAATTGTGTCCAGTGCTTTCGTAACCTGGAGACGTGGCTTTATGTATTTAACTTAATTATCAGAAAACACAGGGACACATTTTGTAGGTTACCTTGAAAAATACTAAACCTGCCAAAAGCCAACTGCATCGTTACAAGCAGTCAGAATTGGTGGAACTCTAGGTGTCTGGGTTCCCACCAAATGTTGTCATTAAGTAGCCTTATCTTAATGTGATTAACCTTCAATTAATGACTGGGTGGCCTCCCCTGCTGCAGGGTCGGTGATAAGGCTGTAATGGGGTGTGGAAGGGTCGTTATCAGCCTGGAGCTGGAGGTCATCCATAACTCCAGCTCCACATGGAGCAGACAACAGCCATGTCTGTATGCTACAGGACAGGGTGCCCAACCTTGTCACTTTTCACACAGAAATCAACAAACTCCACATTGATTATGTTAGTCCTGAAAGGCATGTGGTTTACTTTGTAAGGAGTCTGATAACACTTTATTTACAAATCATTATTTTTACAACAGAAAGTGAACGGTTTTCTGAAACATTTCGGTAAATTGTTTACAAAGCTGACTTAAGATATTGAAGTATTTTAACATCTTTTTTTATTTCACTATTCATATTGCAACGAAATTTAAACATTAAAATGAAATATTTAGTAATTTAAAAATCGCAGAAAAAAAATGAATTCTTGTGTTACAGAAAGAAAATAAACCTGCTTGATTCCACTTGAAACAAATGTAGAGTTGTCAACAGAAATAGGAGTTGGGTAGTTTGTCATTGTGTGTGTGTAAGGTAATGAATGTAAGAGCTGTAACAATGATGAATCGGCTATCATTCCTAGTTAGGGACAGCCTCCGAATCACAAGTGCCCTGACTCCCCTACCGCTGTTAACCTACGAGAGACAGACGATAAGGTCTTAGGTGTTAAAATGAAACAAGGAAGCTCCACAAATATCCGTTTGAGATCTGTTTTTTTAAAAATTCGGTAATTTAATTTAAATTACATTTTTTAAAATTGTTTTAATATCTTCACTAGTGTACGAAATCATGTGCGGAAATCCCCTCGTTGGTTGTCAGAGTTTACACGTCCTTGTTCTATTGTTTCTTGTCGCTGGGCTGTAGTGGAGAGTATTGGAATGTTTGTCAGGTTAACAGAGAATGTGATCAGCTACAGACTGCCCATGTTAATCCTACCAGGAAGAGACGAAACATTAACAACTAAGAAACCCTGTTACCACATTAAAATTGTCTCTGCTGTCAGAGTGGGTGGATCCTGGTTCTGCTGTGGTATTCTTATTGCAAAACCACAGACATGCCACATATTTTGAGAGGATTATAAGTATTTAAAAATCACAATTAAAATTTGTTACATATTTTTGCAGCATGTCAACCAAGGCCATTTGACATCATATCCTGTTTACCTGACTGTTGATGTAAAATGATCTAGCAAAACTTTTCTTCGCAAAACCAGAATTTTATTTTATAGTTTTGCTGTGGGAGGTAATACCTGTTAAGGTGTGGTGTGTATTCAATGTCTGTCTTGTTGCTTTTTACTAGACTGGCTCCCGTCTCTAGAGTAGTATACAGATATTGAAAAAGTAGTCTGATAATTTTAATCACTTGGATGTCTGATTCTTAGGGTATGAAACTAGTGGGAGATAAGCTAGTAGTCAAAATTCAGTAGAGAAATTTCTCTATAGAAACTTAGGGGCTGGTAGCCAGTCTAGCTTTCTATACACAATGTCTGTAGTAACTTCATTTCTGAACAGATTGTAATCAAACTTTCAACAAGTGTGAGAAATCCTTGCATTATTTGTATAATGATCATGAATATAGTCCTGATTTAAATGGATCTCACTTATAATCTATCACTGCTTGGTCAATTCTACTGAAATCAAGCTATTTATTCTTACCGACTCTAAATAATTATCAGTTAACATGTCCTCATGATATTTAAACTAATGATGCAATTTATTTGAAACATTACAATTTAATAGGCCTGAAGTTTTAAAGCAAGAATCCAAAGTTGTAGTTGGTTTGGTGCAGCACTGCAACAGTGTAATTACGGCGCGGAGTTAGGGGACGTTACGACAAAGACACCGAGTCATCAACAGATGTAGCATCATTAGACAGTGACAGACAGAATTCCTGGCAAATCTCAATCAAAAATCGAAATCTCAATTTTAATTGTCCTGTGATGGCTACCAATTCCGTTACAAATTCTTAGCCATGCATTTGTTTATAAAAAAATGAAATTGAAATTACGTCATCCGTTGGAAGGGTGAATACAAAAGTAAGCTAGGATTGAAAAGAAATAACGAACATGATAATGTAAATGGTGATATATGTCGCCTGACTGATATAATCAAATCCTCCCACCTGTGTTGTATGGACATTGTACGGAGCCACGAGTATACCTTCCACATGTGATAGGATATAGAGGATAATGTTTTGATAATCAAATGTCACACTGCAGCTTATTACACATCATATGATCTTTTGGTAGTTTGGGTTCCTCCCTCGACAAGACACATCATATGATCTTTGGGTACTAGTACTATGGGTTCCTCCCTCGACAAGACACATCATATGATCTTTGGGTACTAGTACTACGGGTTCCTCCCTCGACAAGACACATCATATGATCTTTGGGTACTAGTACTACGGGTTCCTCCCTCGACAAGACACATCATACGATCTTTGGGTACTAGTACTACGGGTTCCTCCCTCGACAAGACACATCTACTGTGAGGCCAGTGAAGTCTATGTGATTTTTTCATAATTGATGTAAAGTTAAGGAAGTTTGTATTTTATTTATTAGAATATTTCAATTAAACTTTACTTTTCCCCAGCTATACGAATTACTGTTGATGTGTTCAGTGGTAACACGTTTGTTACAGTGGTAATCTGTTGATGTGTTCAGTGGTAACATGTTTGTTACAGTGGTAATCTGTTGATGTGTTCAGTGGTAACACGTTTGTTACAGTGGTAATCTGTTGATGTGTTCAGTGGTAACACGTTTGTTACAGTGGTAATCTGTTGATGTGTTCAGTGGTAACACGTTTGTTACAGTGGTAATCTGTTGATGTGTTCAGTGGTAACACGTTTGTTACAGTGGTAATCTGTTGATGTGTTCAGTGGTAACACGTTTGTTACAGTGGTAATCTGTTGATGTGTTCAGTGGTAACACGTTTGTTACAGTGGTAATCTGTTGATGTGTTCAGTGGTAACACGTTTGTTACAGTGGTAATCTGTTGATGTGTTCAGTGGTAACACGTTTGTTACAGTGGTAATCTGTTGATGTGTTCAGTGGTAACACGTTTGTTACAGTGGTAATCTGTTGATGTGTTCAGTGGTAACACGTTTGTTACAGTGGTAATCTGTTGATGTGTTCAGTGGTAACACGTTTGTTACAGTGGTAATCTGTTGATGTGTTCAGTGGTAACACGTTTGTTACAGTGGTAATCTGTTGATGTGTTCAGTGGTAACACGTTTGTTACAGTGGTAATCTGTTGATGTGTTCAGTGGTAACACGTTTGTTACAGTGGTAATCTGTTGATGTGTTCAGTGGTAACACGTTTGTTATAGTGGTAATCTGTTGAAGTGTTCAGTGGTAACACGTTCGTTACAGTGGTAATCTGTTGATGTGTTCAGTGGTAACACGTTTGTTACAGTGGTAATCTGTTGAAGTGTTCAGTGGTAACACGTTCGTTACAGTGGTAATCTGTTGATGTGTTCAGTGGTAACACGTTCGTTACAGTGGTAATCTGTTGATCACTTTATCTTCACGTTAATCTTTCCTGTGGTCGTCTTTCTGTCACCTTATCACATGGAGAAAAGTAAATTTTGATGACAGATTGGAGACAGTTTTCTAGTCTGGTTGCATCTCAGTTCGAGCATGACGCTGGTGCATGTGCATATGCAGTATCGCTCGCGTGTCATGCTGCAGTGTTGTCTGCATTCACGCCTGATGTTGGTATGCACATGCATTCCAAACCTCCAACCAAATGGGTGTATAGATGGCTAGTTAATTCATAATGTACAAAAAGTGGGAGTCAGGACGTTCCTTAGCATTTCAAATATTTTCTTGTTTTGAGAATTTCATGGTTATACACATGCCTAGAAGTGATAGGAATGCCCAGCGCGTCCTTCCCGTCAAATGCTTGAACTCGCCCAGATTATGTAGAATATCTTACTACCATGGTTTTCTAATATGCAAAAAATTGGGATGGTATTTTTAACACAATTTCCAAATGTTTTTGTGTTGTTTTAAATGACGCATATATCAGAACGGCAGATTACAATGACAGCTTGTGTGTTTTGGCAAAAGAACTGCGCAGAAAAAAGATCATGTGAAAAGTACAACCCCCATACTATATATCTGTTCTATAGGCATATAGTCTTGTTACTGCACAGAACAAATAAGATTTAATGAAGAAAGTATATGACTTAGGTCAAATATAACCAACACTACTTTATTTTTTGTTTGATAAGTCGATTAAACTTTCAATTGATTGGTTAGGAGCGTGAGCTTGATTGGTCAGTATTGTTGTTTGTAGAGGACACAGGTCAGTATGATGACCATCACTCTATTGGTCAGTATTACTGTGGTTTGTAGAGGACACAGGTCAGTATGATGACCATTACTCTATTGGTCAGTAGTGGACAGCAGATATTTTACTACGATTGTCAATACAGGTTTCTACAATAAAGACCGATTGATTGTTTTAAGTGACACAAGCCTGAGATGGGAAAGCCTTGCTGTATCCTAGTGACAGGGTCGTGGGGTCAGGGGGTCACGACCCCAGTGCCGCCCAGTACTAGGGTTTCCCTTTCTGTCTAATGAAATGAAGTGGCTGACTATTGGAGAGAACAAGCTTGGCAGTAACAGCATGTTTGACAGAGTACAAAGGCTTTCCGTAATGAATGTTTCATTCTAATGAAATGAACTCATACTTGTGGCAATGGTTGTGGGTGGGTATCAATAGGGCTATAGAAAACCCATTCTCACGGTGACAGAAACTGCATGCAGGGTTTTGGACAATGACCGCTGCAGTGCACAATTGACCATGTTACTGGACACAAATGACCAGCGGATACAATCAATGTCCACACTAACAATGTTTTATCATTGTCACTAGTGATCCATGTTAGCATTCTATACAATTCAAGAGTTCTAAGGACCCCGATCTGGGCAGATCATTGGAGTCAGTTGGAGGCTTGACAGATTTGAAAGTGTAATTAATTACCCTGACATTTGAACAAGTACTTATGTAGTATGATGATAATATAATAATGTAATAGATCAATTTCACGTGATAGGTATGAAAAATGCGCTGAAGCAGAAAATAGCTTCACCATTTTCAGGTGTATTGTTAGCATAATGTGTAAACTTTCGGTGGGTATCACCTTGATTGAGTGAGAAAACTAGCTGGAAACTGATCATTGCCTGCTCTTTTGATATCCTAATCTTTTGAATATCAATTAGAGAATCCGGTGAATCAGTAATACTGGAGAGAGTTTCATTGACCTGGTGATGTATACATTTGATGATGTAGAATTTCAATGACCTTGTGTTACATGTCATGGTGTCAGACCTGTTCAAGCCTAATGGCTATACTTGAATTGATTGGATTTAAGTTTTTTTTTCCTTTGCATTTGATGATGAGAGATAATTTTGATAATGTCTAGCTAGTTAGTTGATCAGTAGAATGGCTTCATACCAGGCTAGTAAAAGCATTGGTCGAGAAAATGTTTAGCTAAGACTGTATGTGAAATAAAAAATGACTTTTGCTATTTGTAAGGTTGATGTCTATTGAGAAATGTTCCATTTCTGATCTATTCTCTCTCCCCGTACATTTGAATTGCAATGGTTAAAGTCAATAACTGTAGGGTAGACAAAGTATCATAAACACCTTGATGTAGTGGTAATTTGGTTTATTGAAGTTTAATGTTTCCTGCAGCTTCAATGTTGTGATAATAACATCAGTAGTCTTTGTCTATAAAGACCACCTTTCTCCTAATTAAGCTTCAAGACTGTGATGGCATCATCAGTATATAGTCTTTGTCTAAAGACCACCTTTCTCCTAAGCTTCTAAAGACCACCTTTCTCCTAAGCTTCTAAAGACCACCTTTCTCCTAAGCTTCTAAAGACCACCTTTCTCCTAAGCTTGAAGGATGTGATGAGACCTGATACTGTGACAAGGCGGCATCAATGGCCTTCGCCTATATAAAGACAACCTTTCTCATATAACAAGGATAACATAGCATATTGTAAAGCTAGTGTTCTTCAAGTAACTTGGTGTAGTAATGTCTTAATTTATTTACCATATAACGTTAATTTCTAAAAGCAGGCAATACAGTAGTTGGACAAGTTGTGAGGTTCCAAATTCACAAGGGTCATAGCTCAAGACAGGTTTACTTCCGTAGTCGGACAAGGCAGGTCACAAACTCACAAGGGTCATAGCTCAAGACAGGTTTTACTTCCGTAGTCGGAAAAGGCAGGTTCCTAACTCACAAGGGTCATAGCTCAAGACAGGTTTTACTTCCGTAGTCGTACAACGCAGGTCACAAACTCACAAGGGTCATAGCTCAAGACAGGTTTTACTACAGCAGTCGGACAAGGCAGGTCACAAACTCACAAGGGTCATAGCTCAAGACAGGTTTTACTACAGCAGTCGGACAAGGCAGGTCACAAACTCACAAGGGTCATAGCTCAAGACAGGTTTTACTACAGCAGTCGGACAAGGCAGGTCACAAACTCACAAGGGTCATAGCTCAAGACAGGTTTTACTACAGCAGTCGGACAAGGCAGGTTCCAAACTCACAAGGGTCATAGCTCAAGACAGGTTTTACTACAGCAGTCTGACAAGGCAGGTTCCTAACTCACAAGGGTCATAGCTCAAGACAGGTTTTACTACAGCAGTCTGACAAAGCAAGGTTCTAGAATTAATACTCAAGAGAATAGTTGCTCACCACCAGATTAAAGTATATGTATGTGAGGTAAACGTTTTAGCCTAGAACTTGTCTATATAACCCGACGTAAATGGGTAGGAAGTAAAAGCTGTTAGTATTGATTGTGGCAGATACACTTCTCTTTAGTCTTTAGAAGAACAAATGGAGAAAAATGCTTTAAAAACAAAGTGCAAACGTTGCTCATCAATTTGAGAAGCATTTAGCGAAACCAGGAAATCTTGTACAATTAAATTGCCTCGTTCTTTTTGTTACAAACAATGTACGAGACATTTCTATTGCATTTTCACTGTTATTTGAATAGCAGTGCTTATAGTGTTCCCTTTTTCATGAGAGGGACACTGATCAGCTTGTGATACGTCTGTAGGCCAGGAGACTGTTAAACACGTCTATAGTAGTGGAAACGCCAGGCGTGCCAAACATGACCTTCCACCCTGCATGTAATTGGTGTTCTGTGTTTTTCACGCCACTGCATGACATCATCAGAAAGATGAAAAATGATAAATTGTTGGCCTATTCATCAAGTGTCCGTCCAGCACTGGTTGACTGTACTTCCACTAGAACAATCACAAGTGAGAGCGTTTCAATTATAAAATTCCCGGCCACCCAACTCCTGTGAAAACATCCATCAAAACTCACCACTGCAAAATATGACCAAGAAAATATTCAAATAATTATTTACGGCTTTTCCCTTAATTGTTTTCAGAAACACATTAGAGCCGTAGAAAACAATTTGTTTTTATTTTAAAATAACTGTTCTTTCCTTGTAGTTATTGATAACATTTGTTCTTAATTGTTTTACAAGATGCACAAATGAAGAAAACGCTCATTTATTCAGATCAAAAGACATTTATTTCGGATACGAGACCCATACAGCGTACAGTCATTGCAGAAATCATAGCAGAAATGATGCAACCAAACTGCATTTGTCTAAGATTTAATGCCACGTCGAGACAGAGTCGCAGGAGATAAAGTCAAACCAGATGCTTCCTTACCCACGTACACATTAAATACTGCTGGAATTTAGATAAATTGTTCGGATAAGTAAAACTGTAATTTAATTTCTTTGCTCTTCTCCCACAGAAAAAAGCAACCACATATATTTTGCCTATCATCGTTGTCTAGATATTTTATAAGATTTTGAGTTGATGATTTTTAAATAGAGTCACAAGCCCACATTAAATGTGCATCTGCAGCTAAACTTTTTCCTGTCAGTAGTTTGTTTTAAAGTTTTTATCAGCTGGTAATTATGGTGGTATTTGTCGAACTTCTTCCGTGGAAGTTGTTTTGATGCTGCTAATTGCTTTTTATCGCTGGCTTCCCTTCTAAATCTTGGCACAGAGCTGTTATACTTAGGAGGAGCATTTGACTCCAGATTTATGAGACTTCTCCAAGAATAAAGTATAAAAACTGGGCAATAGGAGACATTTTATTACGTGTGGAATCAGTATTTGTCATTTGTTGGTTTTTTTTCCCACTGAAACATTGTAAATATTATGTCATAAATTGTTGAGGGGAACTGTTCAATGGATAAACATTGAAGTGCAGCAACTATGAATCATACCAACATGGAAATGGATTTATTTTTCTTATAATTTCAGCAAGAAACCTTGCTCATTATTCGGAACTGTTTTTATAGAACAGGTGGCGAAAAAGCTTGCTCTACCCTTCCCTCATGTACATCTCAATTCCAGAAGTCTGTTCTGTGTGAGAAACCTTGTTTACAAATAATAATGAGGACATTGGCATTAAATTGACAACTGTCATTTATACGTACAGAGTGCATTAATGACATCTGAAGGGCATTCTGAAATAACAATTATGGAAAATTTAAAAAATGGACCATTGGCAAAGGGAAATAACTCAAATACTGATTCATACAAGTCCATATTGTAGACCTTGCCTTCAGCCGATCACTTTTACAAGGTGAAGTGATAACAGATTATACGTAGCCGGGACAGGTATGAACAGAATGAAGGTTTTTCTTCCTGATATGTTTTTACAGGACAATAAATACCACACTTTTATTGTCTCAATCCATATTGGACAGTTAGTGTACATCAAAACGCCCAATTTATCAGAGCTTTTTATGCGCAAATTTTTTATTTATGAAAAGTTATTATATTTTTGCACATTTGAATTCATTAGGGACTGACTAACCTGAATTATTATTGAGAATTAACTTGACACGCATATCACATTTCATATTGTGTGAGCCACATGCCATTAACACTGTTGTACTGATTGTGATAGAGTTGTGGTTGGTGTGAAATCCTGTACAAGGAGAACCCTGTACCCTATTTCCTTCAAATGGACTCATCAATATTTGACTGTATTTCCTCAGCAGAAACGTGATCTGGCTGGTGTGCACACATGTAAACAATGCAAACCTATAAGTCTGGCTATAAACTCATCAAATATACATCCATGTTGTTTTTATTTCCACTGGTGCCCTTGTCTGGATGGGCGCCATTTAATACTGTTGCTATGTGTTGTTTATTTGAAATGAATTGCTATCAGGAGAACTCTCTTGCATGAAGGTAAAAATATTCTATTAATATGCATAGAAAAAGGTTTTTGGTCACGGTAGCGTACATCAGCAGCTTTTTCATGTGTTTGAGGGGGCATACATTTACAAATATTCATGTCTGTACATAATGATATTGTCTTTTCGAGCACTGGTCTTTTGTCAACAATATCAACTGAGGGAAAGCAAGATCTTATATAAATTGGTCTACAGAAATGAAATAAAGGAAGCAGGAGAAATGTGATATGTCTGTAGACTTAGTTTCACATGAAAATATTAGATCCATGGTTTACTTGGAGGGAAGAATCGGGGAAAGGGGGTCTTTGTTACCATTGACAAAAGTCATTTTGTTGTGTACGTAATAGAAGATTGAGTGGTGATGTGGGGAGGGGGTCGTATCTTTTCAGTATAGATGATGGCATGCAGTTCCATTTAGCAAGAAATTCTGTGATTGTGGGAGAACCAGGTGCAAATTGGAATTCTGAAGTTTGGTTGACTTTTTTTTTCAAAGAATAAGAATGGCTTTTAAAGTGAAAGAACAATTATATTTTAGATTTTTTTCTCTTACATTTTAAAGGCCTCTAGATATTTGTACATGCTGAGTGGTAATACCCAGATAAATCAATTGTAATGCGATTCTCCGAAGGTGGTAATCCCCAGAAGTCACACGTTCTCCTGGATGATGCTAAAGAGAATTTCCAAACATAATTGTTTTACTTGGCTCTTGTCAAAACTGCGATCTCCTTACATATAACTTACACCACAGGTTCAACTGATCAATTCATTTGTCGTGGCGTTTAACCCCCACGAGCCTCCTTACGGCCACCCGATGCACTGTAGACTGACACCTGGTGGCTAATCCAGCCATCACTCTGGTGTTCAATCATCATTTCGTGTCATTTCCTGTGCCGATTTACCCAGGTCATGGAGTTGAACCTGAAACAAGTTTGTTTATCAACCTGTTAGTGTTTTCATAGCACCTTGTACTTCTTGTATTTTATCTCGGCTGGGTGTAGTTGAGGTTAAAAAATGAATGAACCAAATGCCTTGTGTTCTTTTAGTGTTAATCTTGTATTTATATGAGCAAACTCTTGTTTTTTTAAGCTCACTTGTGTATATCACATCTTTCTGCAAGACAGAATATGTTTCAGTCCACAACAGTACAAAAACAAGAGAATATATTTCAGTTCTCAAAAGTACAAAACGAGAATATATATCAGTCCAAAAGAGTACAAAACAAGAATTTATTCCAATCCACAAGAGTAAAAAAACAAGAGAATAGAGTACAAGGATGCTTGTTTCAGAGGATATATCACTGTCTATCCACATTGTTTCTGTTTCAGAGGATATATCACTGTCTATCCACATTGTTTCTGTTTCAGAGGATATATCACTGTCTATCCACATTGTTTCTGTTTCAGAGGATATATCACTGTCTATCCACATAGTTTCTGTTTCAGAGGATATATCACTGTCTATCCACATAGTTTCTGTTTCAGAGGATATATCACTGTCTATCCACATTGTTTCTGTTTCAGAGGATATATCACTGTCCATCCACATTGTTTCTGTTTATTGGGAGGAAAAGTTGGCTGCAATTTAACTGTTGCAGCCTCTATAAAGTGGCCACTTTTATCTTTGCATTAATGAATGCGTGAACATGCATAACTTGTTGTTTATGATCAATAAAGTTTAAATTGTTGTGTATTATTCTTAATTAGCATGCTACATCTATAATTAGCTTCACGTCTTATTTAAACTTATACGTTTTGTATGTTACAGATTTACAAGGTGGTGGTAAAGGATTGCAGTCAGTATAAGACTTGTGACACTTGTCTGGGGACCAGAGATCCCTATTGTGGCTGGTGTTCTCTTGAGGACAAGTAAGTAACTCCTAGTAACATTGGTACCTATTTGAAAGTCTGGTTTATTTATAATGGTTTCCTATGATCTACCTAGAGGTTGTTTTATTGAGGTTTCTGTACCACAGGGTAATAAAGAAAGCAGGATTATAAAGGTGCTTGAGATTACACAGGGTTCATGCAGAAAACGTGTCAATTAAAATGTACATAAGCTTTCAAGGAATACTATTTTCTGATGATAAATTTACAAATCAACAGGTATTTTTCTAGAGAGTTGTTTTCTGCTTTGTCTGTTACACATAAGTGTGTATATATGAGTGATATGAATTGTATTATTCTCCTTATCTACCTATTTCTACAGTTGGAATCTGGTTTTACCCAGTGTCGTAGTGTTTATGACTAATAAAAGCAGACAGGATGGTAGAAAATTACAGCTATTTTCGTTGCGTTCCCCTGAAATTACTATGCGATTATTTTACCAAGATTCTTCTGTTTTTCAAATTAGTTTAAATAATTCATTCAGCAGCAACTCCCACAGAAAGCCAAAGATAAAATTGCGAAAATTCAGTGGGTTTGAAAAAAAAAACAGCAACCAAAAACATACGAATACGGAAATTCTGCCATGAATTATAATGTGTGCAACAGGAGGCTGTAGCATTCTAGCTCGAGTTAGGCAGTCGTTCTTTTTACATTATATGATCCAGTATTGGAAATCAAATGTTGGAATTAACAAGAGTTGCTTCCCTTGGGATCACACACATCAAGGTCCCTTGGGAAAGCAATAATAAGCATCAATATGTCGTGTGAAAAGCTGCAGCAGATCAGGTCGATCAGATGGTGTAGAAAATGTTCATGGTTTAACCGACATGGAAGGAATTGCATACTGATCAAAGAATTGTAAGAATTACCTGTGCTCACTTTCTGGTATGATGCCTTTCTTGTAGATTTTTAGATTTGGAACCTTTAATGTTGAGTCTTACATTTCAAGAAGTTTGAGATTGATCAAAATTGGTTGTTGACGGTTTGTCCGTGACGATGTTAAGATGTGAGAAGCAGCGTGACTGTGGTCGTAATGTCGACACTAAGGACCTAAAACCAGGACCACTGACTTGTCTCAACACTCACCTGCTTTGTAGGAGTCTTGTGTTAATTACACCAGAACCAAGACAAGGAATTTTACTTTCCGGCAACAACCCTAGTTTTACGACTTCAGCTGGAAGCAACAAATGCGTGAAGCCTTGGGAACATTGCTCATAGACACAGGTTGATCCTCCAGAATTAATTACTGTCATTGAAAATGTGCCCCTTTTATCTCCAGTCACTTGATCAAATGAATTTTCCCATTTAGAATGAACGTAATTATGATGGATATTTCTCTCATAATTTCTCGCCATGCCTGGTGTGTAGGATGAATTTCCTGTCCGTTTACGGAAATGTTGCACACATTTCCTTTCCCCACATCCATCAAAAAACTCTTCCGTAGATCGGATGATGGAGGTAGACTTCTTGTGCTTTTCTTTAAACATTATTCGGGCGATGCGTCATTTAGGGCTAAATGAAAAGCACTGGGTAGATCATCGCGAGCTCCATTAATAAAACGGCCTATTTGTCACGGCATGATGGAATTAGTGCTTGACAGGAGACAAGGCAGGTCGGGAAATAGAAATTGTGAGTTGAAATATAGTCGAAATTCAGGACATTTATTCTGAAACAAATACAATTGGTCAAATATATGAAGATTTAAGGTTTGATTTATTATGTAGAGGAAATTAATGTGGAAGGAGTTGTAACTCAAAACAAGTTTTATACCAACACTGTAAAGGTTTAGTGAGTCTGGCGTCATTTTGCCAAAGTACAATTTCTCTTGAAAGTGAATCGTTCATATCAAAAGATATTGTATGTTTGCACTTAAACGGTATCTTTGTTTGTCTGGTTTTCTGTAAAATGCACTACTTCAATCCTATTAGATCAGAATGTTGCGTAGATTCAAATCTTTCCCTATCAGCCTGTTTTCATCTTGATCTCAAAGATGTTTGATAGTGTGCCAAGTCATGATACTGTTTTAAAAGACTTTCAATAATAGAAACTGTCGAGATTCCAATAGACATATAAGATTCTACAATAGATTGGTAGACAATTTTTTTACCCAAAAAGTACAGAACAGAAAAGAATTTTGACATGATTTTGTACTTGACAATATATTTAAACCTACCCACATTAAGAGCACTGTCTCAACTATACAAATACTGGCGCATCATTGGGTTATTTTATGCTCAACAACCTAAATATCTGTTTTTGTGTAAGAGGCTTTTGTACTTTTTGAGGCATTTGGGTTTCACAAAGTTGTCCATAGATATATTCTGTCTAGATATCAGACTGAAACGAATAAGGAAATATCAACTTGAAACTTTCTTTTCATTATTGTTGAAGCCAGAAAGCTTCTAATGAACTCTGTTAGTTTGAGGCATCCTCAGGAGATGAAACGAACGTGATTATTTAAAAGGTGAAGCATTCTGGAAAATACAGTTTCTAAAGTATGTCATATACACACTTAAAGATCTGACACACTCTTTACCCACGGTATTCAATAATTAGGTAAATGTCAAGAGTCCCAGAGAGTTAAATTTACTTTTAATTAAAGTAATTATGTTTGATTAAAACTATCATAGAAATGCAAAATTGATTTTTTTTTTTACATTTTAAATTATGTTGTCAATTTCAATGCATCAAGAAACTTGCAAAAAAATTGATAGTTACAAAGGGGCCATTCCAGTAATTTCCTAGTTTCAGCTGTGAGATCAATGTGCAACAGAATAACATGTGCCTGTGGAAGGATGAGGAGTGTTGGTTGATCTCGATCCGGTACGAACTGGCCTTGTCTTTTGTATACGACACCCTAGGTGAAGTCAAAATTTTAAAATGGTTTTTAACACGAAAGGAGAAATTAGATTTGTGCTTTAAGATTTTCTATGACTGAACCTTACAGTCCCCAGACATCCCTGTGGAAAAACACTAGGGTGATTTTTGTAAAGAATATTAGCAGGCTGCATATTTGTAAAGAATCGGTTACAGACCTTTCACCACTATCGGTCCCACAAAAGGCCACCAAGCCCGAGGAGGACGAGGATGGGATCCAATTGGGCACCAGCAAATGGCAGAGGCAATTGCCATGGCAACTGTTATGATGAATCACATCCAAAATTTGTATACAATGCTTGAAAAGTTTTGCCAGACATCCTTGTGTCAGTTTACCGGTCAATATATACGAGTTATTCTTACTTACGTTATGATTCGACACTTAAATTGGTTGACTTTCAAAGTTGTCTGGCGGTATCAAGGAATCCCTACAGAAGCTTGTGATTAGAACACATCTGGTAGTTAGGGTAGGGCATTATGTGTGTCCGATTCAAATCTCGTTTATATGTCTACTCTATGTATTATATTGATTGCTAGATCTTCGTCTAGATGTTGTGATATTTTAAGTTTAAAAACATCTCCATAATAATAAATTGTGATGAATTCAAAGTAAATTATACAGAGTTTTGAGTGGTATATTTAGAACCACATCAATTGAACACTTTGATTTGACCTGACAGGTTGACATGGCAACAATGTTGACAGGTATAGGTGTATTATATATGATAATCATTTGCATAACTGTGTTGGTTAAATAAAGCTTTATTCGTGTGTGAGCTTTTGATTTATTAAATTGAAAAAAAATATTTCTAGGGTAGGAAAAAAATCCATCAATGCTGTTGTAAATGAGAAGACCACACTGTTCAACTTCGGATTCAATGTTGCGTGTCACTTGTGTCAATTTCTTGTGTCAGGAGAACTTGTTATCATTAGGGGCTATACTGTTGCAGACCCATCTGCTCTGTCACCATCTGCAACGGAATGTGCTTCATTGAAAGTTGAGGGGTTTGTCGGAGGTTTTGTAAAGTATCTCATTTTTCAGTCTGCCCACCATCTTAGTGTAAAACCTAGGCCTCCTACATACCAGACACGAGACCTTCAACCACTGCCGTTCTTTCTGCTCTTTCTTTTCTTGACAATTATAGGAAATTCATTTTCTTAATTTGACAGCAGCATTTCAGATTCTGAGTCATATCTGTAGGGGGGATTTTATCTGATGTGTTATAAAGCTAAGGATCTCTCTGACCGGTCCTGTATCCCTAGTTAGCACGTAGCTTTAAAGTCAAGTTCTCCTTGTGTAGTGACGGGGAGGGGGTGCAACAAATTAGAACAAGTTAAGTGATCACCTAAATCTAATGAGACAAAAACCTCAGCTGAATGCCAGAGTTTGAAGAAGGAATTACGTAGTTTTCATGTAAATTCTATGAACTACAAGGATATGATTTGATTTGTTTTCCTGTTGCCATGACAGGCATGCAAAGAACCGACATTATACTTTCTACACGATTTTGGGATTTAAAAAAATATGTATATTCATTATACGTTATTAAATGTTCCCTGTCTTTTAGTGTTAATACTACTTTATTATTGTCAACTATTTGATCTTTGAATACAATTTTCCTATTCAGTATTTGAGAAGATGATTTTGACCTTATTGTATTTTGGAGTATGGAACTTTGGAGTACAGTAAAAGCTGAAACTGAAAGATTCCATACACAGAGGAAGATAAAAAATGGGATATAGCAGAAAAAACCCCCAACTTTATTGATTTTCAATATAATTTGATCAATTCTATTGACGGAAACTTCAAACTAGAAATCTAATTTGGCTGCAGATTGATCTTGTCTTCCGCCAGACTGGAGTTGACGCAGGTTTTCCTAATTTGTCAAGCCGGTTTTGAAGCATATGACAATATTTTTCAAGAATTTATTTGTTCTGTTCTGTTGTGACTAGCATGCATAGAGCTTCCGACAGTTTTCTCCGAGTCGTACTCTCACACAACTTAGGGAAGCTTAACCATTCTGCTAGTCTACTTTTATTGAATTATGCTATAAAACGTGTTATCAAACGACGAGACAATATAACCCTTACAGAAAGAATTCAATCCAATTTTTTCGAGGTGCCAGACCTGTCATGGTGAGTGTTCTTGGACCATGTTCGTCATTTCAATTGTCTGCTGCAAAAATGAAATTTGGGGTTTTTAACTAATTACAGAATTGTGTAATTACTGAGAATATTAGAAAATCTAGTTTTGAAATGTAATCTGAAAAAAACCAATTGGGTTTAGTGGCTTAGTGAGGAGAAGGCTGAAAGAGGTGCCAAGTTTTTTCAATTCAATTCATCATTTTTTCTTCGCATATGTGGAGGAAGGGACAGTAACGTCAGTAAGATAATATCATAAGGGGTTGAAACTTGCTCCCCAGGGAGGTGTGGTTTATCCTAAATTTGGCTCCATCCCCAGAAAGTGTTCGGTCATGACGGGGTCGCCATGTAGTGGATGTAGCAAAGTTTACAGCCTGTCGTAATTGTCAGTACATATACATAACACTACCAATTATCGTAGACACACCAAGACAATCATCCTCGTCTCATTAGTGGCACTGTCACAGCTGATGTCCTCACTGCTCGCTGGGTCAGGCGTCTTAATATATACCCGAGTACAACACAATAGTATCGTAATGTTGTAGATATCTGTATTGTAACTTTATAGATATCTGTATAGTTACTTTATAGATATCTGTATCATAACTTTATAGATATCTGTATTAAAACCTTATAGATATCTGTATAGTTACTTTATAGATACCTGTATTGTAATTTATAGATATTTGTATTGTAACTTTATAGATATCTGTATCGTAATTTATAGATATCTGTATCGTAACTTTATAGATATCTGTATTGTAATTTATAGATATCTGTATCGTAACTTTATAGATATCTGTATTGTAATTTATAGATATCTGTATCATAACTTTATAGATAGCTGTATTGTAATTTATAGATATCTGTATCGTAACTTTATAGATAGCTGTATTGTAATTTATAGATATCTGTATCGTTACTTTATTGATATCTGTATTGTAATTTATAGATATCTGTATCGTTACTTTATTGATATCTGTATTGTAATTTATAGATTGGCTGAAAACATATCCTGTAATAACTTTTCTTCAATTATGATGAAACTTGGTAAGAGGGATGAAAACATGAGGGCGCTCATTATAAAGAAAACACTACAGCATTACAATCCAAGATGGCTACCAAATAGAGACTTCTGATTAGTCTAAATTTTAAATATTGTCCAATTTCAATGACATTTGGTATGTTTATGTAATCTGGCAATACAAAGGCAATGGCGGTATTTATTTTATGAAATCCAAAGGAGCATTTATGTCTCACAGACGTTTTTTATTTTGTAGTTTAGCAAGAGACTTCTTCTTTTATCATACACCCTCCATCAAAAATGATGATTATGGGTAAATGGTACGGATATAAACATTATAATGTCATAAAAAGAAAATCTTATCATAATTCATTTTGACTGTTCTATACTTCAGCTGCCATGGTCCACAAATTGAATAGGTTCATTAGGATGCTTATTAAAGAAAATAGATCAGTGAGTTAAAAAAAAAATGGGAGAGGAGAAGGGTGCCCACATTTTAACATAAGTCTTATATCAGTGTTATACAGGTATATTAAGACATATGATACCTACTTAAGGGCCGTTACCTGGCAAACAGCCCTGATTACAGTGGCAATGATGTACTACATCAGCTTATGTAACAGATGATCAGTTTGCTGTTTGATGTGGCTGCACCTGTTGTAGGGAGGTATAGGAGCCAGTGTGTGTGTGTCAGGTTACACCAGAATCTCCAGGTACAGCTATACCTATCTCAGCCAGGTGATGTCACACCAGGTCAACCATCTAGATAGGCTTGGAATTAAATACAGCCTTGTAAAAACCTGGACGTGGACACACACCTGTACACACCTGTACGATCAGTCTGGGGGAAATCAGTTACACACTTTTACAAGGTTTCCTTTGATGTTTATGTATTAGGAACGACATTGATTGAAATACCATTCTCAAAGGGAGACAATTATCCTTATATAGATTGGAAATTGTTATCAAAGGGAGATAATCATATAGAGATATCATTATTGTTTGAAGTAACAAAAAAATCCAAGATGTTATGTAGGTGGTTGGTGTGGTTTCAGGATAGGTTTGAGCATTTTTTGTAAAATATATAACCAGAATTATCTCTTTATGATTCAAAATAGCTTGGACCAATCAAATATTTCTGTCTATTGAACATGTCCTCTCATATATACCATTTTACTATTTTCATACTGAATTCAGGGCAATATTACTCATGCATACAATTCAACATGACAGTTGGAGAAACAAATTAAATAGAATAACTTAAGATAAAAGATATTCTTCTGTGTCGATGACGCCTGTTTCCTGCTTATCAGTTAGACAAATCATTTTATGAAAAATAGAATACATTTCAATATAATTACAATTCTCGTGACTGTGTAGTTTGTAAGACCTGGTTATGACACGAGCTCCCTCCCAACTCGTGTTGTGTTCTGTAGTCAGGTCAAGCTTATCTTTTAAATATTCATATTTTTGGAGTAAAAATCTATATCTAATGTATGCCTTTCTATAATATGTAAAAAAAGATGAAACGATTTAAACGGAAATGAAGATGTAAGTGGGTAAAAAGGATAGAAAGATTCCCTATCAGAACATGTTTTGTGCCTTTCAAATCTATTTTCCATTTAATATTTGTGATAACACTGGTCTTTTTAGTGGAATTTGGAATTTATGGAAATGAATTTTTGATGTAGGTTGTTATGTGAGGGCATAGGAATGGCGTGGCAGTGTACACAGATAAGATCTGGTGTAGCAATCCTCCTCCTGATACACTTCACCATTACTCATAATACAGCCGCTATTGTAGTAATACCCCAGTCAATCAGCAGATACAAACTCTGCAGTTTTTTTTTCCACAGAAATATTTCATTAATGTGATCCTGATGCCTAGAGAATTGAATTCAGGCTGACTGGTTTTATATATAATGTGTGTTATTTAAACGGAGAGTGCCGATTTTTTAATCCTCCATTTTGTTGTAGATCTGTTAGGCAGATATATGAACTCTTTTTATGTATAATTCGGTAAAAACTTGTGTTCCTTTTTATTAAAGAGAAAAAAAACATCACAAAAGCTAAAAGTATCCAAACTCAGTCCCACACCAAACCCATAGAAACCAGTGTGTTTTGTTCCATTTGTGTTCTAAAAATGTTGTATGATAAACTGACTAATATATACAGTAGGTCCTTTCTGGAATGTTGGAAAAATGAAAATCTGTGAAAGTACATATAAGTGCAGTGAAACAGTATACATCCTACACCTTCCATGGAAATGCACCGTCCAGTTAGACCTGTCATCCAGTTAGACCTGTCGTCCAGTTAGACACTATCGACTAGTTAGACGCTATCGACTAGATAGACCTTATCGGAGGAATACAATGTGTCACCATGACGCTGTTGGACAATGGCTGTCCCCAGTAGGATTGTTTTTGGTCCCAATAGGAGCTACAGGACCAACCTTATCTGACAGAGAGCCACATCCATATTTATATGTGGTATAGTGCTAGGCTTCTGTCTCCTCCGATACCAAACTGGTGGTGGGACTCATAATCTTCTCCTTCAGGCAAATCGTCTTTAGTGATGAGAAAGAGAATGGATATAGGGAGTCGGATACGCTGTATATAGATTGTGAAGGCCCTGTTACAACTGTAGAAAAAGTTTGGATATAGGGAATCGGGAGTCGCTATAATAAAATGCGAACATTTACCTGTAGCACAACTAATAAATGTTTATATGTGACGTTTTGATGACTTATACTGTATTAACAATCATGCAAAAACTTTCATTGGTTGTGCTACAAGATTCTTTTCACAATCCAAACTTAGCAATTTAAAGAAAAAGTTTTCAAAAACTTGCCTGGTATACTTGCACAGAGATTGTGGAGTTTGCCTGGCCTGACATGAATTACACCCTGTCTGAAGGTTGGTGCCTTGTTGGCATGCAAATAATAACATAGTAAGCAGGGAAACGTCTCCTTGGGGACTCAAAATATGGACAGCTTCCAAATTCTCAAATTCAATTTTGTGGCAATGTGAAGAAGATACGTGGTCTATCTGTCATCAGAGGATTTAGGACTAGATCTGTTTCTCTAAGTTATGGCAGGGCGGCTATAGATGGCAGCTATTTCACAGGCTAGTACTGAATCTCCTAGTCTTTGTTAGTAAACCGATCAGGTACACCATACCATACACGCAATACTGGCTTTTTGTAGCGTTTGATTGATCAGGCTGCAGGGAAAACCACTTTTAGATATTTAGAATAAGACAAAGAAAAAGTGGTGAAGATTTAGTTTTAGAAATGTGAATTATTTGAAATATGAATTATTCTGTGTTGATATACTCAAAGGCATTAGGTCTTTCTAGAAAAGGAACACAATAATAAATTAGGAAAGGAAATATATATTTTGTGGTAGTCCCTCGGGGAACCAGGTATTATTGGGATTGCTGTAGAATGGAAATATTAATATTCTTGACGCCTCAGTCAATTTAAATATAGATAATGGATGGCTGGGGAAGCACCACCTGAAACAGTAAACTGTTTAGCCACAGTGACACAGAGCCTACTGAGGCAAACTGAACTGCAGGATACTTTCTCATGGGGAGAGCAGTTTGAATTAAAATAAAAAATTTATTTGGTTTATCATCAAATAGATGGAGACTTTGGAGTGAGTTTATTGTTATTAATCAGTTACTCAGTGGGAAGATTTGGTTGTGTACTTTTATACCACCCATCTGTCAGCTTGTGTTGTAGTGACAGCAGACATTATTCTCTCCTATATTCAGTATAACCCTATACTTACTCAAACTCGGTTAACTCGAACACACCTCATTCAGCAAACATTGTATTTGGTCCTGACCAAGTTCCTACATATTCAATCAACCTCGGATTACTCGAATACCATGTCTTCCACGAACTTTTGATCAGGTGCCCACGTGTTCGAGTAAGTGGGATTTTACTGTAAGTATATTGTGTATCACTCTAAAGCAGTTAACTCTTATCTCTTTACAGTGATATAATTGTAGATTTTCAGCCTTTGGTCCAAGGCCTTTATAGATAGGCAAACTTAATTGATAAGCCAAATTAGATTAATTTTATACTATATAAGGAAATATGCTCTATATAAGTTGTCATCTAATATGTTGTTTACTCATGTTTTCCTACTTAACAGATGCCAGTATTAAATTCATTTTTAAAGTTCTGTGTGAAATTCAGATTTTACTGATTAATTTGGTTCAGTAAGAACATTTTTATTCTAGAAATATCTCATTTTAGAAAAAAAACAGTGAAAAACAGATTCTCCAACTGTTTTGCATGATGGCGTGTACTGTTTGACCACAATACTTATGGTTATTGACGTGATGACGTGTGCTGTTTGACCACGATACTTACGGATATTGACGTGATGGCGTGTACTGTTTGACCACAATACTTATGGTTATTGAAATGATTCTATTTTATGGGTTTTCTATATTCAGACAGATGCACCAAAAGTCTATATCGGTTGATTATTTTCCAGAACGGTAGATGTAGATCATGTCTCTCAGTGGCAATTATTTTAGTCGCTGGATAAGCCGCCAACTTATATGAAAAAAAGACTGTAATTGACTCTGAATAAAACTCATGGGGCTATAGTAACAGCTCTGGGAGAGTTGAGGCACAGCGCAAATCCGCCAAATCTTCTATTGTTAAAATTATGGGTTTTCAGGTTGAAATCTTTATCTGTCTGTAAGGTTGGAGGTACTGGGATTGTCGCGTCTTACTGGTGCCGACATATTCAAATAGGTTGTCACGGCTTTTCCAGGGTTATCATTTTCAATTCTACTTACTGGAAATAATTTACATGTTTTGGCGTCTATAAAAGAGGTTTTGCTTGTCTGGAAGTACAAACCTGCTCTCCATATCAGTAAATGTACAGTGGTCTTGGTCGATGAAATGCTTGATGGTGTAATGGATTTCGGGGAAGATTGACGTTGCTTATTCCAGGTCATGAAAATGTTTCCTGAGAGCAAACCAAGTCATTAATAGGATTTGGTGTTTTGACCTTCAGTGGGCACAAACAAATGATTTTACACTTCGGGTCAAGGAAGTGCTTATCATGTATTCTGGGTAATTGCATACAGATACATACAATCATTGATGTCTATAATCAGAAATGATATCCCTGGTTGAAATTAGATACAGTTTTACAACCTGAGGTTAAACCTGTAATATATTGTGTCTGCAAGTTTAAAAATTCAATAGAAACATGGTTTAAAGCATTTTACCCAAGGGTGCATGTTCTGAAAGAATGGAAGGGGAGCGAAGTGTTGCTGCAATATTGCCTCATACTTTTATGAGGATCCCATACACAACAGTATTTTCAATTATAAACTATAACTCATTTTCAAGTACAAGAGAATAATTTAAGTCGTGCTGTAATACTCTGATGATTTAGAAGATAAACATGTTGGTGTTGGTGACAAATAGGTTATATTTGTGTTGTTTGTTGTTCCACAGGTGTAGTGTTGTGTCCGAGTGTAAGAACCACGACCATAATCTCCACTGGCTGGAATACAGCGGTCAGACTTGCCCTAACATCACACATGTGTTCCCAGACAAGATACAGAAGGACAACACCAAGACAACCAGAGTAAGTAACACAACATAAACTAGGTCACAGCGACCTAGATGTGATGAGACGCATGAAGCAAACTGTAACCATGAAAAAACTGTGTCTTAAAAGTTTCTATGAACAAATTAGGCCAGTGTAACCTAATGAATAATTTCCATTGATAAATACTGTGACCTACCACATGTAGATGCAAATTATCACTATGAAAATTACACACTTTAAATGAATAAATAAGTAAAATGTGACTTAACAAATAATTGTAACAATGAAATAAAGTCACTGTGATCTACATGGATAAAGTCATCTTGATGAATCCAGTCGTTACAATACTAACACTATTTTGTAGAGGATCTTTTTGCAATCAAAGCAAATGAAATCAGTTATCAACCTTTCATAGGCAAGAAAGTTTGTTAAATCAAACATCTTTGTTCAGTGAAATTACTAATATTTCAAGCTTTCCCTATGAGATGGTATGGCGTGATTGTTACTTATCTTGCCGAGGAATAAGTGGTACAGCTCCTGATGGGCAGACACTTCTGACCCGTATGTCGATCAGCTTGGACAGGAGAATTGGCTTCACTCCATCATAGGTGGTTGACCGATAGTGTGGCCAGGGTCTATTGTTACTGTATGGTAATCTGTCATACTGGCCATAAGGACTTGTTCGTTTGGAAGTAAACACACATTTGTATTCAATCTGTCACAATTTCTATTTCAAATTAGCAGCATTCAACCACAATTGATGGCCATTCATTTGCAAGACCACGTGAAGCGACAATAAATAGGGGAAATTGTCTTTTGTAATGGTAAAAAAGTCTACATTTTCACAAATTTTGTCTGTGTGTCAATGGAGTTTTTCTGCATACGGCTGTCATCTTTTATGTGTAGGGGATGCTTTATGGAAGTAGCACATATTACAGTGTGAATATCAATAAGTCTCCTCGTAGCCGGACAGTAAACCAGGAAATTACGATTTCTCCCGCTATTAGATATGAATATTTAGGACAAGAAAGATGATGGCATTGTCTTGTGTAGACCAGAGTGTGCTGTCCAACCTTTCATACAAAATATTGACCATTGTGTGTATCAGTGGTCATCGAGTGGTCACTGTGGTGTTTAGGACAAATCACACGTGTAATTAGTGTAAACGAGGTATACCAACACCTGTAATGTTTAATACATCCCAGACAATGAGAAGGAACTGCTGCAGTCATATATATATACCTGTGGTTTCCTGCCAAGCTGGTGTCTACCTTTGGAAATGCTTTCCTAATAAGCTGATTAAGTTTCCATAAAACGATAACAAATACTGGAAGGTTTCTCTGCGTACTAGCAATTGCTCAGTCCTTATCCTGTGACCTCCTAGCCCGACATCTCTACAGTACCAATTTATGATTTTGGAATGGAGCTGATGATTTTGGTATGGACCATCCAACTCTTGTCATAAGCCCCCTATGTTTGAATGTTTTCTTTCTCTAACTGTTTCTTCAATCATTGTAGCATTAATTACTTTTCCTCAAATGACAAGGCCCAAAGTTCTTCACCCATTGAACTACCATTAACATATTCTTGTTAAAATACTACTCCCAGTCTACAGTCTCTTTGTAGGCTAGTACTCGGCACTATCTTTACTCTGCTGTGCTTGCAATCCTAAGCAATAAGGTTCAATTTTATTGAAATAATTCTATTTAATAATACATCTTTGCTGCAGTTTTGCTTTTCATCAATGCAAATTACACCTTAATCTGTACTTTTGAATTCAGAAATCAATATCGGTACTTGCAGACAATGAACACATCATGTGAAAATTGTCCTCATTACACATGAGAGCTTGATAATTGTGGTTCTGCTTCAAACCACTTTTAAAAAAGATCAAATGAAGAAAAATGGGGTTTTTTTTTTAAAGAAAAAAACCTATAGTTTTACATTCAGAAAGATTTATATGGTTGCATACCGTAGCAGGGTTGTCATATACCATAACAAGGCTGGGTATAACATCAGTACACAATACTCTGTGGAAAACATGTGTCAGTATAGATGTAGATTGTATTAGTACCTGGGGCATTACTATAGAGGAGGTATATATAACCAAGGGAGATAAGTCTTATACCTAACTGGATTTTATTGTAATTCAAATAAGAATTGATTGCCTGTTCTGTTTGGGCAGAGTGAACGTAGAATATGCTGTTTTGGCTTAGTATGGAGGGCATACAGAAACGTTAATTAAAAGTAGAATCATTTTATGTTTATGCTGTTGTCAAAGTTAATTATGTAATAAGGACAAGATTAAAACAAGTATCAATTTAAAGAAAATTAGATTGGCATCTAGAGAGCAGATGAAACTTGAGCTAGGATGGAGAAGAGTTAGTGTACATCTGTACTTTATAGCAGCCTTACTGCTTGTCAATTAATTAAGTATTTACTGGGGGAAAAATCAGATACAGGAGCACTTTAGTGATCTCCTTCTATTAGTCTTTTCCAGTAAACCTTGAACACTGAGTTACTGCTTAACACAAAGTAAACAGATAACACTGAATCGCTGGTGAAGTATAACACAGAATTGCAAGATAATTGTAACCCAGAACTACCAGTTAACTATTACATTCAGTTAGAGTTATCAGTTAACTATATCATTGAGCTACCCATTAACTATAACACTGAGTAACCCGCTAACTATAACACAGAGTTACCAGTTAAATGGATCATTGAGTTACCAGTTAACTATAACACAGAGTTACCAGTTAACTATAACATTGAGTTACCAGTTAACTATATCATTGAGTAACCAGTTAACTATATCATTGAGTTTCCCGTTAACTATATCATTGAGTTACCAGTTAACTATATCATTGAGTAACCAGTTAACTATAACATTGAGTTACCAGTTAACTATATCATTGAGTTACCAGTTAACTATAACATTGAGTTACCAGTTAACTATAACATTGAGTAACCAGTTAACTATATCATTGAGTTACCAGTTAACTATAACATTGAGTAACCAGTTAACTATAACACAGAGTTACATGTTAACTATATCATTGAGTTACCAGTTAACTATATCATTGAGTTACCAGTTAACTATAACATTGAGTTACCAGTTAACTATATCATTGAGTTACCAGTTAACTATATCATTGAGTTACCAGTTAACTATATCATTGAGTTACCAGTTAACTATATCATTGAGTTACCAGTTAACTATAACATTGAGTTACCAGTTAACTATATCATTGAGTTACCAGTTAACAATATCATTGAGTTACCAGTTAACTATATCATTGAGTTACCAGTTAACTATAACATTGAGTTACCAGTTAACTATATCATTGAGTTACCAGTTAACTATTACATTGAGTAACTAGTTAACTATAACACAGAGTTACATATTAACTATAACATTGAGTAACCAGTTAACTATATCATTGAGTTACCAGTTAACTATAACATTGAGTAACCAGTTAACTATAACACAGAGTTACATGTTAACTATAACACAGAGTTACCAGTTAACTATATCATTGAGTTACCAGTTAACTATATCATTGAGTTACCTGTTAACTATATCATTGAGTTACCAGTTAACTATAACATTGAGTTACCAGTTAACTATATCATTGAGTTACATGTTAACTATATCATTGAGTTACCAGTTAACTATGTCATTGAGTAACCAGTTAACTATATCATTGAGTTTCCCGTTAACTATAACATTGAGTTACCAGTTAACTATATCATTGAGTTACCAGTTAACTATATCATTGAGTAACCAGTTAACTATATAATTGAGTTTCCCGTTAACTATAACATTGAGTTACCAGTTAACTATATCATTGAGTAACCAGTTAACTATAACACAGAGTTACATGTTAACTATATCATTGAGTTACCAGTTAACTATAACATTGAGTTACCAGTTAACTATATCATTGAGTTACCAGTTAACTATTACATTGAGTAACTAGTTAACTATAACACAGAGTTACATATTAACTATAACATTGAGTAACCAGTTAACTATATCATTGAGTTACCAGTTAACTATAACATTGAGTAACCAGTTAACTATAACACAGAGTTACATGTTAACTATAACACAGAGTTACCAGTTAACTATATCATTGAGTTATCAGTTAACTATATCATTGAGTTACCAGTTAACTATATCATTGAGTTACCAGTTAACTATATCATTGAGTTACCAGTTAACTATATCATTGAGTTACCAGTTAACTATAACATTGAGTAACCAGTTAACTATATCATTGAGTAACCAGTTAACTATAACATTGAGTAACCAGTTAACTATAACATTGAGTAACCAATTAACTATATCATTGAGTAACCAGTTAACTATAACATTGAGTAACCAGTTAACTATAACATTGAGTAACCGGTTAATTATAACATTGAGTTACCAGTTAACTATATCATTGAGTTACCAGTTAACTATAACACAGAGTTACATGTTAACTATATCATTGAGTTACCAGTTAACTATATCATTGAGTTACCAGTTAACTATATCATTGAGTAACCAGTTAACTATAACATTGAGTAACCGGTTAACTATATCATTGAGTTACCAGTTAACTATATCATTGAGTTACCAGTTAACTATATCATTGAGTAACCAGTTAACTATAACATTGAGTAACCGGTTAACTATATCATTGAGTTACCAGTTAACTATATCATTGAGTTACCAGTTACCTATGACGTTGAGTTATAAGTTACCTTATAACATTGAGTTTCCCATTTACTGTATCATTGAGTTTTCCGTTAACTATTACAGCAAGGTACCATTACATTATTACTTGAGATTCCAATTAAAACTCTCATGATAATGAGTAAAGTATAACATTGATATAACAACTAAAACTATTACAATAATCAGTAAACTATTAGGGAACTACTATAGTGAGTATGTCAGTATCTACAGGAAGCTATTAGACAGAATTTACTGAGATAATTTCGACATCTCTCCCCTGTGGTTTATCAGCCTATTTTACTGTGAAACCTGCCGAGGAGAGTTAATTGGATACCTGCATCAAACAATAATACGTAAAACCTGTAATGCTCACAAGATGTTTGTATATAATGTGTAACAGTAGATATGTACCATAGCATCTCAATGTGTGTGTTCCCAGAGATCATAAAAACCTGCCATACACAATTGTACTTTCATGTGAAAGGAAGTTCATACAAGTGCGCAGCTTTATGATGTGTATGTTAGTGAGTGTAGGAATAAGTTTCATACTTAGAGAAACTGCTAGAGTAAATCTTGAAGCGAATTCGTAACCAATTAGGCTTTCCTGGAATCACCCAAAAAGGTTAAGAGGGGCTAATGAGCACAACAATACTACAAAGTGGATTAGCACTGCTAGTCATAAAAACAGGACGATTTTAGGAGGGAAAGTCATTGGTAAGGCGATGTACACAGCATCACAGGAGCTGGAACTAGAGTAAATATACACAAATTGTTGTTAAGGGACACTGGGCATGTACCAGGTGATGATGGGGAGGCTGGGGATAGGGGAGAAATTGGTGTCCCAGCACGATCGTTAGGATCTGCCAGGTTTATGACTGTTGGTTATTGGTCCTGTTTCTATTGGTGGCCGTCCGCATGGGCATGGAACCGGAGAATAGGGATGTGCACTTCTTGGTCTGGTGTGGGCTTGTCATCATAAAAAGGATCATGTGTACTTTTAGATCTTCTGTGAGCATGTCACCTTAGAATGAGGTCATGTGTACTTTTAGATCTTCTGTGAGCATGTCACCTTAGAATGAGGTCATGTGTACTATGAGGTCTGTTGTGGGCATGTCACCTTAGAATGAGGTCATGTGTACTTTTAGATCTTCTGTGAGCATGTCACCTTAGAATGAGGTCAGGTGTACTTTTAGATCTTCTGTGAGCATGTCACCTTAGAATGAGGTCATGTGTACTTTTAGATCTTCTACGAGCATGCCACCTCAGAATGAGGTCAGTTGTTGGCATGTCACCTTAGAATGAGGTCATGTGTACTTTTAGGTCTGGTGTGGGCATGTCACCTTAGAATGAGGTCATGTGTACTATGAGGTCTGGTGTGGGCATGTCACCATAGAATGGGGTCATGTGTACTTTTAGGTCTGGTGTGGGCGTGTCACCATAAAACGGGGTCATGTGTACTATGAGGTCTGGTGTGGGCATGTCACCATAAAACGGGGTCATGTGTACTTATAGGTCTGGTGTGGGCATGTCACCATAGAACGGGGTCATATGTACTTATAGGTCTGGTGTGGGCATGTCACCATTGAATGGGGTCATGTGTACTTTTAGGTCTGGTGTGGGCATGTCACCATAGAACGGGGTCATATTTACTTATAGGTCTGGTGTGGGCATGTCACCATTGAATGGGGTCATGTGTACTTTTAGGTCTGGTGTGGGCATGTCACATAGAATGAGGTCATGTGTACTTTTAGGTCTGGTGTGGGCATGTCACCATAGAATGAGGTCATGTGTACTTTTAGGTCTGGTGTGGGCATGTCACATAGAATGAGGTCATGTGTACTTTTAGGTCTGGTGTGGGCATGTCACCATAGAATGAGGTCATGTGTACTTTTAGTTCTGGTGTGGGCATGTCACCATTGAATGAGGTCATATGTACTTATAGGTCTGGTGTGGGCATGTCACCATAGAATGAGGTCATATGTACTTTTAGGTCTGGTGTGGGCATGTCACATAGAATGAGGTCATGTGTACTTTTAGGTCTGGTGTGGGCATGTCACATAGAATGAGGTCATGTGTACTTTTAGGTCTGGTGTGGGCATGTCACATAGAATGAGGTCATGTGTACTTTTAGGTCTGGTGTGGGCATGTCACATATAATGGGGTCATGTGTACTTTTAGGTCTGGTGTGGGCATGTCACCATAGAATGGAATCTTCATCCTAACATAGCAATGGAGATTTCTGACATATTCAAGGGCTAATAATGGAACTAAAATTTTAAGGATCTTTGAAAATTTAAACTGCTTTTGTCTTAAAGGATTAAGGGAAGTGATCTTTGGTGTGTGAATGTGACATCATGAAATTAATTTGAAAGACCGTCTTGTGCTTAGATGTTAGTGTAATGCTTTAGGAATTGACATGTTTCCCCGAAAGTATTAGAGCTATGTTGTGAGTTTGTTGAACAAAGGATATTTTGTTGCGGATTTCTTTATATATTGTATAGTAACACAGGTCAATGATACGGTAAAATGTTATCAAGTGTTATTGATCCGTTACAGATCAAACATAATGGTGAGGCAGATTTCTATGTCGGCTAAGTGGACAGTGCCCGGAGAGAGCTGGCCACCATCAGTGTATCACTCTATCAGGCCTTTCCATCTTGTCTTTCTGCAATTGTTTGTTTGTGAACCTGTTTTGAGCGCTCTCCGAGGAAACGAGTACAATAGGTGGCATGATGTATTTAATGGGTTTGTCTTCACGCCCCACAGTACGACTACTGCTACCACCAAAGATTAAACAGAAACACAATCCAGAGAGCTGATGGTTAGACACACTCAGAGAATATTGGATGGATCAGGATTCTATTGGACAAACGTACAGATCTCGCCTAACAAAACACCACAGGCGAATAAAGAATAACTTACTACATGTATTTTTAATTTACTTAAACGATTTAGATATGGAAACCAGAATCATACGGCAAGATTACGTAGTAACCAGAATGGCATACATGGCCATTGTAAAAGCCAGAAATTGGTCCCCTGAGATAGGGAACATTGAGATTCGTATTCTAGGACCCGCAAGCCGCTATGGATTTTTCGTTTGAAATCTGTGTTATAGTTCCGCAGAGCTGACAAGTTGAAAAAAAGTATGGGCAATACAGAGGAGAGATTTTCAGCGAGAATGTACATCAATTGTACGTGATAGCAACAATAAATTGATTTGTGAATTATATCCCCTAGTTTATCAGCAGATGAAGGAACTTTTCGTACAGTTGTTTCAGGAAAGCTGCGATTAAATACACTTAACATTCAGACAGTGTATAAATGTATAACAATAAAAAGATAGGCAGGGGCCATTCTGTCCAATATCAACAGGTTTAGTGGCACTGTTAAATTACTCTTAATCAATGTAAAATGTTTTGGAAAGCTTGAGTGCTACAGATATCATTTCCCGGGAGAAGTAAATAAAATTGTTTGGTTTCGTAAGATTTTCCATTTATCTCATGGTTCTTAATTGTTCAGAAACTTTTTTTCTAGTTTGTGTACACGTAAGTAAGAAGATGGCTATCAAAACTCTTTAAATGCCATTCTTGGATATTTTTTGTTTGTAAAAGTAGAAACCAAAATTGCTTTCTGTTGATTTTCATTTGTATCATGTTTTAAAGATGAATTATTTTTTTGTATTTTTCAGCTGACCTTGAACATTTCTAATCTGCCGATGTTCAATGGGAATTTTAAGTGTGCCTTTATCAGCGGGGACACCAGAGTGCTGACTGATGCCAACCTTACCCATACCACCAATGTCATAACCTGTAACACCCCGCCCGCCTACAACGTACCCGAATTTCCATCTGGAGCAGGTAAACTTGCAAATACAGATCAAGTACCCCCTCCCCATCCACCTTTCTACAACGTATCCAAATTCCTATGCAAACCACATTTTTTTATCCTTGCAAAACCCCATTCCCCCAACTGAATATGTACCTGAAATTTGAAGTAGGGTAGGTTATTATTTTCCCTCAAAGGACACACCTGTACAATTATGTCTACTATACAGCAGCTATACAGTTTTCCTGGCTGCTAAAGTTGACCTGAATTTTGACTAAGAGCAGCTAGGACATTTTTTATTCCAAGAATTAGGTGAATTGCTTATACAAAGAATATACCTGTAGTATTGGAACCTCCCACAGTTTATCTCAATCTGGAATATACAAGTTCCTATTACAATAAATACACATGGCCCACAATCTACTGGAATTCTACCTGGAGCAGTTCATTTCTAACACAATAAATACACCTAAGGCAATATATAGTAAGTTTACCTGAATTTCCACCCAGATTACCTAATAATGAATACTCATATAGCATTCAAATCTCAAACACTGTACCTGGAGCAGGTACCCGTACATTACAGCAAAAACTTCCTGCAGCATTTCTCCATCCTACAGCTGCCCAGTATTTCCAGGTTTAGCAAGTTCAATCTTACACAATACATATGTCTGTATCCCACCACCATACAACCAAGTTGATCCCAAAGCCTTATAAGGAAGTCATTGTGATAGGCTTGCTCATCTTATAATAGAATAAATCTTCACATTTTATTTAAAAACAAAACAGACTGATATTAGTTCAAGGATGAGCTGATATTTGCCGTTGACTAATATTAGGTTGGTGTGTGGCTTTGTTTTAATGTACTGTTCCTTATCAGACACAATTCCTTGAAGATTTTGACCAGTATCCCTCCTGTCTTGGATAGAACCTTCTTTTTGTCCCTACAAAGAGCCATGCTATAGAACAGAGGGGGAAAGGTCCATAGGACCAATTTCAGATATTTATTGCTGAATTATTAGAAACAAAAACAAAAAATTTTACAACTTCCGTTTCAATCTTCATTTCACATTTCCCTTTGGATGTTCTTAAGTGTCTTCGAAGAAAAAATTGAAAGTACAAATTATTGGATTTATTGATGTGGTGCTGAAAGTTCTTTGATTGAGTGATTTACATGTTTTTATTTAAATCTCAACTTCATTTTGTTAATTTTTCTTAAAAACAAGGTCATGAATTAAGTTAAGATTAAAATCTTGAATCTTGATAATCACATGCAATGAATATTTATATGAATATACAATTAATAAGGCATTGGGTCTCTGGGAGAGATGTGGGGATACCCATAGCTAGTCATGGTGTTGCTGTGACCTTTTCACTTTGCGTAAAATTTCTATTTAGCTCTACTTTTTCCTTTTCTATTATATTGTGTTCTGAAGTGATGAAACTTAATACATCAGAGCATGTGGTCCAGGGATTGATAACTAATCTAGGGTAGCACGTGTCACAGTGACCAACTTTTAGCATATTTTTCACCTTGATGAGACTTCGCAACTATATCACAGCAGAGCATTGTCATGTGCATGTTTCACAAATATTTTGAAGTGTGTTTAGTATAATTTTGATTTTGTATTTTATGATAGTTTTAACAGCAAGAACATGGGAGGAAAAAATATTCTCATGTCGATGAAAATAAAATAAAAAATAAAATTTGGAAGTAACTTAATACATTTTGTCTACTTGTGATGTGATATTTTAAATTTGTACCCTATTGAGGAAAATATTTGATAAAAGTGTCGAGGTCTGAGGGTAATCACATTATAATGGTGATCAGTGTTGAAGAAATGTTGGGCTGTTTACGTGAAACGCACTTGTGATGTTACGAGATTTCACACATCATCTACCTTAGAGAGGTGTACAGGAGTGTTTTCTGGATGATTGACTTCCATTCACGCACCATTTGTCACATCCATACACAACCTCTCGTAAACTTTAAAATAGGCTGATCAAAACTACCATAAATCTTGTTACCATGAAACTGCTTTGTAGGAGGTCGAATGTCAGTGAACTTTTGTAACAGGGATATTTGTTTTCATTTTCTAGCAGTAACAGGTGTGACCTCTGACCTATCTCTGTAGTATTGTTACTGTGAGTGTGAACTTTGACCCTTCCTAGTATTATGACCTGTTACTAGCTGTTAGTGTGAACTTCGACCCTGCCGAGTATATATTATTGTGACGCGCATGCTATACCATCATCCTGATGGCTTGACACCCACCTTTACTACTCCAAACATTCAAGGTTTAGTCTTGCCATCAAATGGTTTTGTTTATTTAATCTTCACGATATTCACAGATAACTTTAAATTTATCAGATTTATAGCCATTCTATTGACATCATTCCTGCTCGTAACAGTTATTTGATTCCCCATAGAAACAGGGTGGTGTCTAGGAGAATGGAGAATCGGCAGGCTGTGTGGTGTACAGTGTAATACTACACACAGCAGGTGTGAACGGCTATTGTCACACTAACATGTCATAAAAATACATTAATACATTACCCCATTAAACAATACACTAGTTTGAAACAGTGTATACCCAGAAAAGTCTCCACAAGGTCATAACTGTGACCTTCAAATCAAACAGTCTTTATGGCAGTGTGCGTGCGTTTGTAGATACAGATCAGGACATTGGAGTATCGGTGATCACATCTACGAGTTGCGGACCATATAGTCCACTTGTCAGGTAGAAATGCACGATACTTGACACAGGCCCTGCCACCGAATCTGTTAAACCATCTTTTGTGTTAAATGTGCTACAACCTCAGTGGGCCGATTTTATAATCCAGTGTGATCAAAATCTCTACGCTTTCACAAAAGGCAATAAGATCGTGGGTAGATAACTCCGGATTATATGTTGTTCAAACTAGGATGTTTGAGTGCGACCGGGAAATTAATCAGGATTTGATAGTTGTATTATTCTCCAGGTGTTCCAGCTTCATAAGATAATAAATAGCAAATATTCAAACTAAAAAAAAAAGAAGAAGAAAATAGAAGGAAAAATGTACAGATTTTGATTATAAGATAAAAAATACGATAAGTTTTTGTTACAGTGTTACGATGGAAAGCTTCATACAAGGTAAATCTGATCAAATAACATGCAAAATATGACACGCGTACATCGGGGAAACTACCCTGTTTGTGTAGAGCAGTCCTTACCTTCGTCTGTTGATTACTACCCTGTCACAGTTTACTATTAATCAATCAAAAATGTTACAAAACTTTAGATAGAAGACGACGAGGTATGTTTTGTTGGTATGCAGGTAACATAAAAAATAGGTGTAATGACAATCCAGGCAGTTAATCGGGTGTAATATCCTGGCTGTCACGTAACATACATGTTTGTTTGTACGTCAGTTCTACGGTCTCTATCCCGTCATTATCACACAAAGCATTTGTCAGGCTATCTAACCATTTTCTCTAACAGTAATCATAGCCATGTAATGGTGAGAAAGTGAACCATGATAACGAGCACATATCCCTTGACCTCACCATGGACAAGGTAATCTTTGTCTACGCATCACCTAGGGTCAAAGCAAGGTCATCAGTGACCCTCATATCACCCAAAGTAAGGCAAGACCATCCTTCCACTTCCTCACACCTCAACCAAGGTCAGACAAGGTCATCATTGTCTACACATCATCTAGGGTTAAAGCAAGGTCACCAGTGACCCTCATATCACCCAAGAGAGTCAAACAAGGTACTCAGTGGCCCTCATATCACCCAAGGTAAGGCAAGGTCATCATTGCACCAAACCTCACCAAGGTCAGACAAGGTCATCATTGCACCAAACCACACCAAGGTCAGACAAGGTCATCACTGCACCACATCTCACCCAATATTAGGCAATGTCACCAGGCAAGGCCATTTCATAAAAATATTAACTTAGACCATCAGTCCCCCACACTGCCCAGGAATGAGCCCTGAGGTCCCCATTTCTGTTTAAGTAATTGATAGATTCATGGGTCAAGCTTACTCATAATTTATATCGATTTAATTGAGGCAGTATAAAGGGTATGATAAGGTAATCATGAAAATTTAATTAGGCTGTTTAGCATATTCATCGCCTGCTTTCCCATCTGTTAATGAGACTGTCATTGTTAAAGGTGATGGATCAGGTCCTTTTGGAATGTTTTTTGTTCTAGAAGCGATAAACTTGTTCACGAGAAATGAATGTCATTTGAATTGTCAAAACTTACAAAGATTTCTTTATTTATGGTTAATTATCTAAGCCCAATTTGGTATGATTGTGTATGGCTGGGAGGCCTAGTATCTTGTTGCCCCGGGAAACCCTTTAACAATTACACTAACGATAGCTGTAGTAAGGTTTATCACTAAAAACTTGTGTCATGCTTACGTTTCTGTCCTCAAACATGGGCCGTCAAAAGTCATTAAAACTGACAGATCTTGGGAATTGGGTTTGATGTGGGATGATTGGTAATCAAAGGTGGAAGGTTCCGTCATAAAATATGATAATTGAGGACTGCAGTTAGCACTACGCATGTTGCATGTGCATGACAGTGTCGCGCCAGACAGTCCTCCGATTCTGGTAGCTCGCTGATAATACATCATCAAAATATTAATGTGTCAAACGATCGGGTAAATGTTGGGCTGTACCTGGTGGCCACTTAGGGATGGGGGTAATAGTGAAGAAGGAGGGATGCTGGATGTTCTTCTAAAATATGGACCATTTCAAACTTTGATGGAGATGACTCAACATCATCTCTCAATTTTGTATTGTCCTGATAAGTTTACATACATTTTATTTCAGACTTTTTACTCCAAGAGCAATATTAGTAGGAATGAGAAGATGGTAGGTTTACAGTATAGTTGAAGATTGGTATTATACAATATAGTAACTATGTGTACACAGATTTATAACAGCAATGGAAACATCTCAAAAGGGATGGGAGCAAGTTTGAGTTGATGGATAGGAAGTTATCATGAGTCTCGGATTGACCTTGGGTCAGAACTAATGTGTTATTGGAGCTGTCTGGACAGGAATGGGGTAGACATGGTGGTGAAAGTAGAAATTTATTGTCCAATTTTTGTAAGGTCAGAAATGATCAAGTTGTGTAGACTAAGGGGCATTGATGTCAGAGTTAGGCAAATATATCTGAAGTGATGCTTTAGTTGGGCAAATATGAACAAATCTACTGGGTTCAGAATTGATTATATAGAGGCAAATATAAACTTGGTCAGATATGATTCTGGAGTTGAGGAAAATATGGACAATGTATGGGAGGTCAAAAGTGATATGGTTTGGTGGAAGTGTTACAGACAGGTTGGTCTAGAGTTAGGCAGATATGTTAGATATATTGTCCTTCAGAGATTTGGACGACCAGCACCATCTGACAAGTGATGGCTGACTCAGCCCGTTAGGGAAATGATGCCTTAACAAATACAATTGCTGATCACCAGTCAATCATTTAAGGAATAAAAAAGATGTATTTTATTTATCGATTATTAATTTTGGCATGTGCGAAAGAATCCTCAGTGAATTAATTGTGACGTAGAATCTCCATGGTTTTGAAGTCTCCCTGGAAAGTAAGAGCTCATGGCTAGGGATATATCACTCGCTCTTATCACCTGAAATTTCAAGTTAAAACTCAACCTGTGACAATTTGATACCGTAAATGACATTGCCTGGACCCTAGCTATTATGACCTACGACCTTGCACTATATTACTCCTGAACCCCTGACCCCTGACATATATTGGTGTGCTGTGTACCCTAACAGTCCTGGTGTTCTCTGTATTCAGCGCCATTTCTAATTGCAAATGGACGTGGCAACAAAAAGAATGGCAAGTGATGAGAATTGCAATGTCTTCAGTGTAGTGGTCGCCAATAAAATTTAATGGCTAGATTTCCTCCTCTGGCTGGGCAGGTCTTTTTAACAGGACGTCAGGGTTTTTTTTCAAGTTAATGGCCTCATCTCCTCTTTGTCACAGGGGTGTTTGTGTCGTAATTATCATGTCGGAGGCCCTACTAAATAACAGTCATTGAGTCGTGCCTGCCTGACTGTTCAGGACCGATACTCCTTAGCACTGATGATCCAAGCATGGAAGTCAGGTTAATGATGTCATACAACTCGCCCCTCCTTGCCATTTAGGGTGCCTCGTTTTGTCCCCGATAGGTCACTACACAGAGACGACACCAGTTTTCTGACACCAGTATCTCCGGAGAATTCTTTTTTTCCGTCCATGGTAAGAGTGACAATAAAGGACACAAGGGTTCCCTTCCTCTTCTGACATTTCCTGACGTAACAGTGTAACAGGGACTAGCAGATGATATTTTATGACATTAATTAGACAGAATAAAAATGTTTTGGAAAATACGCAATCTCATTTTTATTTCTTTTGTCAATAGAGGAAATGGATTTGCTGTGACAAAATAATATCCGTATCTTTTTTAGAAATCACAGGGTATGCAATGATATCATGTTTTGTTTGCATCTCCGTTTTGAGAACGTGATGCTGGTAGTTGTCATTGGTAACTCGGTACTCTCTGGGAGACCAACACGGCACCTTGCCCACCAGCGCCCTCTAGATTCATTGTGAGGTCTAGTAGTTTAACACCTTATCGTCTCCGCTGTCCTGGGATTCCGCTATAACACCACCATGTAATACTCTTTATTTCCTTTCCTTCATCGGAAAGATCGTGTTACATACACACGGACCGTGTTGTCACAGGAAAGTGTGAATCGGGACACTATATAAAACCACTATAATAGCCTACGACACTATCTAGTTGGAATGCTAGATAAAAAATATTGGAAAAGCAGTCTCGTGTTACGATGAATTCACAGCCCATCACGCCAAGAGTCGCAAGGCAAGGCATCGGAAATATTATTCATAATTGATTTCATGCAAATGTCTAGATAGAAATACTAAATATTGATGACACGCGAGTAAAAACTGGATGTTATTGAGATAAGGTAATGTAACTACTATTGTCAGGTTATATGGATGAATAACGCTGACACGGAAAGGTATAAACGCTGTGCATCTCCTGTCAAGTCTTTCTCTGTGTGACATTGTCACAAGCAGTATTTTGTCTGTGATGCATTTTGACATTATCTAATTAAGGATGAACTTTTTATTCTAGTTGTCAGGAATAGAACTACAATTAAGATATTGTTATTTGAATAATTGGAAAAGCTATAATGATGTGAAATTTACCAGAATTTATATAACTCGTTCACCCCTTAAATTTCATAATGAACTGTTCCAACCTTAATTTTGGAAGAGTTCACTTGTTTTTTCAGGGATGAATGAGTTTAACTTATTTCCAATATCCTCAGCTAAATAAAAACATTATTTCTAACTTTTGTTATAACCTAACATTTAAGCTATATGAAAATGCTATTTCTTAAAAAGTTTTCTGTCAGTATATTAAGCTTCATTTTTATTCATATCAAATATTGGAGAAAAGCAAACAGAAAACACTCAATTATTTTACAAAAAGAACTGGTTATACATGTATTGAAATATTGTATTATCTCATGATGCCATTACGGCAAAAGATAGAAGGTTATAGTGTTGAAATGTAAGATGGAATGGAGAAAAACCTATGACAGACCTGTCACATTGCTATAGGATGGAATGGAAAAAAACCTATGACAGACCTGTCACATTGCTATAGGATGGAATGGAGACAGACCTATGACAGACCGGTCACGTTGCTATAGGATGGAATGGAGACAGACCTATGACAGCCTGGTCACGTTGCTATGGAGACAGACCTATGACAGACCGGTCACATTGCTATAGGATGGAATGGAGACAGACCTATGACAGACCGGTCACGTTGCTATAGGATGGAATGGGGACAGACTTGTGACAGACTGGTAGCGTTGCTATAGGATGAATTGGAGACAGACCTATGACAGCCTGGTCACGTTGCTATGGAGACAGACCTATGACAGACCGGTCACATTGCTATAGGATGGAATGGAGACAGACTTATGACAGACCGGTCACATTGCTATAGGATGGAATGGAGACAGACCTACGACAGACTGGTCGCCTTGCTATAGGATGGAATGGAGACAGACCTATGACAGCCCGGTCACGTTGCTATAGGATGAATTGGAGACAGACCTATGACAGCCCGGTCACGTTGCTATAGGATGGAATGGAGACAGACCTATGACAGACCGGTCACGTTGCTATAGGATGGAATGGGGACAGACTTGTGACAGACTGGTAGCGTTGCTATAGGATGAATTGGAGACAGACCTATGACAGCCTGGTCACGTTGCTATGGAGACAGACCTATGACAGACCGGTCACATTGCTATAGGATGGAATGGAGACAGACTTATGACAGACCGGTCACATTGCTATAGGATGGAATGGAGACAGACCTATGACAGACTGGTCGCGTTGCTATAGGATGGAATGGAGACAGACCTATGACAGCCTGGTCACGTTGCTATAGGATGAATTGGAGACAGACCTATGACAGCCCGGTCACGTTGCTATAGGATGAATTGGAGACAGACCTATGACAGCCCGGTCACATTGCTATAGGATGGAATGGAGACAGACTTATGACAGACTGGTCATATTGCTATAGGATGGAATGGAGACAGACCTATGACAGACTGGTCGCGTTGCTATAGGATGGAATGGAGACAGACCTATGACAGACCGGTCACGTTGCTGTAGGATGGAATGGAGACAAACCTATGACAGACCGGTCACATTGCTATAGGATGAATTGGAGACAGACCTATGACAGCCCGGTAACGTTGCTATAGGATGGAATGGAGACAGATCTATGACAGACAAGTCATGTTGCTATAGGATGAATTGGAAACAGACCTAGGACAGCCCGGTCACATTGCTATATGATGGAATGGAGACAGACTTATGACAGACCTGTCACATTGCTATAGGATGGAATGGAGACAGACTTATGACAGACCTGTCACATTGCTATAGGATGGAATGGAGACAGACCTATGACAGACTGGTCACGTTGCTATAGGATGGAATGGAGACAGACCTATGACAGCCCGGTCACGTTGCTATAGGATGGAATGGAGACAGACCTATGACAGCCCGGTCACATTGCTATAAGATGGAATGGAGACAGACCTATGACAGCCCAGTCACGTTGCTATGGAGACAGACCTATGACAGACTGGTCACGTTGCTATAGGATGGAATGGAGACAGACCTATGACAGCCCGGTCACGTTGGTATAGGATGGAATGGAGACAGACCTATGACAGCCTGGTCACGTTGCTATGGAGACAGACCTATGACAGACCGGTCACATTGCTATAGGATGGAATGGAGACAGACTTATGACAGACCGGTCACGTTGCTATAGGATGGAATGGAGACAGACCTATGACAGACCAGTCACGTTGCTATACGATGGAATGGAGACAGAATTATGACAGACCGGTCACGATGAAATGGAGACAGAATTATGACAGACCGGTCACGTTGGTATAGAATGGAATGGAGACAGACTTATGACAGACCGGTCACGTTGCTATGGAGACAGACCTATGACAGACTGGTCACATTGCTGAGTAATCACCTACTATCAGGTGTTATATTACAGAGATAGGACCATATACAAATTATTGACACAATCTCCTAGCTGTCACATGTGATACAGACAATATGGCCATATCATGTTTTGTAGTGTTTGTGTAACACTTTTCGGAGTATACTATTACCTTTATATCAACATACTGACACAGCCCCATAACATTCCTCCACAACCAGCCACACCATACCATTATGTTGTACTTAGATCTCACTGATGATGTATTGAACACACTAAAACATGTCATCTGACCTTATTTGTACTTTCACTTTCAACGTAAAATATATATGTCTATATGAAAATACATGTAGCTACTGAATTAACATAGTTACCCCTAATAATAATCCTATTTGCCATAATAAGCATCTCATCCAAGAAGTTAACTACCAACCTTTACAATGCTGTCATTCTTGGCAATCTTGTCTTTTCTTGATGACCTTTTAAGTCCCAGATAACCTTGTCAATTCTTCGTGACCTTGTCAACCTTTGGTGACCTTCTCAGTACTTGGTGACCATGTCAACAACCCCCCCCCCCCCCCCCCCCAATCCCTTGATGACCTTGCTAATCTTCGAGGACCTTGTCAATTTTTAAGTTTTCTCCATTCCTCGGTGACCTTGTTAATCTTCGATTACCTTGCCATTCCTTAATGAATATTTTACAATGTCGCTAAAGTGAGACTTAAATGTGTAAAATGTCATTGACCGTGTATGTATGTCTTGTTGTAGATCATGTGGTGATGCAGCTGTCCGTTCTGATGAATGGCATGGAATTTGTGTCTACCAACTTCACGATTTTTGACTGCGAGGTTCACACAAAAGATGCGTAAGTATTACAGTTATAAAACCCACAAATCCTTCAGTGATGTTACACTTCAGTCGGTAAGATTTTCTCTTCTGACTCGACTTTGACTTTATACTGATTATGTCGGTTATTGGAGCCCATTCAAAATTGAACAAAGGGATACATGCTCTAACTTATCTGGCCAAGTCCGTTATGTGGAAACAGTTCGGATTTTAATCTCGTGTGAGAAAAGAAAGTTCTGTGTTTCACTTATTTTTCTGCTAAGTAGCATCTGCCAAAATATTTAATACAGAGTTAAATTCAAGGATTTCATTGTCTAGAAATGAAGGAAATGCTTGCCTTTCCCAATTGTCTAGTTATGCAGATATCGGTACACATAGAAAGCCGTTGTACATACCTAACTTTGCTTCTATTTAAGACGTGAAAAAAAATTGATATGAAACTCCGACTTTCCTTTCTGTCTTCAAAGCCGTTATCGTGGGGCAGATTGCCAAGGTGAGGGCTGTTATATCATGGTGTATCTCCATTGCCAGAAGAGTTCCAAAATGGCGTGGCGATGAGCTTTCATCAGCTCTCCCAAACATCCTTTATTTATTAATGTAATGTGCTTGTTTTTCGTGCTCAAGTTTGTAAAACTCCCCAGCACATTAGCACATGTAATATCCTCTGTATTCTTCAGTGATGAACTTGATTAGAAAACAAATTCAAAATTCACGAACGTGGTACAGGTATAGACCAGTAATCACTGCGGAAACAATCCGAATTTGTCTTTGTTTATCAGCTATTCTGCTTCCTTAAGTACAAGTAGGAATCTCATTTCTATTGGCATATTCATGGAGTAATTTTGGATTGACAATGGCTGCGGGTACTGACTGTGATCCAGCCCTGGTATAAACAGGTTGCCCTTGAGATAGGAGCCATTTCACTGTGATCCAGCCCTGGTATAAACAGGTTGCCCTTGAGATAGGAGCCATTTCACTGTGATCCAGCCCTGGTATAAACAGGTTGCCCTTGAGATAGGAGCCATTTCACTGTGATCCAGCCCTGGTATAAACAGGTTGCCCTTGAGATAGGAGCCACTTCACTGTGATCCAGCCCTGGTATAAACAGGTTGCCCTTGAGATAGGAGCCATTTCACTGTGATCCAGCCCTGGTATAAACAGGTTGCCCTTGAGATAGGAGCCATTTCACTGTGATCCAGCCCTGGTATAAACAGGTTGCCCTTGAGATAGGAGCCACTTCACTGTGATCCAGCCCTGGTATAAACAGGTTGCCCTTGAGATAGGAGCCATTTCGGCTATCTTACTGCACTGTAAGCCAGGCTAGGCCTGGATTGGATCGACTTTCACGGATGAGATATGTTTTAAATGATGATTATATATATACAGAGTTTATTCATACAAGAATCACTATCTCTTCTGTTCTAAGATAGGCTGAATAGTTTTAGGTAAAATGTGGAAACCTGAGTCTGGTTTGATGAGGGATGGAAGAGATAAGCTGTTTTTTTAGTCCTATATTAACTGTTAGCATCAGACTGTAAGGGAACCATTCTAATAATGATTATGGACTTAAAGGAAGTAATTGAACTTTTTCTTCCAAATTTTCTATGAGCAATGTTCTTTGACTACTGGACATTAACAGATATTATTTTTCAGGGTCAATTTAAAACCCTGTACACCCATTCTCACATAGTGCTTTGACCCATTGTCAAAATGTATTTTTCACTGAATTTTGACTATACCAATTGAATAAACTTGTTTTGTTTAACATGTTTCATGGGTGCACCAATTCACCAATAAAATTCAAAACTTGCTCTATATTATTATATTGATACAATGCTGTCCATCAGGAATCTGAGGGATATATAGATAACAATAGTTCAGTGCTCGTGTGGTACCAGTCCGTGTAAAGGCGGTCTCTATCCGGCTCGTTTGTTTCAAAACACTGTCATTTTGTGGCCTTTCCTTGGCCAATTCTTAGGATAAAAGAGTTTCCTTGGAAACAAAGAAAATGATAAATATTTTCAGTTGAATCACCCTTGAAATTTCATAATGAATATAATTCAACCTTTGAATTGAGTTCTACTGTGTCTTCAGGTAGAACGAGTTAAGCTTTCTCTGCCGATTTGGTTTCAATTGTGGGAAGTGGTTATCAGCAGTAGTGACTGACTTAGGGACCTCTGTTGTTTTTTTAGCGGAATCTATCTTCACAAGTGACTTGTTGACAAATTTATTTGGAAAATCAGGAGAAAATTCCAGTGTTTAGCATTTAAACAGATATCTCCAGAGAGGCTTATTTTGTACATTTTATGTGATAGGCATTGCAACAACTGATTACAGAATTGGTGCAGAAGGATACCAGAATGTGTAAAAAAAATCTGAATGGTTTATCGTCACTGAGTTGGAGAAAAAAATGTGATTGATGCTTTATTTATCTGAAGAACTTGATACAAGAATAACCAGTGTTTGAATTCAGGAGCCTGGTTAGCTTAGCTGGAGGTTCCCTTACCCTGTCATACCGCATGGCTTAGTGAATTGGAAATCTCATGGAATTATTTTAATTTTGAAAAATATTCCTTGTTGAAATCAAGAACATAAAGAACGAATTACTTTGAGAAAAATGTAAGTTTTGAGATCAACTTTGCAATGATGAGATGAACTTGGGTAGGTTTGCCAGTCGGTACGGGAGGTTTTCAGATAGATAGATGAACATTTGGTAATGATATTTTTAGGGTGATTATCTACAGATATTTTCTGCCACTGTTAGTGATGCGTACACATTTATATAAAACTTTTCTGAGGTGCTGTTACAGCTGCAAAGGTTTAACAGAAACATTTCCCAGATCCGCCAAACCAATCAAGCCACAGTTTTACACACCAGACCTGTTATTCAGCAGTGGACATTTACATTCTAGATTTTATCTCAATGTCGGCTATTTCATGGTGAGATAGACATGTATACTCACAGGACTGTATGTACAATGCTCTCCCAGTGATTCAGCCTGTATATTATGGTAAATATGAGAACATTTTGTCCTGTTGGTTCTGAGATTATGTAACTCTCACAGCTGTGTACAGAGAATTTCCAACAAGTGTCTGGTGATCCTGTAACTCCACAGATAAATAGGAGCAGGTTGGCATGATAACAGTACAATGGTGGAGGGGAGGGAGGGGGTTCACTCCTTGCCAATCACACCTCAATGACAATTGACAATTGTGGCTTGTCTCAATATTTGTATAGACGTAATTTAGACATAATTTACTAATGAAGTGGGTGATTCACAAGATAATGCTGCAAGTGTGTTATATATTTGTACAGGTGGGGTATGACTCACACACTTTTTATGATAAATATATTTACCAGTGACGTAAGGGGAATAACTTTGAGAATCTAGCTGCCATTGAGGTAAAAAAAATTAAATAAATAACATGTCAGTTGAAATTGACAATAATGAACTTGAAAAGTAATCAAAGCCTTGTCGTTATCAATCTTACTACAAAATTTTGTATGCAGTGTTATTTTCCTGAGGTGGCTCCAGAAGAATAGCCTTGAAAGTTGAGATAACAAGTTTTTATAGATCATCTGTGAGCTGATTGGGCTTTTCTACTGTGAATATCTGACATATAATTATAAGACATTATGCAGTCATGATGTATTACTTGAAATCTGTTTTTGCTGGCATTTATTCTCACCTTTGGTTTAAAAGTTATTTAAATTGTATACTAAATCAGAGTTATCTCCCTTGCTGTGTATCTGGATTCTGAACAGGTATCTGAATTTTTCATACAAAAAGGAAAATAAATTAAAATCTGTGAGTTGCCTGTCTCTCTTGAAATTCATTAAGTAATATGAATTTTGATAAACTGTAAATTATGTTCATAACTTGCCAAGATCAGGCTTATAGACTCTGTCTTCAGCAACTGTTAACAGTTGTACATCAGCAGTTCTTGATCTGTCACAATAGTGTGCTACAGGCAAACTTTACTATATACATTTGTTTATCTTCAACTGTTGAGATTCTGGATTCCTTATTCATATCAACAGATGAAAAATGAGAAAAAAACTCAAGTTTTTGGTATTAAGGTTTATTATTCTTAAAGCTTCAAGATAAAATTGATATATGGCTCCCTGGAGTGTAATGACTGTGAACGTGATGACATGTTTATCTGAGAGTTACATGTGTTTCTGCGGCCGTGTCAGATGCCTGGTAATGGCGGACATTATCCACTCATGATGTCACTCCCGGAGAACTGTCCCACAAAATATAGATCATGTCCAGCGATGTCTGGACCGGGAGGCTCCGTGGCCTGCACCCCATTCCCAGGCCATCGCTGTTGGTAACATATCACATATTTACGGACCCCAAGATGTCATTTCTATCAGATTTGACATGCTCTCTGATATTTATTTAAAAGCTTGCCCACACTTTGTCATGACTTCATTGGGGTCATGCAAACAAAGACAGTCTACCCACTTTCACAAACGACAGGTCTCCATGTACCTCCTTGGAATAAAGAAGTTATTCATGGCTGGAATTTCTGTTACAGTGGCTTTCTGACATTCCAGTAGCATGGAAATGAATCACCATCCTCCAAAAGTAGCTACACACACTCTCTAAATGGACAAAAAGGTCCTTATAAGTCTCTATGACTTTACTGAAAAGGCCACTTTGAAATAATTGTCCACCAAGTTTTATCAAGGTAGGACATTCCCTCAAACGTTACTCTTCTCATCAGTTACCTTTCTCGCTGTACAAGCTACAGGTGAAAACTGAACACAAACTCTGGCTCACACAAACCCAATTTTAAAAGAAATCTTTGAGCCTTGAACAAAATGAAATTGGAAATGCTAGCAGACCAAGACTGACCATAGCTTAATTTGATTAATTGGCTAGCACATGAGCATGGTAGAGAAATATTTACAAGGTAGAGACTGAGCAATGCGGAGAAGTATCTGTGATTAGCTGGCTTACACATACAAGGTAGACTTAGAGCAGGTCTATAATTGAGAGAGATGTAGAAATACATCAGAATTGACCGAGATTGCTTTTTGATTTGAGGTAATTCATGTATTCCCCAATAATCTGTGAACAAGGGTTTCCAGACAAGCATTCATCTCGTTTCCACAAAAGACTTTCTCCTGCCAGTGCCTGTTACTGGATCGGTAACAGGACATCTTTCACTGTGATTTCCTCGTTTTCAGTAGCCTCTTCATGCTGTCGTGCTGTTCGACACATTTTTGGAGACTTTTTGCACATTCAAGGTCGTTATGTTTTTGTTACTGAATTACTTTTAAAAATTAACCAGGACAGTTTATGCTACTACTAGATGAAGCTGTTAAATTTGAATATTAATAAAAATTGCAGAGAAATGGCTTTTAATATTAATTGTAAATGACATTTATCATTCTTTGAATTTAATTTCATTTGTTAAGTAAGGAAATACATATGTATGTTCTTGTGAATAGTGATACGTGGGTGATAACAAATGTTGGTTTTTACAAAACATCCAAACTGTTGATGACTGCAAAGCTACAAGTTGCCTTCTCATTATTTTAGGAAGTTGTCACCAATAGGTTTGGTTTACATGTAGCTATGATCAATTATTGCTTTTCATTAAATATCCAAATTCTGTGATAACTGTAGAAACACAAACTGCCTTTTTATGATTTCTATCGCCATGGCAATATATGGCCCAGAGGTATCATTGATAAAGTGAATGTAAAAAAATGAACAGGAAGAATATACCTCAGATGTGCGTGTAAGAACGGACGAGTCAAGGATGATGTATTGATCGCTGGAGATAGATTTAACCTTGAGAAGTCTGGTCTGCTTTTGTCAGGTGACCTTGAACACCTGACAGGCTAATATTTGTTGATAATGCTGCATTCTTGTTAACATGCAGAAACATGCTTTCCCTTTTAAAAGGAAATTGCAGTCTGTCTGGTAGGGTAAATATTCAGGTGGTTGTACCGTCTCTCTGAAGGAGGTCCTAACACATGTCAGCATGTTGAGGTTGGTTGTACCATTTACCTATTGAAGGTGTCTCAACCATGTAATTATTCCAGGAAGTTGTACCAAACATATTACCCATCATAAATGGTTGTTCCAAACATATTACCCATCATATATGGTTGTACCAAACATATTACCTATCATATATGGTTGTACCAAACATATTACCCATCATATATGGTTGTACCAAACATATTACCCATCACATATGGTTGTACCAAACATATTACCTATCATATATGGTTGTACCAAATATATTAACCATCATATATGGTTGTACCAAACATATTACCCATCATATATGGTTGTACCAAACATATTACCCATCATATATGGTTGTACCAAACATATTACCCATCATATATGGTTGTTCCAAACATATTACCCATCATATATGGTTGTACCAAACATATTACCTATCATATATGGTTGTACCAAACATATTACCCATCATATATGGTTGTTCCAAACATATTACCAATCATATATGGTTGTACCAAACATATTACCCATCATATATGGTTGTACCAAACATATTACCTATCATATATGGTTGTACCTAACATATTACCCATCACATATGGTTGTACCAAACATATTACCCATCATATATGGTTGTACCAAACATATTACCTATCATATATGGTTGTACCAAACATATTACCCATCATATATGGTTGTACCAAACATATTTACCATCATATATGGTTGTACCAAACATATTACCATCATATATGGTTGTACCAAACATATTACCCATCATATATGGTTGTACCAAACATATTACCCATCATATATGGTTGTACCAAACATATTACCCATCATATATGGTTGTACCAAATATATTAACCATCATATATGGTTGTACCAAACATATTACCCATCATATATGGTTGTACCTAACATATTACCTATCATATATGGTTGTACCTAACATATTACCCAACATGTATGGTTGTACCTAACATATTACCCAACATGTATGGTTGTACCAAACATATTACCCATCATATATGGTTGTACCAAATATATTAACCATCATATATGGTTGTACCAAACATATTACCCATCATATATGGTTGTACCAAACATATTACCCATCATATATGGTTGTACCAAATATATTAACCATCATATATGGTTGTACCAAACATATTACCCATCATATATGGTTGTACCAAACATATTACCCATCATATATGGTTGTACCAAATATATTAACCATCATATATGGTTGTACCTAACATATTACCCAACATGTATGGTTGTACCAAACATATTACCATCATATATGGTTGTACCAAACATATTACCCATCACATATGGTTGTACCAAATATATAAACCATCATTTATGGTTGTACCAAACATATTACCCATCATATATGGTTGTACCTAACATATTACCCATCATATATGGTTGTACCAAATATATAAACCATCATATATTGTTGTACCAAACATATTACCCATCATAAATGGTTGTACCAAATATATAAACCATCATATATGGTTGTACCAAACATATTACCCATCATATATGGTTGTACCAAACATATTACCCATCATTTATGGTTGTACCAAATATATAAACCATCATATATGGTTGTACCAAACATATTACCCATCATATATGGTTGTACCAAACATATTACCCATTATATATGGTTGTTCCAAACATATTACCCATCATATATGGTTGTACCTAACATATTACCCATCACATATGGTTGTACCAAACATATTACCCATCATATATGGTTGTACCAAACATATTACCCATCATATATGGTTGTACCAAACATATTACCTATCATATATGGTTGTACCTAACATATTACCCATCACATATGGTTGTACCAAACATATTACCCATCATATATGGTTGTACCAAACATATTACCTATCATATATGGTTGTACCTAACATATTACCCATCATATATGGTTGTACCAAACATATTTACCATCATATATGGTTGTACCAAACATATTACCCATCATATATGGTTGTACCAAACATATTACCCATCATATATGGTTGTACCAAACATATTACCCATCATATATGGTTGTACCAAACATATTACCCATCATATATGGTTGTACCAAACATATTACCCATCATATATGGTTGTACCAAACATATTACCCATCATATATGGTTGTACCAAACATATTACCATCATAAATGGTTGTACCAAACATATTACCCATCACATATGGTTGTACCAAACATATTACCCATCATATATGGTTGTACCAAACATATTACCATCATATATGGTTGTACCTAACATATTACCCATCATATATGGTTGTACCAAACATATTTACCATCATATATGGTTGTACCAAACATATTACCCATCATATATGGTTGTACCAAACATATTACCCATCATATATGGTTGTACCAAACATATTACCCATCATATATGGTTGTACCAAACATATTACCCATCATATATGGTTGTACCAAACATATTACCATCATATATGGTTGTACCAAACATATTACCCATCATATATGGTTGTACCAAACATATTACCCATCATATATGGTTGTACCAAACATATTACCCATCATATATGGTTGTACCAAACATATACCCAATGTACCAGGTGTATGGTACTGATACGTATGTGAAGCCAGGTGTATGGTACTGATACCTGTTAAAGTTTCTACGGAACACTTACTAACAAAGTCCTACAGTTTACAATGTTTACATTAATGGTGCATTATGACACATCTTCATGCGCTATGTCCATATTTCAAATATTTTCCCAGTCATATCAAATTAATCAATTATAATTTTTTTGGAAAAAATGCTTTATTTCATTAACTTTATTTTGACTCATTTCCCATGTTCACAATGGTTCACAGTGGCCCTGCGCAGAGGCGTGTTTGCCGACAGCTTACGATTTAATTGGTCAGCCATTTATGACATTAGATAACAAGGTAATAAGTTGGCATTTAGTGTCCGCAATGATAATGAATTTTATCATATTTCAGCAGCATTTTTGAAAAGGAGGTGTTGTATTAACGTCATTATCAACTACAGAAGCCAACAACAAACGACATGTACACCCATTTAATTTCACACAACAGTGAGTCAGTAATTGGTCCGACCATCAGATACCATTAAACTAACACATCACGCATGTGTAGGGCACAGCCAGTCGGCAATCACTTCATTGTCATTGGTTGTTCTTCCATATACTTTTATTTATTTCATTAATCGAGAATTATTTACTACCCAATTTGGTGATTTGCATAAATTACAGTTGTCTTTTTTTATCATAACTTTTTGTACTGTTTCGCAGCTTTGTTAAATTAAAGAGAAAAAAAAGCAGAGATTGGTTCAATTAAGATTGGTTCAATTAAGACAACTTCTGGACAACCTGAAATTTTGAGTGTCAAGTGACATATTTGCTATCATTATGTCTAAAGAGTTCCCCAAATACAACAGATATCTTAACTTAGTATTTGAGAAAAGAGAAGAAATTGATCTGAAGCCAAAATTTTGTTCTATTGAAATTTCACTTTCAATTTTCAACAAAGAAAATATTTCCTTACAGGAATTGAGCAGCTTGGTTTTCCTTGATTTGGTCACATTTAATAAAACAATATTTATAACACATTGTGTGGAAATTATTTATGATTCAAAAACTGATATTTAACTGACCTAAATCAATCCTGTGACTGTATAACAAGAGAATTGTATTTCATTGTCATCTGTTCAAATCTCCATCGCTATTATGTAATAAATATGAGTCATTGCGCCTCGTCCATACATCCATGTCCACTCCCTACACACACAAAATACAGTCAAATGGGGTTTTTTCTCAAAAATTGGAATGAAGGGGAACTTTGTGTAATAAATCAGAGTTGTTGTGTATACCAGGGAAGTCCTCTGAATAGCTTTGGTCATACAGACAACCATCAATTATGCAATAAATTCAAACACTTTTTTGAGCGAATAGAAAATTTAATTCACAGCCCTTGTGTTAATTTGAATCAATTAGTCGTCAGGCTGTGTGTGCATTAAAAGGGCCCCTTATAGGGTACGTATAGGGTCCACCCGCCTCGTCACAATCGACACCGAGTACGGCAGCAGTTCATTCCCTAGTCTAAGGGAAATTAAAAGCCATAATGTTACTTAATTAAAGGTAGTTGTTATGGTAATAAAAATGCAAATTTTGGAGAGAAGATTGGGTGGTTCTTCATACAACAGTCATTCAGTAATATTGATTGCATTAAAACCGAGTTGTAATGTTTATTTTCCGATCATGATCAAGACAATATTGTTAATTTTACTTGGGTCAGAATGAGCTAATGTACTTGTATAACAGTGATTGGGAGACAAGTTAATTTCCAAAATGGCCAGGGTATCTCAAGTGTGTCGGGTTTGAATTCGAAGTCTTTGTTGGTGTGTTGGCTAAACACGGAGAGGACAAGCTGGTTGTAGGACCGCCGAAGCGCGACACAAGTTTTCTTTGTCTTCCTATCGTTAATGTAAATGGGAATCATTTTATATGAAAAAATTATGATACAAACAATAAAAGTGAAGTGATATCTCTCAGTTGGCCATATGTTGACCTTTCACCTGCTCTCCCGATACTTATTATTGGGATACCCGGGTAGGTATTATTTAGCCGTCGGGTAACATCAACAATAATCTCTATCCTTTTTGGTCTTAAAGTCTGGGCCTTACTGACTTGTCTGTGACTTTAAAGGTCACATTTTAACTGTGGTCCATACTGACTTGTCTGTGACTTTATAGGTCACATTTTAAGGTAAATCTGTCAGAAAATTTAATAATCTATAAACTGGTTCCATCTTATCTATCTAAATCATTCTGAATAATCAGAAGTCAACACTAACTACTCGCTGGTGTCACAATCCGTTCCGTTATCCTAAGTTCTTGTCCGGACTCGTAACAACGAACAGTGTAAGTGTCCTTCTCCAGATAGGCCAGTAGCCTAGCTGGAATTGCTCCTGAATTTTTAACGTGAAATCACATGTCACTGTATTATTTTGCCACATTTATTTGTAAATAATGTAAACGATTTTGGATAACTTGCAGTCTGATTTAACGCTAGAAAACTTGTTGGTAGTTAAAAGCTAATGAACTCTGTGGAGAGGGTACAGGGGAAATAAAACGTAAAGAATGGAGAGAGCGGTAAAGAGTTGATTGTCGACGGTTAGCGATACTGTCGTGCTGTATTATAACAGAAAAGTGTGAAAAAAGGAGCGATTCTTTTATCTTTGTGCAATAAAATATTGTATTTGTCAGAACGGAGATGTGGACTTTATGGAGTGCGATTAAAGAGAATTGTTTGTAGTCAAGCTCTGAAAGGAAGAGACTAAACATTTCAACATGTATAATACATGATCAGTTTTCATTCTCTTCTCCCTACAGTCGCAGGTTGATTATAAAATTGAAGATTTTAGAATGAAAGAAGTGTCCAAAATCATTGAGTACAAACTAGAGTTGGTATGTCTCTTCGACAAAAAAGGTTACAAAGTATAAACAGCGTGGCTGAATCCCACGAATGATCGTTGTGCTAGCCTGTTGCATTGTCGCCATGTAAAACGATGGCTTCTGACAGGGAAAACAAAAAAATGTCTGTGGTAATTACAGCGTCATTGATTTTTATTACCAAATATTGGATCACTTCATTTGTACATGCAGAAATAACAGCAGGGCTGTTACTCATTATCTTGGTTCAAGAAATTAATCAAATTTTCGAGACTGGTCTTGCCATAAGGAAATTTGACAAACAAATTAGTTCATGGATCATAGTTATACGGAACAAGTAACAAAATATTGTAAAACAAATTATATCGGAGGAGACGAGCTACTTGAATATTCATATTGCAACAGTTGTTACGGTGACTGTGTCAACATCTATTGTCCGTACTCACCGAGGTGCCAAATGGAAGAATAAGATTTGACTCATCTGATTTGCGGAGAAGCTTGATGATGATGTGCAGACTAGCGCTGAGTGAAGAACTGGTGTAACAAACTAGGTCATCAACAACTGTCACTGCCCTAATCAAGACTCGTAATTTATGGGCAAGTTTTTTCTCTTTTATGAAATATTGTCAGATCCATATCTTAGCCGGTGTGATTGATGTGGATATGCTAGGGCTCCATAAACATGTGAAGATATATAGAGGCAGTATAGTATTGATAGAACACAGAACCGGCCCATGGAATTGTCCGAATGTCATTGCACATGTTTTTTTATATCTTTCATGTCATATATTAATCAGCATTGTTTTTTTTAAAAAAAATTTACAAAACCAATAAACATTACGCATCATTTCTCCTTTGTGAGATGAAATTTATTTATCAACTAGGTTATTAAAACAATTTTATAAAAAGTAACCTGTATTACAATAATTGCTACTGTAAGGCCATGGTTGATGTAAAACTGTTACTTTGCTAGCTGGTTTCCTCCCCAACAGACTGGGTTAGGGACAACACTGCTACATTTTGTATGTCTGTCTGTATATCGTCCAAATTCTATCCAGGCCAACCTGATCATTTCAGAACGGATGAGGTTATGTTTTATCAACCTTTGTAAATATGTGGATTACTAATAGGCATCATGAACCAAGTAATCTGTCAAAAGCGACAACTTTTTTGAATTTGAGTAATATAAGCACTGTAGATAAACAAGAAAGTGAACTCCTTAACTACCATAGGTGTCAGTAGGTTTTGTTGTGTCTGATGACAATAGAAACTAATATAACTAAGAGATGGAGAAACTAGAGGATGGTTACTGCATGAAGGTAACTAGAGGATGATTACTGAAGGTAGCTAGAGGATGGTTACTGAAGGTAACTAGAGGATGGTTACTGAATGTAACTAGAGGATGATTACTGAAGGTAACTAGAGGATGGTTACTGAATGTTACTAGAGGATGGTTACTGAAGGTAACTAGAGGATGGTTACTGAGATAACTAGAGGATGGTTACTGAAGGTAACTAGAGGATGGTTACTGAGATAACTAGAGGATGGTTACTGAAGGTAACTAGAGGATGGTTACTGAATGTAACTAGAGGATGGTTACTGAAGGTAACTAGAGGATGGTTACTGAATGTAACTAGAGGATGGTTACTGAAGGTAACGAGAATGGTTACTGAATGTAACTAGAGGATGGTTACTGAATGTAACTAGAGGATGGTTACTGAATGTAACTAGAGGATGGTTACTTAAGGTAACTAGAGGATGGTTACTGAATGTAACTAGAGGATGGTTACTGAGATAACTAGAGGATGGTTACTGAAGGTAACTAGAGGATGGTTACTGAGATAACTAAAGGATGGTTACTGAATGTAACTAGAGGATGGTTACTGAATGTAACTAGAGGATGGTTACTGAGATAACTAGAGGATGATTACTGAATGTAACTAGAGGATGGTTACTGAATGTAACTAGAGGATGATTACTGAAGGTAACTAGAGGATGGTTACTGAATGTAACTAGAGGATGGTTACTGAGATAACTAGAGGATGGTTACTGAAGGTAACTAGAGGATGGTTACTGAAGGTAACTAGAGGATGGTTACTGAGATAACTAGAGGATGGTTACTGAAGGTAACTAGTGGATGGTTACTGAGATAACTAGAGGATGGTTACTGAAGGTAACTAGAGGATGGTTACTGAGATAACTAGAGGATGGTTACTGAATGTAACTAGAGGATGGTTACTGAAGGTAACGAAAATGGTTACTGAAGGTAACGAGAATGGTTACTGAATGCAACTAGAGGATGGTTACTGAATGTAACTAGAGGATGGTTACTGAATGTAACTAGAGGATGGTTACTGAAGGTAACTAGAGGATGGTTACTGAATGTAACTAGAGGATGGTTACTGAAGGTAACTAGAGGATGGTTACTGAGATAACTAGAGGATGGTTACTGAATGTAACTAGAGGATGGTTACTGAATGTAACTAGAGGATGGTTACTGAGATAACTAGAGGATGATTACTGAATATAACTAGAGGATGGTTACTGAATGTAACTAGAGGATGATTACTGAAGGTAACTAGAGGATGGTTACTGAATGTAACTAGAGGATGGTTACTGAGATAACTAGAGGATGGTTACTGAAGGTAACTAGAGGATGGTTACTGAGATAACTAGAGGATGGTTACTGAGATAACTAGAGGATGGTTAGTGAAGGTAACTAGATGATGGTTACTGAAGGTAACTAGAGGATGGTTACTGAAGGTAACTAGATGATGGTTACTGAAGGTAGCTAGAGGATGGATTCTGAAGTAACAAGGGGATGGTTACTGAAGGTAGCTAGAGGATGGTTTCTGAAGTAACAAGGGGATGGTTACCTTAAGTGGAGGGTTTCTGAAGAGGATGTCAAGCTACACCATAATGCATTGAAAAGTCTTCTTGTTAAGTTCAAAATGAGCTGACTGTCAAGTGAATCCCTTCGTAAGTGCGGAACGAGTCTTGACGCTATGATCATTAGAAACAAATGGCAGGAAGGTGATGGGGAGCGTGTTAAATTTGATTGTCAGTCCATGAATCTGATCGTCTCCACGAAGGTCACATGTGTGCATCATTTCTTATTCAGAATTCTCAAGAATTTCATATCTGTTGATGAAAGAATGCCAAAATGAAACAAAAAATTCTTTGGAATTCTGATTTGAATCATGTGTTGAAGTTTTTTTAGCTGTCCTTTTTGTAGTCTGTCTCTGTCATTAGTGTGCTTGAATTGTAATGGGATGTGGTAACTGTTTCTTAAAATGGTACTGTGTTATGAGGGGTTGTTAAAATAAAAGAAAACTTAGAAATGTTCGAGACTGGAGAGTCAGAGAGCTGCCATCAGTGGTTATTGTGGGGATACCAGGACACAAGGGAAGATACATAAACACTTACGTGCTGTATAAGTATTACAGTTGTAAGCATTGTTATAATGTCCGTGGTACACGAATACCTTTGTATATACACAAGCCTTATGAACCCTGTATATACAATAACAAGTACTCCTGTATTAAGGCTTTTATGGGAAAAAAACCTAAAAAGCTTCCAAATTCAACAACAAAATGTCTTGAAGTGGTCAAAATGTTAGAGTTTGAATTTGACAGAAAGATGTTTAATGTTTGCCTTTTTGTGGTCTTGTTTCTGATCACTACATTTGTACATTGGTTTGTGTTTTGTAGATGCTATAGATGTACAGCAAGCAATTTCAACTGCACCTGGTGTATCCAAAACCACATCTGTACAAATTCTCCACTGGAGGACTGCAGTACCAACGACAAATTTATCTCTGGATCCAAGGTATGTTACTTTCTGTCTCTGGCTCCAAGATATGTTATTTTCTGTCCCTGGCTCCAAGGTATGTTACTTTCTGTCCCTGGCTCCAAGGTATGTTACTTTCTGTTCCTGTCTCCAAGGTATGTTACTTTCTGTCTCTGGCTCCAAGGTATGTTACTTTCTGTCTCTGACTCCAAGGTATGTTACTTTCTGTCTCTGACTCCAAGGTATGTTACTTTCTGTCTTTGGCTCCAAGGTATGTTACTTTCTGTTCCTGGCTCCAAGATATGTTACTTTCTGTCCCTGTCTCCAAGGTATGTTACTTTCTGTCTCTGGCTCCAAGGTATGTTACTTTCTGTCTCTGACTCCAAGGTATGTTACTTTCTGTCCCTCTGATGGTGCGCACCTGTCCACATTGGTGAATCTTACTCCCCTCTGATGGTACTCTCTAGTTTTACATTGGTGAAATTTCCTCCACTTTGATGGTACTCGCCTGTTCACATTGGTTGTAAAAGTTTGATAATACTGCTTGTTCACCTCGTGAGTTTAAGCCCTGACGTTGATGTTACAGAGTGAGGGACTGATGCTGCCCAATGAACCGGGACCTAACTACTGCCCGACCTTCATGTCCAAGCAGATATCGGTAACCGACGGCATCCCCAACATCCTGGTTCCACAGGGCACGTCTAAAAAAGTCTCCCTCATAGGCAAGAACATCAAGGTAGGTCGGTGAGACCGTCCGTGTGTCATACATTTGTGTATCTGAACTGATTGTGAAACATTCTTGTTACATGTGTCCTAGAAAATCTCAACAATTGCCCATATACTGTAACCATACATTTTTTTAGCGGTTATCATATTTTAGTGCTTTCCACACTGAAAGTATTGTGCTAAAATATGATTACACTTAGTAGAGTTTTGATATGCTTCTTACATAGTAATTACCGTGGATGCGCAAATTTATCATTGTGCTAATGTGCCAGAAACTGACAATGCGCTAAAATTTAATTGCGCCAAATTTAGTACTTTTACAGTACATGCAAATTCCCAATTCCCAAACAACTTTGATAGGCTGTGACACAATTTCTCTTTATTTGGATAAATTCCCTTTCAAGGTTCAATACAATTTGCCAAAAGTTTTATAAAAAAAAATATATGATGTTATTCAATCCCTTTATTAACTTATGAGTAACATATTTTTCCTAATGAGTTACCTCCCCATTGCCTTTAGGTCACCTCCCTCAGTACGATTGGTGTATGTTGACTTACCTCCCAATACGTTTTTGTTACTGTAGGACTTCCAGAAGCCACTTCACTGTGTGTTCAGCTTAGCAGGCGAGGAACAGCGTGTGTTAGCCATAGTAGCAGAAGTAATGACAGGCGTCAAGGTCATCGAATGTACCAACTTTTATGTAAGTCACCTGCCAGTAACATTTTGTTAAGTCGGCACACCTGCCAGTAACATTTTGTTAAGTCGGCACACCTGCCAGTAACATTTTGTTAAGTCGGCACACCTGCCAGTAACATTTTGTTAAGTCGGCACACCTGCCAGTAACATTTTGTTAAGTCGGCACACCTGCCAGTAACATTTTGTCCATAAATTCAGAGTCAGTACTTTTTCTGGGCCTTATTTCTCGCTGCGAAATAAACAGTTTTATAATGCACAGCACTGTAATGAAGAAATTTCATTTCTTTATAATTGAAAACTTAAATATAACTAACTTTATAATGTACTGTTCTTAAGAATGTTAAATATCTAAAGATATGACATATTTCAAAAACAAAATTATATTTATCATTGTGAAGGTTTGAAAAAAGTCATTGTTTACCAGGGAGTTGGTTGTTCATGTAATCTCTACCAAAAGGTTTACTGTCGATCTGTTGTCTTTGCAGTTTTACTATCCAGACAATTTGAGCTACCTCAATGTACCTCTGAAGGTGGAGTGGGGCGCTGGCAACAAACCCCTAGACAACCCTAGTCATCTACAAAGTAAGGCACATCACACAACCCTAGTCATCTACAAAGTAAGGCACATCACACAACCCTAGTCATCTACAAAGTAAGGCATATCACACAACCCTAGTCATCTACAAAGTAAGGCATATCACACAACCCTAGTCATCTACAAAGTAAGGCACATCACACAACCCTAGTCATCTACAAACTAAGGCATATCACACAACCCTAGTCATCTACAAACTAAGGCACATCACACAACCCTAGTCATCTACAAAGTAAGGCACATCACACAACCCTAGTCATCTACAAAGTAAGACATAAAAGATTTGCCTCTGTCCACAGTTAAGATGTACATAAAGGGTTTGCCTCTGTCCACAGTTAAGATGTACATAAAGGGTTTGCCTCTGTCCACAGTTAAGATGTACGTAAGATATTTGCCTCTGTCCACAGTTAAGATGTACATAAGATATTTGCCTCTGTCCACAGTTAAGATATACATAAAGGGTTTGCCTCTGTCCACAGTTAAGATGTACATAAAGGGTTTGCCTCTGTCCACAGTTAAGATGCACATAAAAGATTTGCCTCTGTCCACAGTTAAGATGTACATAAGATATTTGCCTCTGTCAACAGTTAAGATGTACATCAGATATTTGCCTCTGTCCACAGTTAAGATATACGTAAGATATTTGCCTCTGTCCACAGTTAAGATGTACATAAGATATTTTCCTCTGTCCACAGTTAAGATGTACATAAAGGGTTTGCCTCTGTCCACAGTTAAGATGTACATGAAAGATTTGCCTCTGTCCACAGTCAAGATGTACATCAGATATTTGCCTCTGTCCACAGTTAAGATGTACATAAGATATTTGCCTCTGTCCACAGTTAAGATGTACATAAGATATTTGCCTCTGTCCACAGTTAAGATGTACATAAGATATTTGCCTCTGTCCACAGTTAAGATGTACATAAAAGATTTGCCTCTGTCCACAGTTAAGATGTACATAAGATATTTGCCTCTGTCCACAGTTAAGATGTACATAAGATATTTGCCTCTGTCCACAGTTAAGATGTACATCAGATATTTGCCTCTGTCCACAGTTAAGATGTACATAAGATATTTGCCTCTGTCCACAGTTAAGATGTACATAAAAGATTTGCCTCTGTCCACAGTTAAGATGTACATAAGATATTTGCCTCTGTCCACAGTTAAGATGTACATAAGATATTTGCCTCTGTCCACAGTTAAGATGTACAAGTGTGAGAAGATGGCGGGCTCCTGTGGCGAGTGTTTGGTGATGGACTCGGGCTACAGCTGTGGTTGGTGCAACAGTGACCAGGCCACCAGTAAAAAGTGCAGTATTGAGAAGAACTGTCCTTTTAACAACTGGCTGTCCTCCACAGAGACCTGTCCTAACCCCAAGATCCTAAAGGTACGTAAGCTTCATCTGACCCACAGAGACTTGTCCTAATCCCAAGGTCCTAAAGGTACGTAAGCTTCATCTGACCCACAGAGAGACTTGTCCTAACCCCAAGATCCTAAAGGTTCGTAAGCTTCATCTGACCCACAGAGACCTGTCCTAACCCCAAGATCCTAAAGGTACTTAAGCTTCATCTGACCCACAGAGACCTGTCCTAACCCCAAGATCCTAAAGGTACGTAAGCTTCATCTGACCCACAGAGACTTGTCCTAACCCCAAGATCCTAAAGGTACGTAAGCTTCATCTGACCCACAGAGACCTGTCCTAACCCCAAGGTCCTAAAGGTACGTAAGCTTCATCTGACCCACAGAGACTTGTCCTAACCCCAAGGTCCTAAAGGTACGTAAGCTTCATCTGACCCACAGAGACTTGTCCTAACCCCAAGATCCTAAAGGTACGTAAGCTTCATCCGACCCACAGAGAGACATGTTCTATTCCAAAGATCCTAAAGGTAAAAACTTCTGCTACAATTTTCTTCTTCCTTGCCTACATTCCATGTCACCTTTCTTTAATCTTCTTGAGCCTCCATCATCTTTGATATTTGTGATCCTCTTGAACTTGTCTAACCTTTTCTTTGCACTTTGTAACTTTTCATTCCCTTTCTTTGGTTTTACCAATTCTGCTTTAACCTTCAAATCCAAACCAATTTAATCTTTTCTAACCCACTCCTAACTCTGCTTAAACTTCCCTTAACCTTGCTCAGCTCTGCCTAAGCCTTACTGAAACCTTCCCCAATTCTGCTTTTACCTTTCCTTAACCTTTCTTAACTCCAATTTAACCTTTTATATACCTTCCTCAGCCTTACTGAAACCCTCCTAAACTCTATTTCTTAAACCATTCCTTAACTGTTCCCCATTCTTGATCTGCTTTAACCTGTAATTAGCCCTATAAGCTTCATCACCACTGCTACTATTTTAATAGCTTCTGCTTCACTGTGTCATCATAATCATGCCCTCCTTTCCCCTTACATTTTACCACCCACCCCCCTCCTCCCTCCCTCAGACAAAGTCTCCCCTCAGCTAAGATTCTCCTACCAATCTGAGCCTGTTAAGGAATCCTTAAAAAGCCCCTTACATGTTTGTGTTGGGTTCAGAGACCAGCATTTCCATGGTGAGGCAGTAATTACAATTATCATTCAAGTCCCATGTTTACGAAACAGCATTTATGGCTTTCGAGATTGGCATTTATGCAGATTTCTTTTCTTTGATACAGACACGATTGCAGACGTTGATGTCAACAATTTACCGAATCTTTGAGAATTTAACCAATAAAAATTGAATGGGAAAAAAGCTGGAATGGCCTATGCGTCAGAAGCTGTTCGCTGATATTCAAATTTGTCGTTGATTTTAGTGATTTTTTCTTTCAGTGATGGAATGCTAAATGGAGAAAAAAATCAGGATTTTTAATTGTATTAAAATATTTGTATTGATTCTGAAACTATTAAAACTGGTATAAAAATGTTAGTCGGCCTGACTGATATCAAAAACACAAGGGAGCATCAAGTCAATAGAAATGAGTCAAACTGCTTTGATGTCCTGGAGGAAGTGGAAGGGTTGAGGAAGGTCCCAGGGACTGTGATTATATTTGTCAATTCAGACCCATTAGTCAGATACAAGTATCAGGTTTGAAATTGTGTTTTATGACTTGTATTAAGCTAAAGACACAAATCGCGGGGTCTTGACAAGTCTCTGGTGGTCGATAGCAACATGTTATTGTCAAAATCAGGAAATGAGGACAAATCTCGCAGCACTAAAAGCAGGCGATGAGAGCGGGATTTTGTAAAATCTCTTATCTTTAAATAAGTTGTCCTTCAGGAATGAACAAACTCAAAAGGGATTTCATAATCCAAACTTTTAGAAAACAATAAAAATGACAGATTGTTTGAAGCAAGTTAAAAACCATGAAATATGTTGCTCTTAATGGTTTTGGGGGAGAAACGGCACCAGTTGCTGGCTATCCACCCAATCTAGCTGTGGGCCTGAGCTGTACAGAGATGCTATCTCGGCTTCCTTGGCTTGTATTGGGACATCCAAAGCTTAGGCTAACGTGCCTGTGCTAGAGACTGGATTAAAGACCAAGATAATGCTGATTTGGAAGCCGACATTTTATCATGACCCAGGATTGGCAGATCATTACATAATCTTTTCAGTAGCTTGCCATGGCGACAGAAGTCGATTTTATTCCTGATTTAAATGTCATTATTTCCTTTTTCTAACTGGGTATTTTTTTCATACGAAGATTTTGAGAAACATTTCATGAACATGAGAACATTAATGTGACGAGGAACTGTATTGATTAGAATCTTAATTCATGTAGCTCTTTGTTCGTGGAAATTTGACACAATTGTCAGTAGATATGGAGGTTTAATAAAATCATAACATCTGCCTTATAGTGATGCATACTTGGCGATTAATAACTCCTCCATTTGGTAGCCATGGTTACTCAAATAGAAATTTTAACTCATTTCGTTACAGAGCTTAAATTGATTTGGTTTTAAGGTTGATACTTAGCAAAGAAAATAGACATGCATTAATTTTAGTCAAAAGTTCATTATATATTGCCCTCTATTGCCATCTATTAGACAAAAATTATCAGAACAAAAAACACCTTTCAAGGTCAGATATAAGGGTGAAGAGTTGACAGACAAGTTATGGCTAGCTACAGTTGTAGTTACAGGGAGAAGGATATATGTTTGTATAAGGTGATATTACATGCTGTTTTCTCTGGTTACATAGGTTGTACAGTTACAGGGAGAAGGATATGTTTGTATAAGGTGATATTGTACAGTTACAGGGAAAAGGATATGTTTGTATAAGGTGATATTGTACAGTTACAGGGAGAAGGATATGTTTGTATAAGGTGATATTGTACAGTTACAGGGGGAAGGATATGTTTGTACAAGGTGATATTGTACAGTTATATGGAGAAGGATATGTTTGTATAAGGTGATATTGTACAGTTACAGGGAGAAGGATATGTTTGTATAAGGTGATATTGTACAGTTACAGGGAGAAGTATATGTTTGTATAAGGTGATATTGTACAGTTACAGGGAGAAGGATATGTTTGTATAAGGTGATATTGTACAGTTACAGGGAGAAGGATATGTTTGTATAAGGTGATATTGTACAGTTACAGGGAGAAGGATATGTTTGTATAAGGAGATATTGTACAGTTACAGGGAGAAGGATAAGTTTGTACAAGATGATATTACATGTTGTTTCATCTTGTAGATTCGTCCACTGACTGGTCCAAAGGCAGGGGGGACAGAACTGACCATTGATGGCTTAGACCTGGGCAAGACTTTTGATGACATAGTCAGCAATGTGGATGTGTTCGGCATACAGTGTCTGCCCATACGGGACAAGTATATACCAGCCGTGCGGTAAGTAGCGCCATCTAGTGACCAAGACTTGAAGAATGTATGTGATCACTATGTAGTTAACTATTTCACCCCTAAGTTACTTTATCAAACTTAACAAAGGCATTGGTATGGATAGGTCCACTAATTATGTTTAAAGCAGTAAAAAGGGTTAAGAGACTTAGATATGACCTGTGGTATAAAAATTGAAATCCCGATGTAGAGAACCAGTATTAAATGTTATTTGTGTCAAATATTTTGCAAACGCTATAGAGGGGAACAAAAATTATAGGAAGTCGGTACCATGTTAAAAGATATTCATTGTGGATGTGACTGTCATTAATTTAAACAACTCACCTTTGGTGTTGACAGGATTGTGTGCCGGACAGATGTATTTCACAACAAAGACAGAACAACTGGTCCCGTTCGTGTGACCGTCAACAGCAGGTACCCATCCGAGTCCAAGGAACACTTTACTTATGTGGTAAGTTCAAACATACAGACAAGCATGAGAAAGACGTTGTAACAGAGGTGTTGTAACAGAGGTGTCGCTGTGTACCGTCAAATACTCATCATAGTTTAATTCATTCACCCCTGAAGTTTCATAATGAACTATTCCAACCTTTGAATCGGAAGAGTTTAAATGTGTCTTCAGGGGTGAATGAGTCAATGTTTGTTGTTTTTTTTAACCTTTCCTAATTAGGACCTAAATTACGTTGTCCATTCAACAGTTATGGCGACTTTGAGATAACTAGTTTCGACTGTATTCAATAATCAAAGTTTAACACAGCAAAGTACACCATGCCAGTACATTCCGCGATCCATATATGAGTGTAAAACACAGAGAGGTATAGGCCTATAACACGAATGTATGTATACACACGAGAGGTCAACCAGGATCAGAGACGTAATATTTAAATGAGCCATGGGAGTGAAAAATTGATTTCTTTGTTACAAATCACATATAGATTATTAAAGTCATCATAATTATTAACAATACCATGGGAACATCATTTCCTGTTAGGTTAAGGCTTTCAAATAGTTCAGATATCATGCGATTGGTAGCATTCATGCTTTTCTGAAGTGGGATGGGAAAAAATGACATTGGTCAAAGGTCACAGAATAGTGGCAGCAATAGACGCAAAAACTACTCGTAGTTTTAGCGCATAAAAGGAAATTACTTGTTAGTGGCATTAATTAACACTGGACGAACATTTTATTCTTTTATTCGGAAAGGCCTGAGTATTTTGATTTGGAACTGAACCTAGTCATTTCGGCCAACTGTACTTAATGTGAAAACCCTGGGTTATATTTGGAAATAATTTAAAGCATTTAAGCATTATTTATCTAAATTTGATCAAATGCAGTTTTAGGTTATGCATGTTTCAAGTTGTTTACATGTATACAGTGTTGCTTTCCTTCTACCTCCAGGACCCTGTGATAGAGAGTATCCAGCCAAGTCACGGTCCCCAGGCAGGCGGCACCAGAGTCACTATCAACGGCAAATATATGAACGCTGGCACAAACATCACAGCGTACATAGGGGGACATGTCTGCTCATCACACAGAGGAAGGTAAGTTAATACCGGTCCTAATCCGAAGCTCTGTCGGTCACCACCTTACCATGTGGTCCCTACATGTATATCCAACCTCTACAAACAGGACACCTGTGTAAACTGGCCAAGACTATATTGGTCTAAATGACTTTGGTTAAAACAGAACATACTGGGTTGTTCTTGTGCTGAACAGAAGACATTATCCTTTGGAGTAGAGGGAATGGACGAGGGGAGATAACTGTTATCATTACTTGTTTACAATATTTGTTTTTTCTCCCGTAGTAAATCTTCCAACCAATTCGTGTGTGTGACGCCAAGTTCCCCGAAGGTCACCAGTGCGGCCACGGTCAAGATGCGGTTTGACAAACAGCTGGTTCCCAGTGATCAGTTATTTGACTATGTAGAAAATCCACTCATTGAAGATGTCAACCCAAAAAAGTCTATTAGGAGGTAACTAATTCTTCCTAGAGCATTGATCACATACATCATTGTTATCTGGGTCAACCAGAACATCATTTTAATTTAACTGTCTGAACCTTAGTCACAGGGATTTTACTGTCTGAACCTTATTCATGGGGATTTAATTTGACTGTCTGAACCTTATTCACGGGGATTTTACTGTCTGAACCTTATTCACGGGGATTTAATTTGACTCTCTGAACCTTGTTCACAGGGATTTAATTTTACTGTCTGAACCTTATTCACAGGGATTTTACACTGTCTGAACCTTATTCACAGGGATTTGACTGTCTGAACCTTATTCACTGGGATTTAATTTTACTGTCTAAACCTTATTCACGGGGATTTTACTGTCTGAACCTTATTCACGAGGATTTTACTGTCTAAACCTTATTCACGGGGATTTTACTGTCTGAACCTTATTCACAGGGATTTAATTCTGAGATCACAAAATAACTGTGACACTTAGATTATATGGCCATCTTTTACAAATTTTCACAAAGTTTTAGATTTTAAACTTTAGATAAGTAACACAAATATTTATTTGATTTGTAACCTGACATCTGTTACTTGTTTCCATCATCTTTCATTCTGATGAATTGGTCCTGTGTATGCAGATATTGATATGTGTTTTTTATTCCACAGTGGAGGCGTCACCATTACAGTGACTGGTCAAAATTTGGACTCCGTCAAAAACCCCAAAATGGTCATCCTCACAGATACAACCACTTTTGAAGGGGTATGTGTACCTTTCTAACATTGATATCATACCATGTATAAAAACATGTATAAAAAAGTTCAGTTCAAAGTTGGTTTCAGTTACCTGGTCATACTTTGTTTTTGCATATTCCGTGAAAACTTGCTTAACCTAAATTAATTAATCCCTGAAGTTTCATAATGAATTATTCCAACCTTTGAATGGTAACAGTTCAAATGTGTCTTCAGGGGTGGACAAGGTAAAGAAATAATTGATATCAAAGGTCAAGCCTAGAATGATACATATGTTAGTATTCGACCTGAAAGATTTTGACGCTACTTGATTCATGTGACTGATACATATATTGGCAAATTTTCGTTTGTTGTAAATCATTAAGTGAACACACCCTTTAATATTTGTTATTTTCCTCTAGGACTGTAATCCAGGCAATGCACAAATGTTTACCTGTCTCTCTCCGATGATTGACCCCCAAATATTCAGCAATCGCAAACGACGTGATGTCTCGGTACCGTCAGCCCGTACGTTCCACTACGGCTTCCGAATGGATAATGTCACCGACTTGCTCAATTTGACGAAATATGACGAAAAACAATTCAAATCATTCAGCATCTATCCTGATCCAACCTTTGAACCTTTCCCTGGGAACAAAATCAAGTCGTTTCAGAAGAAGAACAACGAATACCTGACCATCAGTGTAAGTGTAGGGTTTCACAAAAATGTAAGAAAATTTCTGTGACCAAAAAATTAAAATCTTTCTAACTAGATCAAAGTTCAAAATAATATGCACTATAAATAAAATATCAGGACTTGTGAAATATTGAATTGCCCTTACGTAATTAAATGGATTAATCATACACAATCGTACACATTACTCAGCATTTACAAGTTCAAGGTCAGTTTGATTGATGGTCAAATTCATGGTTAATATATGTATGGTGGCAATAGTATCTCTCTCTGTTACTGTAGGGTCAGTACCTTAGTAGTGGTATACGACAGAACGATGTGACAGTGAAGATTGGCCGCGGGTACTGTAACGTCACCTCAGTCGGTAACCAGTTAACATGTCAGCCTCCGAAGTCACAGCCTCAATCTGACAAGGGAAATCGCTATCCGGAAGTGGAAGTAAGTTATCTCCCCTGTCTTGTTAATGGCTAATCTTACAGAGTAACTTGTGGACATGTTTTACAATTCTTGATTTACTGTATTTCTAACCATCGAATACAAAATAACTGATAAACTGATAGAAATTTAAATACAAAATTAACAATATTGTTGTGATATCTTTTGAAGAATTACACATATTTACTCAGCGATAGACACAGACATAAAACCACTAAACAAACAATTCACAAAACACTAATATTCTAAACCAAAATAATAAAATCATTGAAGAATTATGTATGTGAAATAACACAGAATGTTTAATCCCTCTTGCAGATCTATATCGGAAACAACCTGACCATTTTCATTGGCTACTTGAAATACGAGGAGGCCAAGTTCCCACTCCCGCTGGAGTACATAATTCTGATCTCGGCTGGTGGAGGAGTCCTCTTCATCTCCATCATAGTGGTCATCATCATGTACCGCTTCAAGTCCAAGAAGAACGACAGCATGATGAAGAAGATGCAGATTCAGATGGACAACCTGGAAGCTAAAGTAGCTAAGGAATGTAAAGAAGGTAAGATCTTTTCTCTCGTCGCCTTCGGTAAAGTGTGTGGCAGTAATTGACTTGTATGGGCATATTATCGTAGGACCCTCCCCCTAGGTCTGCAACATCAGGTGCCCTACTATAGAGCTCCACCTTTGGTCTGCAACATCAGGTGCCCCTCCCTAGAGCTCCAACCCTGATGTCACAATGAAAGTGATGTATACCTTACCAAAAGGGAGGCAAATCTTATATATAATATACCCATTAACAATAGCCTAAGGCCCACCCTGAATAACATCAAACATGATTATTATCTGACTGGCTTCCCTCTGAAGGGCCCCCTAAAGGTCTTACAATCGCTCTTGGAAACTGAAGGTAAGCCTTAGAGAATAAACATGATTCTGCAGTAGTTGTGTTTTCTTTGACTGACAAACTGTAATACATCTTGTAAAAATATTTTGAAATAGAAAGCCTACAATTAATTTTACCTGCTTTATCACAGCTTTTGCTGAGCTGCAGACGGACATGACGGAGCTGACCTCTGACCTTTACGGTCAAGTGGCCATCCCGTTCTGGGATTACCGCACCTACTGTATGAGAGTATTGTTCCCCAAACAGGACGCGCTTGACCAGGATGTTGACCATCCTGTCATCAGAGATCTCGAGGTAAGCCTACATGTTACAAATCAAAGTCACCACTCAGACGGTGCTAAAGTGTAGTTTATAACTAGTACGTGATAGATAGTACAGCAAAAATCAAGTCTGAGCCAGTTTCTGTGACATTACCGACATTTTAGATAACATTATTGCTAAACATTGGTGGGAAACAAATTCAATATGAGATGTAATACCAAGCATAGATAGAAGGTTGTTGATGTTTTAACATTTAAAAACAATTTGATTATAACAAAAATTTGGAAAATTTATAGATAATGTTGCAGTTTTTCCTTGACAACCATACAAACAGTGAATGGTTCCTTGACAACGATAAAAACAGTGAATTGTTTCCTTGACAACAATAAAAACAGTGAATGGTTTCATTACCTGTAGGTGGACTATGCCAGGAGGGAGAGTGTGGAGAGAGGATTGAAGCAGTTTGCGCAGATGCTCAACAACAAAACTTTCCTGTTGATCTTTGTGCGTACCCTAGAGGGACACAAGCACTTCACAATGCGAGACCGCGTCAACGTGGCTTCTCTCATCTCGGTGGCTCTACAGACCAAGATGGAGTATGCAACAGAGTAAGTCGGTCACGATACCAATGAAAATTGTTTGTCCACGAGTACTATTGTCCATTTCACTTTTTAAAAGTGTGGGTACATTTAATATTGAATAACTATTACTGCTGAAATAGAATAAATATACTTTTCATGGGGGAAAAAAATTAATGATCAGAAAGTTGAAATTTAATGAGGTTAAGATCATTTGGTTCACATTAAATCTTGCTGTGTATCAAACTTAATGATCTTGTTGGAAATTACTGAGGTAAGTGGTTTGTCAGACTGTTGTTTATCCATGCCGAATCCATTAACTATGTGAAATGGGAGTAAACCCATATATTATAATGCCTTTAAAACGTAAGTGTGTAGTTAACCGAGGTACTGTATGTCATGTTTCAGTATACTGAAGACCCTGCTTGCAGAACTGATAGAAAAATCTGTAGAAGGCAAAAACCATCCAAAATTGTTGTTGAGAAGGTAAGTTTGGCAATATTTAGTAGGAAAATAACAATTTGAAAACAACTTATACTATAGTTTACTATGTATCAGGGTTTAAGGTTGAACACTTTCCCTTTGTGTTTATGTAATGTACATTCAGTCGATATCAGCAATTTGGTCATAATCGCTACAAAGTCATAACATAGATATTAAAATATTTATTACATTAACGTAAAAGAAAGCATGGTGTGTCTGTAAACTACTGTAGATGTGTAGGATTACGAAACGAGAGTTGTTTTTTCAGGACTGAATCAGTAGCGGAGAAGATGCTCACCAATTGGTTCACTTTCCTCCTGTACAAGTTCTTGCGGGTAAGTCTGTTCCATTGTCAAAATAATGCTGATAACCCCATCCCTCCCTCCTTGCTGTCTTCACCCTTAAACTAAAACCCAAGTAATTATTTCTGATCGGTTAAGTCTGTCAATCTGTCTAGCTCCCCCCCCAATCTCAAGATGTAGTCCTGAGGAGGCATGTGACTAACTTCATGTTTTGGTTACTTTTTGTAGGAGTGTGCAGGGGAGCCGTTGTTTATGTTGTATCAGGCCATGAAACAACAGGTGTCCAAGGGACCAGTCGACAACGTCACCAGTGAGGCCAGATACTCGCTTAGCGAGGACAAGCTCATCAGACAACAGATTGAGTATAAACAAATGGTAGGTCACAGAGTACAGACAAATGGTAGGTCACAAAATACAGACAAATGGTAGGTCACAGAGTACAGACAAATGGTAGGTCACGGAGTACAGACAAACGGTAGGTCACAGAATACAGACAAATGGTAGGTCACAGAGTACAGACAAATGGTAGGTCACAGAGTACAGACAAATGGTAGGTCACAGGGTACAGACAAATGGTAGGTCACAGAGTACAGACAAACGGTCATAGAGTACAGACAAATGGTAGGCCACAGAGTACAGACAAATGGTTGGTCACAGAGTACAGACAAATGGTTGGTCACACATTACTGACAAATGGTAGGTCACAGAGTACAGACAAATGGTTGGTCACAGAGTACAGACAAATGGTAGGTCACAGAGTACAGACAAGTGGTAGGTCACGGAGTACAGACAAATGGTAGGTCACAGAGTACAGACAAATGGTAGGTCATAGAGTACAGACAAAAAGTAGGTCACAGAGTACAGACACACGGTTGGTCACAGAGTACAGACAAATGGTAGGTCACAGAGTACAGACAAACAGTTGGTCATAGAGTACAGACAAATGGTAGGTCACAGAGTACAGACAAATGGTAGGTCATAGAGTACAGACAAAAAGTAGGTCACAGAGTACAGACACACGGTTGGTCACAGAGTACAGACAAATGGTAGGTCACGGAGTACAGACAAATGGTAGGTCACAGAGTACAGACAAATGGTAGGTCATAGAGTACAGACAAAAAGTAGGTCACAGAGTACAGACACACGGTTGGTCACAGAGTACAGACAAATGGTAGGTCACAGAGTACAGACAAACAGTTGGTCATAGAGTACAGACAAATGGTAGGTCACAGAGTACAGACAAATGGTAGGTCACAGAGTACAGACAAACAGTAGGTCATAGAGTACAGACAAACAGTTGGTCATAGAGTACAGACAAACAGTTGGTCATAGAGTACAGACAAACAGTAGGTCACAGAGTACAGACAAACAGTTGGTCATAGAGTACAGACAAACAGTTGGTCATAGAGTACAGACAAACAGTTGGTCATAGAGTACAGACAAACAGTAGGTCACAGAGTACTGACAAATGGTAGGTCACAGTACAGACAAACAGTAGGTCATAGAGTACAGACAAACAGTTGGTCATAGAGTACAGACAAACAGTAGGTCATAGAGTACAGACAAACAGTTGGTCATAGAGTACAGACAAACAGTTGGTCATAGAGTACAGACAAATGGTAGGTCATAGAGTACAGACAAACAGTTGGTCATAGAGTACAGACAAATGGTAGGTCACAGAGTACAGACAAACAGTTGGTCATAGAGTACAGACAAATGGTAGGTCATAGAGTACAGACAAACAGTAGGTCACAGAGTACAGACAAACAGTTGGTCATAGAGTACAGACAAACAGTAGGTCATAGAGTACAGACAAATGGTAGGTCACAGAGTACAGACAAACAGTAGGTCACAGAGTACAGACAAACAGTAGGTCACAGGGTACAGACAAATGGTAGGTCATAGAGTACAGACAAACAGTTGGTCATAGAGTACAGACAAATGGTTGGTCATAGAGTACAGACAAACAGTAGGTCATAGAGTACAGACAAACAGTTGGTCATAGAGTACAGACAAACAGTTGGTCATAGAGTACAGACAAACAGTAGGTCATAGAGTACAGACAAACAGTTGGTCATAGAGTACAGACAAACAGTTGGTCATAGAGTACAGACAAACAGTTGGTCATAGAGTACAGACAAACAGTTGGTCATAGAGTACAGACAAACAGTTGGTCATAGAGTACAGACAAACAGTTGGTCATAGAGTACAGACAAACAGTAGGTCATAGAGTACAGACAAACAGTTGGTCATAGAGTACAGACAAATGGTTGGTCACAGAGTACAGACAAACAGTTGGTCATAGAGTACAGACAAATGGTAGGTCATAGAGTACAGACAAATGGTTGGTCACAGAGTACAGACAAACAGTTGGTCATAGAGTACAGACAAATGGTAGGTCATAGAGTACAGACAAATGGTTGGTCACAGAGTACAGACAAACAGTTGGTCATAGAGTACAGACAAACAGTAGGTCACAGGGTACAGACAAATGGTAGGTCACAGAGTACAGACAAATGGTAGGTCATAGAGTACAGACAAATGGTAGGTCATAGAGTACAGACAAATGGTTGGTCACAGAGTACAGACAAATGGTAGGTCATAGAGTACAGACAAACAGTAGGTCATAGAGTACAGACAAATGGTAGGTCATAGAGTACAGACAAACAGTTGGTCATAGAGTACAGACAAATGGTTGGTCACAGAGTACAGACAAACAGTTGGTCATAGAGTACAGACAAATGGTAGGTCATAGAGTACAGACAAACAGTAGGTCACAGAGTACAGACACACGGTTGGTCATAGAGTACAGACAAACAGTTGGTCATAGAGTACAGACAAATGGTAGGTCATAGAGTACAGACAAACAGTTGGTCATAGAGTACAGACAAACAGTTGGTCATAGAGTACAGACAAACAGTTGGTCATAGAGTACAGACAAATGGTTGGTCACAGAGTACAGACAAACAGTTGGTCATAGAGTACAGACAAACAGTTGGTCATAGAGTACAGACAAATGGTAGGTCATAGAGTACAGACAAACAGTTGGTCATAGAGTACAGACAAACAGTTGGTCATAGAGTACAGACAAATGGTAGGTCATAGAGTACAGACAAACAGTTGGTCATAGAGTACAGACAAACAGTTGGTCATAGAGTACAGACAAACAGTAGGTCATAGAGTACAGACAAACAGTTGGTCATAGAGTACAGACAAACAGTTGGTCATAGAGTACAGACAAACAGTAGGTCATAGAGTACAGACAAATAGTTGGTCATAGAGTACAGACAAACAGTTGGTCATAGAGTACAGACAAACAGTAGGTCATAGAGTACAGACAAACAGTTGGTCATAGAGTACAGACAAATAGTTGGTCATAGAGTACAGACAAACAGTTGGTCATAGAGTACAGACAAACAGTAGGTCATAGAGTACAGACAAACAGTAGGTCATAGAGTACAGACAAATAGTTGGTCATAGAGTACAGACAAACAGTTGGTCATAGAGTACAGACAAATAGTTGGTCATAGAGTACAGACAAACAGTTGGTCATAGAGTACAGACAAATGGTAGGTCATAGAGTACAGACAAATGGTTGGTCACAGAGTACAGACAAATGGTAGGTCATAGAGTACAGACAAATGGTTGGTCACAGAGTACAGACAAATGGTAGGTCATAGAGTACAGACAAACAGTAGGTCACAGGGTACAGACAAATGGTAGGTCATAGAGTACAGACAAACAGTTGGTCATAGAGTACAGACAAATGGTAGGTCATAGAGTACAGACAAACAGTTGGTCATAGAGTACAGACAAATGGTAGGTCATAGAGTACAGACAAACAGTTGGTCATAGAGTACAGACAAACAGTTGGTCATAGAGTACAGACAAACAGTTGGTCATAGAGTACAGACAAATAGTTGGTCATAGAGTACAGACAAATAGTTGGTCATAGAGTACAGACAAACAGTAGGTCATAGAGTACAGACAAATAGTTGGTCATAGAGTACAGACAAATGGTAGGTCACAGAGTACAGACAAACAGTAGGTCATAGAGTACAGACAAACAGTAGGTCATAGAGTACAGACAAACAGTAGGTCACAGGGTACAGACAAATGGTAGGTCATAGAGTACAGACAAACAGTTGGTCATAGAGTACAGACAAATGGTAGGTCATAGAGTACAGACAAACAGTTGGTCATAGAGTACAGACAAATGGTAGGTCATAGAGTACAGACAAACAGTAGGTCATAGAGTACAGACAAACAGTAGGTCACAGGGTACAGACAAATGGTAGGTCATAGAGTACAGACAAACAGTTGGTCATAGAGTACAGACAAATGGTAGGTCATAGAGTACAGACAAACAGTTGGTCATAGAGTACAGACAAATGGTAGGTCATAGAGTACAGACAAACAGTTGGTCATAGAGTACAGACAAACAGTTGGTCATAGAGTACAGACAAACAGTTGGTCATAGAGTACAGACAAATGGTAGGTCATAGAGTACAGACAAACAGTAGGTCACAGAGTACAGACAAATGGTAGGTCATAGAGTACAGACAAACGGTAGGTCATAGAGTACAGACAAACAGTAGGTCACAGAGTACAGACAAATGGTAGGTCATAGAGTACAGACAAACAGTTGGTCATAGAGTACAGACAAATGGTAGGTCATAGAGTACAGACAAACAGTAGGTCACAGAGTACAGACAAATGGTAGGTCATAGAGTACAGACAAACAGTAGGTCATAGAGTACAGACAAACAGTTGGTCATAGAGTACAGACAAACAGTTGGTCATAGAGTACAGACAAACAGTTGGTCATAGAGTACAGACAAACAGTTGGTCATAGAGTACAGACAAACAGTTGGTCATAGAGTACAGACAAACAGTAGGTCATAGAGTACAGACAAACAGTTGGTCATAGAGTACAGACAAACAGTTGGTCATAGAGTACAGACAAACAGTAGGTCATAGAGTACAGACAAACAGTTGGTCATAGAGTACAGACAAACAGTTGGTCATAGAGTACAGACAAACAGTAGGTCATAGAGTACAGACAAACAGTTGGTCATAGAGTACAGACAAACAGTTGGTCATAGAGTACAGACAAATGGTAGGTCATAGAGTACAGACAAACAGTTGGTCATAGAGTACAGACAAATGGTAGGTCACAGAGTACAGACAAACAGTTGGTCATAGAGTACAGACAAATGGTAGGTCACAGAGTACAGACAAACAGTTGGTCACAGGGTACAGACAAATGGTAGGTCATAGAGTACAGACAAATGGTAGGTCATAGAGTACAGACAAACAGTTGGTCATAGAGTACAGACAAACAGTTGGTCATAGAGTACAGACAAACAGTTGGTCACAGGGTACAGACAAATGGTAGGTCACAGAGTACAGACGAACAGTAGGTCATAGAGTACAGACAAACAGTTGGTCATAGAGTACAGACAAATGGTAGGTCATAGAGTACAGACAAACAGTAGGTCATAGAGTACAGACAAATGGTAGGTCATAGAGTACAGACAAACAGTAGGTCATAGAGTACAGACAAACAGTTGGTCATAGAGTACAGACAAATGGTAGGTCATAGAGTACAGACAAACAGTTGGTCATAGAGTACAGACAAATGGTAGGTCATAGAGTACAGACAAACAGTTGGTCATAGAGTACAGACAAACAGTTGGTCATAGAGTACAGACAAACAGTAGGTCACAGAGTACTGACAAATGGTAGGTCACAGAGTACAGACAAATGGTAGGTCACAGAGTACAGACAAACAGTAGGTCATAGAGTACAGACAAATGGTAGGTCACAGAGTACAGACAAATGGTAGGTCACAGTACAGACAAACAGTAGGTCATAGAGTACAGACAAACAGTTGGTCATAGAGTACAGACAAACAGTAGGTCACAGAGTACTGACAAATGGTAGGTCACAGTACAGACAAACAGTAGGTCATAGAGTACAGACAAACAGTTGGTCATAGAGTACAGACAAACAGTAGGTCACAGAGTACAGACAAATGGTAGGTCACAGTACAGACAAACAGTTGGTCATAGAGTACAGACAAACAGTAGGTCATAGAGTACAGACAAATGGTAGGTCACAGTACAGACAAACAGTAGGTCATAGAGTACAGACAAACAGTTGGTCATAGAGTACAGACAAACAGTTGGTCATAGAGTACAGACAAACAGTTGGTCATAGAGTACAGACAAACAGTTGGTCATAGAGTACAGACAAATGGTAGGTCATAGAGTACAGACAAACAGTTGGTCATAGAGTACAGACAAATGGTAGGTCATAGAGTACAGACAAACAGTTGGTCATAGAGTACAGACAAATAGTAGGTTATAGAGTACAGACAAACAGTAGGTCACAGTACAGACAAACAGTAGGTTATAGAGTACTGACAAACAGTAGGTCATAGAGTACAGACAAATGGTAGGTCACAGAGTACAGACAAATGGTAGGTCACAGAGTACAGACAAACAGTAGGTCACAGAGTACTGACAAATGGTAGGTCACAGTACAGACAAACAGTAGGTCATAGAGTACAGACAAATGGTAGGTCACAGAGTACAGACAAACAGTAGGTTATAGAGTACAGACAAACAGTAGGTCACAGTACAGACAAACAGTAGGTCATAGAGTACTGACAAATGGTAGGTCACAGTACAGACAAACAGTAGGTCATAGAGTACAGACAAATGGTAGGTCACAGAGTACAGACAAACAGTAGGTTATAGAGTACAGACAAACAGTAGGTCACAGTACAGACAAACAGTAGGTTATAGAGTACTGACAAACAGTAGGTCATAGAGTACAGACAAATGGTAGGTCACAGAGTACAGACAAATGGTAGGTCACAGAGTACAGACAAACAGTAGGTCACAGAGTACTGACAAATGGTAGGTCACAGAGTACAGACAAATGGTAGGTCACAGAGTACAGACAAATGGTAGGTCATAGAGTACAGACAAATGGTAGGTCATAGAGTACAGACAAATGGTAGGTCATAGAGTACAGACAAACAGTAGGTCACAGAGTACTGACAAATGGTAGGTCACAGTACAGACAAACAGTAGGTCATAGAGTACAGACAAACAGTAGGTCATAGAGTACAGACAAATGGTAGGTCACAGAGTACTGACAAATGGTAGGTCACAGAGTACTGACAAATGGTAGGTCACAGGGTACAGACAAACGGTAGGTCACAGAGTACAGACAAATACAAATGGTAGGTCACAGTACTAATTGTATGTTACAAAGCATACAACCAGCACACATGTACGCTTCCACATGTACACACATGATGGCTCACAAAGCACACACCCAGCACACATACACATGTACATGTACGCTTACACATGTAATCACATCATAAAATGACCTTTGATGTCAACAGGACATTGAACAAAATAAAAATAAACCAAATTTTATGAAGTATTTAACAACTTGCAAAAGATTAAAGTGGATGTATTCGTTTGTTTTACAGACTGTATATGTACAAGATATGGAACAGTTTGGACAGCAGCCTCACCCAGTAAAAGTCCTGGACTGTGATACCATAGCACAGGTCAAGGAGAAGATACTAGACGCCATCTATAAAAATGCTCCGTTCAGTAGTCGGCCTATAAAGGACGACGTAGACTTAGGTAAGGTTTAGTCTCGGATGTTTGGATAGATGTTTAACCAAGCCAGTGTTGTGTTAGGTGTGACACGTACAAGCCTGAGGCAGCTCAATACCCAGTCATTCAGTGTATTGACCACGTCAGAAGAAAAGAAAACCTTCTATAGAATCAAAATAGAAAACATTTGAAGATATGGATTGTAGCTGCCTTAGATTTGTAGCGATATCTTGACATAGTAACTGTTGTCATGGTTACTATAGCACTCTATGGAACTAGTCATTGTTGTCATAGTTACAAGGATATGCTTGGTTTTGAATAATTAATCAGGTCACATTTCGTACTTTATTAATAATCGGTGTACAGATGCATGATTGATGCAATTAACACACGTGAATAATTGCGATTGGTTGCTCGTCAGTTAACCAGAGTATAGCCGTGTAACGTGAGCACACAAACACATGTTAGAGATGTGAATGACATAGAAGGAATTGCACTGATTATTTTCGTTGGTGTGATTTGAGTGGAGGAAGTGAGAGATTTATTTGTGAGTGGGAGTTTTGTTCAGTGTGTGTGGGGCAGTGTTGAATCAAGTTGTCAGGACAAGCAGTGCAGCACATAAAATCACAACATTCTGAAAAAGCAACTTCTCCTTCAGAACTAGAGATCTTTTTTTTCCAAATATTATAAGACCAGATGTTAAAGAAATTGTCTATGGCCGATGAATAACTGAGATTTTGCAATGAGACAAAGTCTTCAATAGGTGGTGAAGTAAGAGTGTTATATAAAGCCTGCTGGTGTCCTGGCAATTAACTTGGTTTTCATTTGCATGACGGGGATGTATGTGGAGATGTATTTGGTTGACGTTTTTGGCATGGAATGACCATCTTTTGTTTGCATAGCGGTACTACGTGTACAGTATCCTTCTGGACCAAGTAGACTGGATCCTAGAATGCTTGGCTTGTAGTGTTTGTGTGCGTTGCATGTTGTGTTGTGCACTGTAGGATGTAGTAGTTTGTGTTTGCTTTGTGATGGGTAAAATTTAGGGTACAGATACATTTCACACTGTTCTACAGACACACATTCAATGAGAACCTGACCCTTTTATATCATTTTGAAATAACGAATTTAATTAGAAACAACTTGGTCAAAAAAAATATCCTTTATTTCAAAGTATGGTTTTGTAATGTTCTGCCACAAACATAGTTGCTTTGTCAGTTGGGATCGTTTGCCCTGTAGATGAGAAGGCAATGGTATGACTTATTGCTTTGATGGCCCTTGGGGAAGGTGATGGTATTAGGTGGTGCCGTTCTATGTCTGGTGTATCATTAGGTGGTGCCATTCTATGACGGTGTATCATTAGGTGGTGCCGTTCTATGACGGTGTATCATTAGGTGGTGCCGTTCTGTGTCTGGTGTAACATTAGGTGATGCCGTTTTATGACGGTGTATCATAAGGTGGTGCCATTCTATGTCTGGTGTATCATTAGGTGGTGCCGTTCTGTGTCTGGTGTATCATTTGGTGGTGCCATTCTGTGTCTGGTGTATCATTAGGTGGTGCCTTTCTATGTCAGTGTATCATTAGGTGGTGCCGTTCTATGTCTGGTGTAACATTAGGTGGTGTCGTTCTTTGTCTGGTGTAACATTAGGTGATGCCGTTCTATGTCTGGTGTAACATTAGGTGGTGCTGTTGTTTGTCTGGTATATCATTAGGTGGTGCCGTTCTATGACGATGTATCATTAGGTGGTGCCGTTCAGTGTCTGGTGTAACATAAGGTGGTGCCGTTCTTTGTCTGGTGTAACATTAGGTGGTGCCGTTCTATGTCTGATGTATCATTAGGTGGTGCCGTTTTTTGTCTGGTGTAACATTAGGTGGTGCCGTTCTTTGTCTGATGTATCATTAGGTGGTGCCTTTCTTTGTCTGGTGTAACATTAGGTGGTGCCGTTCTATGTCTGGTGTATCATTAGGTGGTGCCTTTCTTTGTCTGATGTATCATTAGGTGGTGCCTTTCTTTGTCTGGTGTAACATTAGGTGGTGCCGTTCTTTGTCTGATGTATCATTAGGTGGTGCCATGCCTCATCAAGCTGTTGTACAGGAAGGTACCTGTTGTACATGAAGGTACCTGTTGTTCTAGAGGATGGCATGCTGTCTTGGTTTTCTCATAGTAGATATGCTTCTGTTTCTCTGCTTGTTGTAGAAGGAAGTATAGCAAACATGCTTTGACATGCCATGTTAGGTCAGTTAAAAGACATTTGTTTGCTTGAAACAGGTGAGTTTCATGAAGAGAATTAGCAATTTGTGGTAAAAGTGGCACACCTTGTCTTTGTGTTGTAGTCAGAATAGGTAAAAGTGGCACACCTTGTCTTTGTGTTGTAGTCAGAATAGGTAAAGTGCCACACCTTCTCTTTGTGTTGTAGTCAGAATAGGTAAAGTGCCACACCTTGTCTTTGTGTTGTATTCAGAATATGTAGTAGAATAGTTAGGTGGCACACCTTGTCTTTGTGTTGTAGTCAGAATAAGTAAAAGTGGCACACCTTGTCTTTGTGTTGTAGTCAGAATAGGTAAAGTGCCACACCTTGTCTTTGTGTTGTAGTCAGAATATGTAGTAGAATAGTTAGGTGGCACACCTTGTCTTTGTGTTGTAGTCAGAATAAGTAAAAGTGGCACACCTTGTCTTTGTGTTGTAGTCAGAATAGGTAAAAGTGCCACACCTTGTCTTTGTGTTGTAGTCAGAATAGGTAAAAGTGCCACACCTTGTCTTTGTGTTGTAGTCAGAATATGCAGTAGAATAGTTAGGTGGCACACCTTGTCTTTGTGTTGTAGTCAGAATAAGTAAAAGTGGCACACCTTGTCTTTGTGTTGTTGTCAGAATAGGTAATATAACAGTATGGTGGCATGCTTAAATACAGTGTAGATGCTAATCTATGATATTGCTTTTAACAACTAACCTTATACCTCTCATTGTACTAAAATGTGTATGCATTGTATAGATGTGACTGTAGTCTTGTGCTTTATATTTGTGTCATAGACATAAAGTTACAACACTATCCTATGAGGATTATAAAGTTTCCTATACCATCAATATTTTATATCTGTTTATCACTATCATTGTTGCTACATTATAATTTGCATCAATTTATTTTTATAAATTATGAATATCAATGAATTATTTTTGTGATGTATTGTATAGACTTACTTTATTCATATATTCCAAACTTTATGATGTATTCTATTTTTTTCTTTTTTTATATCATTTGGAAATAATTTTACTAATTTTTTGATACACCTGTCATTGAAATCATCTGGCCATATTCCATTTCCCTCCATCCTTTTCGCTTTGAGTTTTTGTTGGCAGTCTATCTTGTTTTGTTAATTTTCCTTTACATTAAGAAAAACCCATCATAATAGTTAATCACCAAAATGAGAACCATCAGTGGTACCAACTTAAAGAGAATTATCAAAGTTAGGAAAGGAGTGACATAATCTGTCACATATGTGTAATGAATGCTTCAGTTGGTTTCTTAATATATCTAAATATATGGAGAAATATATCTAAATGTATGGAGAACCTTTGGAAAAACAATTTCAATGCAAATTGTTTGCAATATTTAGATAAAAAAGCATATATTATGTATGTAAGTTAATTAATGTAGAAGAAGTCTCACATTAGAATTTTAGAGATAAACAAAATGTCAAGCTCTGTAATAGAAAGATATATTAGTCTTTAAGTAGTTTAAAGTATCAGTCTGTTTGTTGTCAAATTTTGTTTTACATATAAAACCTCATCAGAAGTTGATCAATACATGTGGTGTGGTTGTACAGAATCCCTGTACTTTGTTGTAACAGGGTTGTCTCGTCCACCAATACGTTTTTATACTCGACGTCTCCCATTATAGCTTGGTAAGGTACAGATGTGACTGAAGTGTAGTTTTATCTAATGCTAGGTAAATGTTAGGTGCTCAGAATAACACCTATAATGTAACACCTATAGTGGCATCATCTAGAGATACACCACCAAGGTACATCACCTAGAGATACATCACCTAGATACATCACCTAGAGATACATCACCTAGATACACCACCTAGAGGTACATCAACTAGAGGTACATCACCTAGAAATACATCACCTAGAGATACATCACCTAGAGATACATCACCTAGAGGTACATCACCTAGATACATCACCTAGATACATCACCTAGAGATACATCACCTAGAGATACATCACCTAGATACATCACCTAGAGATACATCACCTAGATACATCACCTAGAGATACATCACCTAGATACATCACCTAGAGATACATCACCTAGATACATCACCTAGAGGTACATCACCTAGATACATCACCTAGAGATACATCACCTAGAGATACATCACCTAGATACATCACCTAGAGATACATCACCTAGATACATCACCTAGAGGTACATCACCTAGATACATCACCTAGAGATACATCACCTAGATACACCACCTAGAGGTACATCACCTAGATACATCACCTAGAGATACATCACCTAGATACATCACCTAGAGATACATCACCTAGATACATCACCTAGAGATACATCACCTAGATACATCACCTAGAGATACATCACCTAGATACATCACCTAGAGATACATCACCTAGAGATACATCACCTAGAGGTACATCACCTAGAGGTACATCACCTAGATACATCACCTAGATACATCACCTAGATATATCACCTAGAGATACATCACCTAGAGATACATCACCTAGATACATCACCTAAAGATACATCACCTAGAGATACATCACCTAGATACATCACCTAGATACATCACCTAGAGATACATCACCTAGATACATCACCTACAGGTACATCACCTAGATACATCACCTAGATACATCACCTAGAGATACATCACCTAGATACATCACCTAGAGATACATCACCTAGAGATACATCACCTAGAGATACATCACCTAGAGATACATCACCTAGAGATACATCACCTAGATACATCACCTAGAGATACATCACCTAGAGATACATCACCTAGATACATCACCTAGAGATACATCACCTAGATACATCACCTAGAGATACATCACCTAGGGATACATCACCTAGAGATACATCACCTAGATACATCACCTAGAGATACATCACCTAGATACATCACCTAGAGGTACATCACCTAGATACATCACCTAGAGATACATCACCTAGATACATCACCTTGATACATCACCTAGAGATACATCACCTAGAGATACATCACCTAGATACATCACCTAGATACATCACCTAGGGATACATCACCTAGATACATCACCTAGAGATACATCACCTAGATACATCACCTTGATACATCACCTAGAGATACATCACCTAGAGATACATCACCTAGAGATACATCACCTAGATACATCACCTAGATACATCACCTAGATACATCACCTAGATACATCACCTTGATACATCACCTAGAGATACATCACCTAGATACATCACCTAGATACATCACCTAGATACATCACCTAGAGATACATCACCTAGATACATCACCTAGAGATACATCACCTAGAGATACATCACCTAGATACATCACCTAGAGATACATCACCTAGAGATACATCACCTAGATACACCACCTAGAGGTACATCACCTAGATACATCACCTAGAGATACATCACCTAGATACATCACCTAGAGGTACATCACCTAGAGGTACATCACCTAGATACATCACCTAGAGATACATTACCTAGAGATACCTCACCTAGATACATCACCTAGAGGTACATCACCTAGAGGTACATCACCTAGAGGTACATCACCTAGATACATCACCTAGATACACCACCTAGAGATACATTACCTAGAGATACATCACCGGATCATCCGATGTATGGCTTCCTTTTTATGCATGTTTTTTAGTTTGACTAGAATGTTTCCTTGGTCTGGGTGTACCTAACATTTTACCAGCTTTACACCCTATCTCTCCCAAACTTCTGTTTGTATAGCTGTCTTTTTATTCACCGGTCATTTCTTGTCAAATTGCTGCTCTGAAGCTGATGTTTATTGAGAACGTTTTTTTTTAACCGTTAATATTTCACTGTAACAAATTCACGGCAAGTGTAAAAAACAAAACAAAGGAAAGAGAAAGTTCAGTTTGATCAAATGAAATGTTGCCAGGACCGTTCACAAAACATCAGCTTCATTTGCATGGTTCATCATCACCAAACACATTTTCATCATCATCTTCATCATCATTATCATCAACATTATTGTCACCAAGGATTCTGCACTGCAGAGGTTGTGAGTGGTCGTTAACAGTTATAATTGTTTCCACGGTTACAGTGTTATTTGATAAATCCTCTCCAGAATGGAACAGTGGCATTAAGGGGCGTCTAATCTTACAAGATGATGACGTGTCAACGAAGATAGAAGGAGAATATAAACGGCTCAATTCCTGCTGTCACTACAAGGTATGTATGTCACAAATTTGGGCATTTGTTGTCGGGTAAAGAGTCATAACCGTATTTGCCGTAATTAATGCCTCTCCCCCATAATGCCCCTCCCCTCTTCTACGGAGATATCAAAATTATTTAAGCTCCCCTTTTAATTGTGACCCAACTTAATGATTCTATGTAATGGTGCAGTAAACCTCACCGGCACTTGTTTACAAAAAAAAAACCCACAAATATCAGTTATTGTCTCGCCTTGGCGATAGTCGAGAAAGCAAGACTTACGTGTTACTTTCTGGCGGCGGCGGCGTCAATTACATTTGCTTTCAAGTCCACTTTTCACAGTATTATAATTATCCAATTGAATTGGAAGTTGGTCACATTGTTCAAACCATCATACCTTACCTGAATTTAAATGAAATCGTGTTTCAAGTTTTGGTGTTTTTGGGCAAAAATTGAGAATTTTAAGAATTTGCGTTAAAGTCCACTTTTTATATTGTTACAGATATCCGATTGAATTTAAACTTAATGTAGTTACGAACATCATCGTACTGAACATCTTAGTGAAATTTGGAGGAAATTTATGCACATGTTTTGCTGTTTTGGGTCAAAAACATGGGAATTTTGAGTATTGCATTAAAGTCCACTTTTTATAGTGTCACTGATATCAGATTCAATTGAAACTTATGGTAGTTACTAATATTATCATACTGAAGACCTTACTGAAAATTGGAGGAAATTTTGGGGTAAAAACATAGGAATTTTGAGAATTTACGTTAGGATCCACTATTTAAAGGGTTATTGTTGTGTAATTAAATTGAAACTTGGCTATGTTACAGATATAATCTTGCTGTATGTATTTTGTCATATTAATTATTACGTTGGGACTTCAACATTATCAGCAAAGCGGGAAAAGCGAGACATATAATTACGCGTAATGTGACGTGCCTGTTAGGTTTTAATGATTTGGATTTTGATTGTTATGTGAGATACAGGTTAGATTTTAATGGCTATGGGAGATAAAGGTTATATTTTAATGGTTTAGTGAGGTACAGGTTAAATTTTAATGGCTATGTGTATTAAAGGTTAGATTTTAATGGCTATGTGAGAAACAGTTTAGATTTTAATGGCTTAGTGAGATAAAGGTTAGATATTAATTACTATGTGAGATACAGGTCATATTTTAATGGCAAAAATAGATAAAAGTTCGATTTTAATGGCTTCGTGAGATTCAGGTTAGATTTTGATGGCTACCTGAGATAAAGGTTAGATTCTAATGGCTAAGTGAGATAAAGAAAAAAAATCAGAGAATACCAAAGTGTCAACAAAACCATAATCTGAACTCAAAATCGATTAAACTAAGGCAAAATAGGAACAAAGGAAAGATTTACATGGAGACTCTAAAGGTTAGATTCTAATGGCTAAGTGAGTTAAAGGTTAAATTTTAATGACTCTGTGAGATACAGGTTAGATTTTATTGGAGGTTAGATTTTCATGGCTTAGTTTGAGTAAGGTCTAGTGTAATGCTGTTTAAGCGGTATCTGAGTAAGGTCTAGTGAAATGCTGTTTAAGCGGTATTTGATTAAGGTCTAGTGTAATGCTGTTTAAGCGGTAGTTTGAATAAGGTCTAGTGTATATAAATGCTGTTTAAGCGGTATTTGATTAAGGTCTAGTGAAATGCTGTTTAAGCGGTATTTGATTAAGGTCTAGTTTTAATGCTGTTTAAGCAGTATTTGATAAAGGTCTAGTTTAATACTGTTTAAGCAGTAGTTTGAGTAAGGTCTAGTGTAATGCTGTTTAAGCGGTATCTGAGTAAGGTCTAGTGTAATGCTGTTTAACCAGTAGTTTGAGTAAGTTCTAGTGTAATGCTGTTTAAGCGGTAATTGAGTAAGGTCTTGTGTAATGCTGTTTAGGCGGTAGTTTGAATAAGGTCTAGTGTATATAAATGCTGTTTAAGCGGTATCTGAGTAAGGTCTAGTGAAATGCTGTTTAAGCGGTATTTGATTAAGGTCTAGTGTAATGCTGTTTAAGCGGTAGTTTGAGTAAGTTCTAGTGTAATGCTGTTTAAGCGGTATTTGATTAAGGTCTAGTGTAATGCTGTTTAACCAGTAGTTTGAGTAAGGTCTAGTGTAATGCTGTTTAAGCGGTATTTGATTAAGGTCTAGTGTAATGCTGTTTAACCAGTAGTTTGAGTAAGGTCTAGTGTAATACTGTTTAAGTGGTAGTTTGAATAAGGTCTAGTGTAATGCTGTTTAAGCGGTATTTGATTAAGGTCTAGTGTAATGCTGTTTAACCAGTAGTTTGAGTAAGGTTTAGTGTAATGCTGTTTAAGCGGTAGTTTGGGTAAGGTCTTGTGTAATGCTGTTTAAGCGGTAGTTTGGGTAATGTCTAGTGAAATGCTGTTTAAGCGGTAGTTTGGGTAATGTCTAGTGAAATGCTGTTTAAGCGGTAGTTTGGGTAATGTCTAGTGAAATGCTGTTTAAGCGGTAGTTTGGGTAATGTCTAGTGTAATGCTGTTTAAGCGGTAGTTTGGGTAATGTCTAGTGTAATGCTGTTTAAGCGGTAGTTTGAGTAAGGTCTTGTGTAATGCTGTTTAGGCGGTAGTTTGAATAAGGTCTAGTGTATATAAATGCTGTTTAAGCGGTATCTGAGTAAGGTTTAGTGAAATGCTGTTTAACCAGTATTTGATAAAGGTCTAGTTTCATACTGTTTAAGCAGTAGTTTGAGTAAGGTCTAGTGTAATGCGTTTAAGCAATTTGTTTGAGTAAGGTCTAGTTTTAATGCTGTTTAAGCGGTATTTGATTAAGGTCTAGTGTAATGCTGTTTAAGCGGTAGTTTGAGTAAGGTCTAGTGTAATACTGTTTAAGCAGTAGTTTGAGTAAGGTCTAGTGTAATGCTGTTTAAGCAATTTGTTTGAGTAAGGTCTAGTGAAATGCTGTTTAAGCGGTATTTGATTAAGGTCTAGTGTAATGCTGTTTAAGCGGTAGTTTGAGTAAGGTCTAGTGTAATGCTGTTTAAGCGGTAGTTTGAGTAAGGTCTAGTGTAATGCTGTTTAACCAGTAGTTTGAGTAAGGTCTAGTGTAAAACTGTTTAAGTGGTAGTTTAAGTAAGATCTAGTTTAATACTGTTTAAGCGGTAGTTGGAGTAAGGTCTAGTTTTAATGCTGTTTAAGCGGTATTTGAGGAAGGTCTAGTGTAATGCTGTTTAACCGATAGTTTGAGTAAGGTCTAGTGTAATGCTGTTTAAGTGGTAGTTTAAGTAAGATCTAGTTTAATACTGTTTAAGCGGTAGTTGGAGTAAGGTCTAGTGAAATGCTGTTTAAGCGGTAGTTTGGGTAAGGTCTAGTGTAATGCTGTTTAAGTGGTAGTTTAAGTAAGGTCTAGTTTAATACTGTTTAAGCGGTAGTTTGAGTAAGGTCTAGTGAAATGCTGTTTAAGCGGTAGTTTGAGTAAGGTCTAGTGTAATGCTGTTTAAGTGGTAGTTTAAGTAAGGTCTAGTTTAATACTGTTTAAGCGGTAGTTTGAGTAATGTCTAGTGAAATGCTGTTTAAGCGGTAGTTTGGGTAAGGTCTAGTGTCATGCTGTTTAAGCGGTATTTGATTAAGGTCTAGTGTAATGCTGTTTAAGTGGTAGTTTAAGTAAGGTCTAGTTTAATGCTGTTTAAGCGGTAGTTTGTGTAAGGTCTAGTTAAATGCTGTTTAAGCGGTAGTTTGAATAAGGTCTAGTGAAATGCTGTTTAAGCGGTAGTTTGAGTAAGGTCTAGTGTAATGCTGTTTAAGTGGTAGTTTAAGTAAGGTCTAGTTTAATACTGTTTAAGTGGTAGTTTAAGTAAGGTCTAGTTTAATGCTGTTTAAGCGGTAGTTTGAGTAAGGTCTAGTTTTAATGCTGTTTAAGCGGTAGTTTGGGTAAAGTCTAGTGTAATGCTGTTTAAGCGGTAGTTTGAGTAAGGTCTAGTTTTAATGCTGTTTAAGCGGTAGTTTGGATAAGGTCTAGTGTAATGCTGTTTAAGCGGTAGTTTGGGTAATGTCTAGTGAAATGCTGTTTAACCAGTAGTTTGAGTAAGGTCTAGTGTAATGCTGTTTAAGCGGTATTTGAGAAAGGTCTAGTTTTAATGTTGTTTAAGCGGTATTTGAGGAAGGTCTAGTGTAATGCTGTTTAACCAGTAGTTTGAGTAAGGTCTAGTGTAATGCTGTTTAAGCGGTATTTGAGAAAGGTCTAGTTTTAATGCTGTTTAAGCGGTATTTGAGGAAGGTCTAGTGTAATGCTGTTTAACCAGTAGTTTGAGTAAGGTCTAGTTTTAATGCTGTTTAAGCGGTAGTTTGGGTAAGGTCTAGTGTAATGCTGTTTAAGCGGTAGTTTGAGTAAGGTCTAGTTTTAATGCTGTTTAAGCGGTAGTTTGGATAAGGTCTAGTGTAATGCTGTTTAAGCGGTAGTTTGGGTAATGTCTAGTGAAATGCTGTTTAAGCGGTATTTGAGAAAGGTCTAGTTTTAATGTTGTTTAAGCGGTATTTGAGGAAGGTCTAGTGTAATGCTGTTTAACCAGTAGTTTGAGTAAGGTCTAGTGTAATGCTGTTTAAGCGGTATTTGAGAAAGGTCTAGTTTTAATGCTGTTTAAGCGGTATTTGAGGAAGGTCTAGTGTAATGCTGTTTAACCAGTAGTTTGAGTAAGGTCTAGTTTTAATGCTGTTTAAGCGGTAGTTTGAGTAAGGTCTAGTTTTAATGCTGTTTAAGCGGTAGTTTGAGTAAGGTCTAGTGTAATGCTGTTTAACCGGTAGTTTGAGTAAGGTCTAGTTTTAATGCTGTTTAAGCAGTAGTTTGAGTAAGGTCTAGTGTAATGCTGTTTAAGCGGTAGTTTGAATAAGGTCTAGTTTTAATGCTGTTTAAGCGGTAGTTTGAGTAAGGTCTAGTGTAATGCTGTTTAACCGGTAGTTTGAGTAAGGTCTAGTTTTAATGCTGTTTAAGCAGTAGTTTGAGTAAGGTCTAGTGTAATGCTGTTTAAGCGGTAGTTTGAATAAGGTCTAGTGTAATGCTGTTTAAGCAGTAGTTTGAATAAGGTCTAATGTAATGCTGTTTAAGTGGTAGTTTGAGTAAGGTCTAGTTTTAATGCTGTTTAAGCGGTAGTTTGAGTAAGGTCTAGTGTAATGCTGTTTAAGCGGTAGTTTGAGGAAGGTCTAGTGCAGCTTGCAAGGGTGAATAAAATTTCATTTTAAAATCAATGACCTTAACCCATATTCCAAATCATATGGTTCAAATGTTTAAAATCTTAAAATGACACTTCAACCATAATCAGTGTGTATTAATCAGTATAAATTCTATTGAACAATGTTGGTAAATTAAAGGAAAAAAACAGCAATATGGTTAAAGAGTTGAGGCCCTACACTGTTTTGCCTTGATGTGAAAACTTGTTACATCAATGATAATTGGTAACAAGATTATTGACATCAGATCCTGAAATCAGTATTTAACAAGTGTAATTATAACACTAGTAACACCACACTGATACATTCTCAGACACTGGGTGGGGCGTTTATCAGGGCTTGCTATAGTCGCTCTGGTACAGTAGTTTGAAGTCTGTGTTCAGCTCCATTTCCCTCAAATCCATTGTCATTGGTATGTACATGTTTTAGACATTCTCAGTTTAAACTGCTGTAGATATTATACCCAGGAAGTGATAGATATATAGAGTAATATTTTACTACAAGTAATGATATACATGTATTTAAAGTTTTGGTGTTTTGAGGGAAGAAAACAAATATATTGTCTTTGGTGTAGTAGGGGGTGGGAGAGATAGTCTTGTAAAGGATATATTGTTTAGAGGATAAACTGTCTTGTGGGGAAGAAAACCACATATATCTATGTCTCACTGTTCTATTGTAAACAATTCTTCCATGATTTGTCTCCCTTTGATGGTATGATTGTCTCCCTTTGACAGGTACCTGATGGTGCATTCATGACGTTGGTACCAAAACAGCCACAGTCCTACTATAACATGTCCATCAACTCCAATGATAAATCTGGGTCCAAGCTGTACAGTGGTAAGTAGTTGTCTTTCCTGTTCGAGCCTGTCCTTCCTGCATTGTGAGAGAATATTTTCCAAACCCTAGGGAAAAACAGAAGATAGCGATATAGATAAACTGTCCCAAGACCTCTATACAGGCCTCCTGATGACAATATCTGTTAAACAAAGTTTGCTGGACACAGATGTTACAGTGTTTTTGTTTTTTTTCTCCCCAGATCTCATTTACTCCAGGAGCCCATCTCTAAACCGGACTCCACAAGGTTTCCATGCCGACACAGACGGAAGTGGTTACAAATATTACCACCTCGTCAAACAACACGATGCAGAAACCATGAAGGAAGGAGATCGCGGCAGTAAGATGGTGTCGGAAATATACCTCACCAGACTTCTAGCCACCAAGGTACACATTCTCACTAGAATAATGTATCACATTGAATGATTCTTAAAGCATAATAAGGCTGAATTGCTTTAACAGTTTCAATGATAAGAAACTTTTAACTTTAATTACCATATTTGCAAGATTGATTGTTTGTCTCAAGTTGTATATGTTTGTTTTGGCAATATTTCATAATTTCTGGATCAAGTTGGAACTTGAAAAATGATGATTGAGAGTTTGGTGTGTTGTGTTTTCAGGGTACTCTACAACAGTTTGTGGACGACTTGTTTGAGAGGATATTCAGCACAAACCACAGATGTACCGCCCTGCCCCTTGCCATTAAGTACATGTTTGACTTCCTGGACGACCAAGCCCTACAGCACGGTATACAGGACACGGAGGTTGTGCATACATGGAAATCCAACAGGTAACTTACTGCTTCGGTCAGTTGTGATATTGTTACTTCAGCAAGATTAGGAATATTCTAAGATAACTGATGATTGATAACTTGTACTGTGACAAGATGGGGGTGTGACATTGGTAGAAAGGACCTAATGTGACACTTGGCCCTAAGGTTATGCAATGGTCTTACACTTCTATTTTACTTAGCCTGTCATGTATGACATCTTTTTTTCGTGGCGTTTTTTGTGATTGCATGGCTAGATCGAAACTTAAGACAAATTTAGATGTAAGATTAGTTCATGATCCTGTATAGGGCCTGGTGAAGTTAGTAAATACTTGAAATGATTTTACGTAACAAGATCTGTCTGGATTGTGTTTGATGCAGCTCATGTGTAACTGTGCCTCTGTTACAGTCTTCCGCTCAGGTTCTGGGTAAATGTGATAAAGAACCCAAACTTTGTGTTTGACATCTACAAGTCGCCCATTGTCGATTCCTGTCTGTCTGTGGTGGCCCAGACATTTATGGACAGCTGCTCCATGTCTGAGCACCGTTTGGGTAAGGACTCGCCGTCCAGTAAGCTTCTCTATGCCAAGGACATCCCCAAGTACAAGAAGTGGGTAGAGAGGTACTACCAGGACATCAAAATGATGCCCGCAATCAGCGACCAGGACATGACCGCTATGATGACCGACGAATCCCGGGTAAATATATGTACAGTAGGAACTGTTGAATCATTAAACTGTGCTATTTTTTACTGGAGAACTTTATTATATTCCTGCTATTGGCATTGAATATTTGACGAAGAAAATTATCATTTTACTTGTTGTTGATGCAATAAAAGCTAATTGGACCTATTTTTTTGACCGGTCTAGACACGCTGGTGTATACCGTGTCCGGTTTATAAAGGTAGAATATGTGGGATATACGAGTACCAAATGGTAAGGCCGGGAATAGACAGGGTTTCATATTAGACACGTTCTAGTTTGACAAGTCATGCTGTATTTTTTTTTTTTTGCATTTAATACTTTGAAAATAAATCGGTGAAATGTGTTTTTTCACATGTTGATTTCCGTTTCAGTGTCATCAGGATGAGTTTAACACTAGTGCAGCCCTCCTTGAGTTATATAAATATGTACAGAAATACAATGAAGAGGTAAGTTATATAAATATGTACAGAAATACAATGAAGAGGTAAGTTATATAAATATGTACAGAAATATAATGAAGAGGTAAGTTATATAAATATGTACAGAAATATAATGAAGAGGTAAGTTATATAAATATGTTCCTACAATGTTACTGATGTTCCTACAATGTTACTGATGTTCCTACAATGTTACAGATGTTCCTACAATGTTACTGATGTTCCTACAATGTTACTGATGTTCCTACAATGTTACAGATGTTACTGATGTTCCTACAATGTTACTGATGTTCCTACAATGTTACTGATGTTCCTACAATGTTACTGATGTTCCTACAATGTTACAGATGTTCCTACAATGTCTACAATGTTACTGATGTTCCTACAATGTTACTGATGTTCCTACAATGTTACAGATGTTCCTACAATGTCTACAATGTTACTGATGTCTTACAATGTTACTGATGTTCCTACAATGTTACTGATGTTCCTACAATGTTACTGATTTTCATTGCAGTTGTGGCAGGCTCTTGAAGAAGATGAATTTGCCAAGAAGAACCGCCTGACCTACAAATTGGAGCAGGTGCGAATGACCATGGAGGCAGAGGTCTACTGCTGATACACATATCACACTCACTAAGGAGCTTTAATTTCATCATTTGTTACTATGCATACTTGGCTTTAAAGCAAACATTCGTTAGATGGAGATCTGACTCTTGTCTTTAGTTTTGTTTTGAAGTGCTGCTACTGCTGATGGTATATACCTCTTCAGGTCCATTTTTTTTCAAATTTTCTTCTTTCATGGCACGTCAAGTGCTTTGAAATATATCAATGTTTTTCTATTCCTCATTACTATTTGAGTAAAAGTCAGTGCCATTTTACTAGGATACATGTACCAGAAATGAAATTTGTGGCCATCTACCTTGGAGAACTATGGGTTTATATAAATGAACTGAGTTTTTGCCTCCTGTTACCTGCCATCCATAAAAAGGAATCTCTGTATGCTGTCCATATCTAGGCTTGGTGCTTCACCAGCTGATCTCCACATCTGTGTCCAGCGCCACTTACATAGAAAAACTTCTTAGTAAAACCAACCAAGTGGCCACTTTGTTATAAACTTGATCTGCCTGATTGCCACTTTCATGTGAGCCAGTAAAAGAATAACGAGCTTCCAAACAATGTTTGTACTTGCATCCTGAGGCTTGTTGACCAAGCAGTGTGACCGGTTCAATGAGCAGAAAGACTGGTTCATTGAACCCCTGGATTAGTTCAATGAGCAGAAAGACTGATTCGTGAACCCCAGGACTGGTTCATAAAACAGTTTGGCTGGTTCATTTGGACTTTGTTCACAGAACAGTGTAGTTAATAACTTGAACCACTGAACCAGTTCACAGAACATTATGATTGATTGTAACACTGGACTAGTTCACAGAGCTTTGTAGCTAGTTCATTGAACAATGGGCTAGTTCACAGAGCTTTGTGCCTAGTTCACTAGTTCATTGAACACTGGACTAGTTCAGAGCTTTGTGCCCAGTTCATTGAACACTGGGCTAGTTCACAGGTCTTTGTGCCTAGTTCATTGAACACTGGACTAGTTCACAGAGCTTTGTGCCTAGTTCATTGAACACTGGGCTAGTTCACAGAGCTTTGTGCCTAGTTCATTGAACACTGGACTAGTTCACAGAGCTTTGTGCCTAGTTCATTGAACACTGGACTAGTTCACAGAGCTTTGTGCCTAGTTCATTGAACACTGGACTAGTTCATAGAGCTTTGTGCCTAGTTCATTGAACAATGGACTAGTTCACAGAGCTTTGTGCCTAGTTCATTGAACAATGGACTAGTTCACAGAGCTTTGTGCCTAGTTCATTGAACACTGGGCTAGTTCAGAGCTTTGTGCCTAGTTCATTGAACACTGGGCTAGTTCAGAGCTTTGTGCCTAGTTCATTGAACACTGGACTAGTTCAGAGCTTTGTGCCTAGTTCATTGAACACTGGACTAGTTCAGAGCTTTGTGCCTAGTTCATTGAACACTGGGCTAGTTCACAGAGCTTTGTGCCTAGTTCATTGAACACTGGGCTAGTTCGTGAACTTTGTGCCTAGTTCATTGAACACTGGGCTAGTTCAGAGCTTTGTGCCTAGTTCATTGAACACTGGACTAGCTCACAGAGCTTTGTCCCTAGTTCATTGAACACTGGGCTAGTTCAGAGCTTTGTGCCTAGTTCATTGAACACTGGGCTAGTTCAGAGCTTTGTGCCTAGTTCATTGAACACTGGACTAGTTCAGAGCTTTGTGCCTAGTTCATTGAACACTGGGCTAGTTCACAGAGCTTTGTGCCTAGTTCATTGAACACTGGGCTAGTTCAGAGCTTTGTGCCTAGTTCATTGAACACTGGACTAGTTCAGAGCTTTGTGCCTAGTTCATTGAACACTGGACTAGTTCACAGAGCTTTGTGCCTAGTTCATTGAACACTGGGCTAGTTCACAGAGCTTTGTGCCTAGTTCATTGAACACTGGACTAGTTCAGAGCTTTGTGCCTAGTTCATTGAACACTGGACTAGTTCACAGAGCTTTGTGCCTAGTTCATTGAACACTGGGCTAGTTCACAGAGCTTTGTGCCTAGTTCATTGAACACTGGGCTAGTTCACAGAGCTTTGTGCCTAGTTCATTGAACACTGGACTAGTTCAGAGCTTTGTGCCTAGTTCATTGAACACTGGGCTAGTTCACAGAGCTTTGTGCCTAGTTCATTGAACACTGGACTAGTTCACAGAGCTTTGTGCCTAGTTCATTGAACACTGGGCTAGTTCACAGAGCTTTGTGCCTAGTTCATTGAACACTGGACTAGTTCAGAGCTTTGTGCCTAGTTCATTGAACAATGGACTAGTTCACAGAGCTTTGTGCCTAGTTCATTGAACACTGGGCTAGTTCAGAGCTTTGTGCCTAGTTCATTGAACATTGGGCTAGTTCAGAGCTTTGTGGCTAGTTCATTGAACACTGGGCTAGTTCAGAGCTTTGTGCCTAGTTCATTAAACATTGGGCTAGTTCAGAGCTTTGTGGCTAGTTCATTGAACCACTTGACTAGTTCAGTGAGCAACGTGGCTGGTTCATGAAACCACTGGACACAGGATCATTTTACCATGGGCTTGTTCACAGAACAGTGTAACTGGTTCACAAAGTAGAAAGACTGGTTCATAGAACAGTGACACTTGTTTAATAATAGAACAGTAAAACTGGTTTGCAGTTTAGTGAGATTGGTTCACTAAACTGGTTCATTGATGGAGATGACAGTGCATGCATGTGTTCATAAACATACCACATAGCTGGTGTACCATGCCAGAACTATTTGTATGTAATTTTTTATGTGTTTAAACTATACAAATATTTTTAACTGTAGAAAATATTTACTGTAAGTACATAAAATCAGCTGATTACATATTTTCGTATGACACCTTGCTGCAGGCAGGGGGAGTATGTCAGCTTTATACTGGAGCATGTCAGCTTTATACTGATTTGTAAGGGTTTCATACAATGTAAAAACATTATACTAGCTGTAGTTTGTATTTAACTATTTTCTGTATTGAAATTTAATTTTCTTGAATTTGACAATTGGTTGTAAATGCAGTATTCCTTTCCAAATATGGACTGTTGTTTTGAAATTTTTAAAAAAGGAAAAACATTTTAGGTACAAAATAACTATATGTATTAAGGTTAACTTTATTTTATAACCATGATCATTTTAGTATATATTCACTTCCATTATTTATGGCAAGATGTAGAACACGCGCTCATGTACATAATAACATTGCATATAATATATCATTAGGGCTACATGCTAAGAGAGTATAGAAAATACAGTTTCTTTGTGCCAAAACTATCATTATCCATTCAACCTTCTGCTAATACAATTAACACAGAGAATACCTGTTACTATAATGTACCTAACTTGCCATAGATTTGTTCTCTATGCAGACATGTGGAATCAGCTAATGTGTTACGCTGGTTATTGGTGGTCTTAGATAGTCTGGCCTAGATTTGTAATTACAATAAAACTCTTTATCATCTCAAAATGTGTCCATAAAAATGACCCGCCTCATGCATGGCTGCTCCTTCAGTATGACACTAGGGTACAGGGTAGGGAAGCTGTTAAATATTGACATACATGTAACAATCCACCAGAAAGTATTGACATAATAACCCAGTTGTTACCTCAAATATACCCATCATGCTTCAAAATGTAGATGATGTTACACCCAGTATACACAACCCTAGATAACCCACCAGACATAGAAATGTTGACATGTACCCAGTATACACAACCCTAGATAACCCACCAGACATAGAAATGTTGACATGTACCCAGTATACACAACTCTAGATGACCCACCAGACATAGAAATGTTGACATGTACCCAGTAAACACAACCCTAGATAACCCACCAGACATAGAAATGTTGACATGTACCCTGTATACACAACCCTAGATAACCCACCAGACATAGAAATGTTGACTGGTACCCAGTATACACAACCCTAGATAACCCACCAGACATAGAAATGTTGACTGGTACCCAGTATACACAACCCTAGATAACCCACCAGACATAGAAATGTTGACATGTACCCTGTATACACAACCCTAGATAACCCACCAGACATAGAAATGTTGACTGGTACCCAGTATACACAACCCTAGATAACCCACCAGACATAGAAATGTTGACCTGTTCCCTGTATACACAACTCTAGATGACCCACCAGACATAGAAATGTTGACATGTACCCAGTATACACAACTCTAGATTACCCACCAGACATAGAAATGTTGACATGTACCCAGTATACACAACCCTAGATAACCCACCAGACATAGAAATGTTGACATGTACCCAGTATACACAACCCTTGATAACCAACCAGACATAGAAATGGTGACTGGTACCAAGTATACTCAACCCTAGATAACCCACCAGACATAGAAATGTTGACATGTACCCAGTATACACAACCCTAGATAACCCACCAGACATAGAAATGTTGACATGTACCCAGTATACACAACCCTAGATAACCCACCAGACATAGAAATGTTGACTGGTACACAGTATACACAACTCTAGATGACCCACCAGACATAGAAATGTTGACATGTTCCCTGTATACACAACCCTAGATAACCCACCAGACATAGAAATGTTGACTGGTACCCAGTATACACAACCCTAGATAACCCACCAGACATAGAAATGTTGACATGTACCCAGTATACACAACCCTAGATAACCCACCAGACATAGAAATGTTGACTGGTACCCAGTATACACAACCCTAGATAACCCACCAGACATAGAAATGTTGACATGTACCCAGTATACACAACCCTAGATAACCCACCAGACATAGAAATGTTGACATGTACCCAGTATACACAACTCTAGATAACCCACCAGACATAGAAATGCTGACATTACCAAGAAGGGGCACCTCAAGAAAAGATTGCGAAAAATTTAGAAATATTCCCCCCAAAAAACACTTAAACTTAAACAATGTTTAATATTAGCAAACTCATGAAACTGCAGCCTTGGGTAAACGTTGCTGATACATTTAATAAGTAACGATTTACCACACCTGTGATAAACCCACTAGGTTACTCATTGACATATATACACAAAACTACTTCCCTACCCAGCTAAAACCCTCCAGACTTAGAGAGTGTTGACCCAGAACTACACTTGTAGATCCGCCACCTGATACACTAGAACTAATGACCAATGGTTGTTTTATCTTCAAAACTTTAATTTAACACCAGATGAAATTATGTCGTTTTGACTTCCATTTATTGATTGTTATTTAGTGGTTTTAATTATTCACAGAAACCTAGCTATATTGATTTTTTTATGACAAATATGTTATGCTCATATATTTACCTTTAAGATTTTAAATGTCAAGATGTGTAAGGTTGTGCTAGTCAAAATCATGTTAGGTTTATGTAATTGTACTGTATTTTGTCATTTTTCACATTGTGATGTTTCCTACAACACTTATTTCCACATGTAGGAGTTGAACCTTTGTAAATGACGTATTGTTTTTGTTTATAAATCTACATGAACCATTATGTTGTCGGAACAGCTGGTATTGTAGATATTGAAATATTAATCGTTGAGAGTACAGATTTTACTGTAAAACAATATGTTAGCCAAAACCACTCAAAAAAATTAAAATTATTTTTACTTCCTGAAGGCTCTTCCGTTAATCTTCCATAGGAGAAACATTTTTTACTGCGAGCTTCCATACAGTTTTATCTCCTTTAGGACAGTGTTACCTCCCTTTACTTCTATATATATGACAGAGTTACCTCTCTTACTGTTGCTAGGACAAAGTGTTATCTCCCCTGACCGTTGAAAGGAATTTATACTGTTACTAGGACAAAGTGTTATAATTATCTCCCCTGACCGTGCTGTACAGTATGAAAGGAATTTATACTGTTACTAGCTTGAAACATTTTGGGATTTTTGTTGATCTATTTGAACAGAAAGAAATAAATTATCTCTGAAAATTAGGAAGTTTTACCATGTCAATGATTAAAATTCTCTAGCTACCAAGCATGATTTAATGTAACATGTCAAACTAGAGTCACTTTCATAATTTGACATGATTTGTAATAATAGTTTCATATAGAGAAGTAGTATAGAACTGATTTGAATAGCATCAGCCATTCACTGTGTTGTCCATGTCTGCTGTTTCTTTTTTGTTAGTTACTTCGGGTAGTAAGGACCAGTAAATAGGGAAGTGAAAGGGAAGGTCTTAATCTTAATTTGTATTGTTTAGCACTTTAACTCATGTACCCCTGGTAACATATTGAACTCTTCCAATTGAAAGGTTGGAATAGTCTAGTATGACATTTCAGGGGTGAATGAATTAGAAACATTTATGTGTTTCTGGATTATGTCTGAGAATGTTGTAGAAATCAGCCTCCATTATGATTTCTTTGTCCTTGTGTTCATTTTGTTTTGAAAACATTTGCATTGCATGTCACTGAAAAAAATGAACAAAATCCACATTTAAAGTTTTTGTGATAATATGTATAGGTAGATATTTTGTGTTATTTTTTTCGTATTGTTTATTGTATGTGTTTGCTATGCAGGATTATCTCCTAGTCCCTAATGTGGTACATCAAAGTGGTAATTAGGTTAAACATTCTCATTATGTATAAAGTGTACACATGAAAAGTGCATTATAGCCAATATCTAAATCATGTAAATATCACACTGTACAAACCTATTATTGAATTTAGATATATTATCATTGAAATTAATGTATGGGTATAACGTGAAACGAAAAAAACCAAAGATGGATGAGCGAGATATAGAGTGTTAGCTGTTAGTTGTGTTTTATCCTGGAGTAGCCCCCGGACTATTTGGTGTATGGTTGTCGAGAGTAGTGTACATGTTTTCACCCTCTTGATATAGTTCCTTTTTTGTTGCGTCATTTCATGAAACAAAGATAATCAGTATAGATGAATAGCAGTGCTAGACTTAGGCTTGAGTGTACAACTGTGTTGTGATCTCAGACTACAAAACCTAAACGAAAGATTGATGACTGATTCCGTTTTAAACCAGTGGATCAGTTAATGCTATTAGTTGTTTCGTGTAGATCTTAGATTAGCTTAAGATGTCAGAAAGCTTGTGATTTTTGGTATGTCCGGTATTTTTAAGTTACAGAAAGTGTTATCAGCTCCTTGTTTAACAATGTGGCATATGTTTCAAACATTTGAATAGTTTCTGTTCCCGTCTAGTAGAGGTCACATCTCAAGGTTAAACAATATACGTTGGCTATGCAACTTCTTTCATTTGTATCATTTACATGCGGTTGATATTTAAATACAAATTTTTCATTTGTATAAATGTATTTATATATATTATATATATATGGGGAGATTTGTGTGTGGGTGATATAATGGTCTTCTCTGTTCCTAGTAAAAACACACGATGTGAAGATCATGTGTTCCCAGTCAGGACACACATGTTTGGTATGACACACATCGTGAAGGGTGAGAGTGTACATGGGTGTGTGTGTGTGTGTGTGTGTGTGTGTGTGCGTGTGTGCGAGGGTCGGGACTTATATTGGGTGAGGTAGCAGGGTGTGGTAACTTGAATGAAATTGATAATGTATGCATGAGATTTTATACAATTTTTGATACAGTGATTTAGATGTGCATCTTCTTAAAGCTAAGAAAAAAAAATATTAAAAAAAAAATGAAATAAAACATTACTGCAAGTGAAGTTCAGACTGTTTTTATTTATTATTGTTTAAATAGTTTATGTGAGAACCTCATTCACTTCATCGTTAACCAAGATTTTTATCAAAGATCACGCCAGTTAGAGAAACAGTCAGAAATCTTTACTTCCCCACAAGTCCATCTTTTTCTAGGATATGGTTCACCCCCACCTAAATGGAGTTTGTTATGTAATATAGATACTGTGGCTGTTACTTACCATGTAATCCTGGAATGGTACACCCCGACATAAGTGGAGTTTGTTATGTAATAGAGATACCGTGGCTGTTACTTACCATGTAATCCTGGAATGGTACACCCCGACATAAGTGGAGTTTGTTATGTAATAGAGATACCGTGGCTGTTACTTACCATGTAATCCTGGAATGGTACACCCCGACATAAGTGGAGTTTGTTATGTAATAGAGATACCGTGGCTGTTACTTACCATGTAATCCTGGAATGGTACACCCCGACATAAGTGGAGTTTGTTATGTAATAGAGATACCGTGGCTGTTACTTACCATGTAATCCTGGAATGGTACACCCCCACATAAGTGGAGTTTGTTATGTAATAGAGATACTGTGGCTGTTACTTACCATGTAATCCTGGAATGGTACACCCCCACATAAGTGGAGTTTGTTATGTAATAGAGATACCGTGGCTGTTACCTACCATGTAATCCTGGAATGGTACACCCCGACATAAATGGAGTTTGTTATGTAATAGAGATACCGTGGCTGTTACTTACCATGTAATCCTGGAATGGTACACCCCCACATAAGTGGAGTTTGTTATGTAATAGAGATACTGTGGCTGTTACTTACCATGTAATCCTGGAATGGTACACCCCGACATAAGTGGAGTTTGTTATGTAATAGAGATACCGTGGCTGTTACTTACCATGTAATCCTGGAATGGTACACCCCGACATAAGTGGAGTTTGTTATGTAATAGAGATACCGTGGCTGTTACTTACCATGTAATCCTGGAATGGTACACCCCCACATAAGTGGAGTTTGTTATGTAATAGAGATACTGTGGCTGTTACTTACCATGTAATCCTGGAATGGTACACCCCGACATAAGTGGAGTTTGTTATGTAATAGAGATACCGTGGCTGTTACTTACCATGTAATCCTGGAATGGTACACCCCCACATAAGTGGAGTTTGTTATGTAATAGAGATACCGTGGCTGTTACTTACCATGTAATCCTGGAATGGTACACCCCGACATAAGTGGAGTTTGTTATGTAATAGAGATACCGTGGCTGTTACTTACCATGTAATCCTGGAATGGTACACCCCGACATAAGTGGAGATTGTTATGTAATAGAGATAATGTGGCTGTTACCTACCATATCATGTAATCCTGGAATGGTACACCCCCACATAAGTGGAGTTTGTTATGTAATAGAGATACTGTGGCTGTTACTTACCATGTAATCCTGGAATGGTACACCCCCACATAAGTGGAGTTTGTTATGTAATAGAGATACTGTGGCTGTTACTTACCATGTAATCCTGGAATGGTACACCCCCACATAAGTGGAGTTTGTTATGTAATAGAGATACTGTGGCTGTTACTTACCATGTAATCCTGGAATGGTACACCCCCCACATAAATGGAGTTTGTTATATGTAATAGAGATACTATGGCTGTTACCTTGTTATATGTAATAGAGATACTGTGGCTGTTACTTACCATGTAATCCTCAATAAAGCCCGAAAAAATGTTAACAGACCTGAAACTTTTCTGGAAACGTGCAAGATCTAAGTCTCACCATATAAAAGCCTAAACAAAACCATAATCAGAACTCAAAATTGATTAAACCTGGGGCAACTATGAACAAGGGAAAGACTTACTCAGAGACCCTTAAAAAGGTACAAGAGAGGAAAATCAGGTGTCGCGGAAGAGTAGGCGTCTTCTGCTTCATCGAACACTCGCCATGTATTTCTAGGTTGCATCCAAGTAAAATGCCATGTCGTCAAAGTGAGAACTGGGGCATTATTCTCTCATCACAACAAGCAGGCATACTAATGCATATTCAAAAGCACCCACCTTCAAAGCATAAGGATACAGAATATGTCTCGGTGATACCAAGATGGCTACCATCAAACTTGCTAATCTTTCCAACAGACCCTGGACGAGAATGGATACCTGACGTCAGATGATCGTTCCAAAAGACCCTGGACGAGAATGGATACCTGACGTCAGATGAACGTTCCAACAGACCCGGGACGAGAATGGATACCTGACGTCAGATGAACGTTCCAACAGACCCGGGACGAGAATGGATACCTGACGTCAGATGAACGTTCTAACAGACCCGGGACGAGAATGGATACCTGACGTCAGATGATCGTTTCAACAGACCCGGGACGAGAATGGATACCTGACGTCAGATGATCGTTCCAACAGACCCGTGACTAGAATGGATACCTGACGTCAGATGAACGTTCCAACAGACCCGGGACGAGAATGGATACCTGACGTCAGATGAACGTTCCAACAGACCCGGGACGAGAATGGATACCTGACGTCAGATGAACGTTTCAACAGACCCGGGACGAGAATGGATATACCTGACGTCAGATGAACGTTCCAACAGACCCGGGACTAGAATGGATACCTGACGTCAGATTATCGTTCCAACGACCCGGGACGCAGTTTTCTATACATAACTAGTTGCAGTATTGTTTCAATATGTTTGTGATGTGGACATGACAATAAAACACTCATGCACACAGTTATTTTAGGATTAGAGAGAGAAATACATTGCGAACAAGATGTTTGCTCATGTGAAGCAATTAATGTTGACAGGGGGGGGGGGGCAATGCTCTAACATGCTTCAACATGGTGTTTACATGTAGAATGTGCAACCGGAAGTCAGTCAGTCCGCGGATAAGTTTTGCGATAGTACATTATTGGCAGTCAAAGAAACTGCAACACAAGCCTAATTTGGTTACATCGCTGTTACCACGTGACTCCAGATATCAGTTTGAGAAGCGTGAACCCAATTCAGCAATACAACAGCAGTAATCAACGGCTAAGATTGTCCTGTATGTTGCGGACACAGGGATAAACTATTAAACAGGGTTTGCTATAGAGAAAATAAATCAGTGTTTTGAAAATAAAAATAAGAATAAATACTTTGTGCAAGATTGTTCATAACCAACACAGCAAAGAATATTCAGGAACCATCATACTTTTTCTTGAACTATCAACAAAATCCTTGTAAATTACATCATGTAGACCTACAGTTAAATAGGTAATTAGTCTTTCCACGAAATACGTTATACACACTTCGGCTGAAACGATCTCCATAAGGCAACTGTTTTGTCGCATGTTCAGAATAACTCGAAAGCAAATAAGTGCACAGCCATTTATCAAGACAGTTATGTCCTAAACAATACTAGTATAAACTGTTTTTGTTTTCACCCTGCATCCAAAACAGAAGAGCCGTAGGTGGAGATTGGAGACTAAATTAGACTGTCATCGTTATCTATATGTACAATGTACCAAATCATCTTTCATCCAACATTCTACCCACCATGTTCAAATTGTTTATCGGGGGTTAAATTAGTGCCACATGAAGTAAACTTTTTATGTCGTAATTACGACTTTGTATGTCGTAATTACGAGTTAGTTATCTCGTAATTACGATTTAACTATCTCGTAATTACGACTTAGTTATCTCGTAATTACGACTTAACTATCTCGTAATTACGACTTAGTTATCTCGTAATTACGACTAAGTTATCCCGTAAGTATGACTTATGGAATATCTTATCTTATGTGTAGCAATGCTCAATATCGTAGACGCTCTCATTGGCCGAGGTGCTCTCTAGGTACCTGGGACAGCGACTGGCTGAATTGAATGGGTATAATAAACTAATTAACTTACCTTAAATTTACGAGTCGTAATTACGACATAAAAAAATTACTTCATGTGGCACTAACCGGCTTCCCTAGGTAGGTCACTGGACCATTGACTTAGAAACGACACGTTATAGAAACGGTTCAGCTGTAAGCGCCCGTGATAACAGGATGAGAAATATAATTGGAATCTGAACATGATGTCCATGTGAAAGAACACAGTAAAGTAGCCTTAGACTAAACAGAGTGAATTTTAGGTTAATGAACACAAGTATGGTAGCCCAAGGCCAAACAGAATGAATTTTAGGTTAATGAAAATAAGTATGGTAGCCCGAGACTAAACAGAGTGAATTTTAGGTTAATGAACACCAGTATGGTAGCCTGAGACCAAACAGGGTGAATTTTTGGGTTAATGAACACAAGTATGGTAGCCCGAGACTAAACGGGGTGAATTTTAGGTTAATGAACACAAGTATGGTAGCCCGAGACTAAACAGAGTGAATTTTAGGTTAATAAACACAAGTATGGTAGCCCGAGACCAAACATATTGAATTCTAGATAAATGAACACAAGTATGGTAGCCCAAGACCAAACAGAGTGAATTCTAGATTAATGAACACAAGTATGGTAGCCCGAGATCAAACAGAGTGAATTCTAGATTAATGAACACAAGTATGGTAGCCCGAGACTTAACAGAGTGAATGTTAGGTTAATGAACACAAATATGGTAGCCCGAGACCAAACATAATTAATTTAATGTTAATGAACACAAGTATGGTAGCCCAAGACCAAACAGAGTGAATTCTAGATTAATGAACACAAGTATGGTAGCCCAAGACCAAACAGGGTGAATTTTAGGTTAATGAACACAAGTATGGTAGCCCAAGACCAAACAGGGTGAATTTTTGGGTTAATGAACACAAGTATGGTAGCCCGAGACAAAACAGGGTGAATTTTAGGTTAATGAACACAAGTATGGTAGCCCGAGACTAAACAGGGTGAATTTTAGGTTAGTGAACACAAGTATGGTAGCCCGAGACTAAACAGGGTGAATTTTAGGTTAGTGAACACAAGTATGGTAGCCCAAGACCAAACAGGGTGAATTTTAGGTTAATGAACACAAGTATGGTAGCCCGAGACCAAACAGGGTGAATTTTAGGTTAATGAACACAAGTATGGTAGCCCGAGACTAAACAGGGTGAATTTTAGGTTAGTGAACACAAGTATGGTAGCCCGAGACTAAACAGGGTGAATTTTAGGTTAATGAATACAAGTATGGTAGCCTGAGACTAAACAGGGCGAATTTTAGGTTAATGAACACAAGTATGGTAGCCCGAGACTAAACAGGGTGAATTTTAGGTTAATGAACACAAGTATGGTAGCCCGAGACCAAACAGAGTGAATTCTAGATTAATGAACACAAGTATGGTAGCCCGAGATCAAACAGAGTGAATTCTAGATTAATGAACACAAGTATGGTAGCCCGAGACTAAACAGGGTGAATTTTAGGTTAATGAACACAAATATGGTAGCCCGAGACCAAACATAATTAATTTAATGTTAATGAACACAAGTATGGTAGCCCGAGACTAAACAGGGTGAATTTTAGGTTAATGAACACAAATATGGTAGCCCGAGACCAAACATAATTAATTTAATGTTAATGAACACAAGTATGGTAGCCCGAGACTAAACAGGGTGAATTTTAGGTTAATGAACACAAATATGGTAGCCCGAGACCAAACAGGGTGAATTTTAGGTTAATGAACACAAATATGGTAGCCCGAGACCAAACATAATTAATTTAATGTTAATGAACACAAGTATGGTAGCCCGAGACTAAACAGGGTGAATTTTAGGTTAATGAACACAAGTATGGTAGCCCGAGACTAAACAGGGTGAATTTTAGGTTAATGAACACAAGTATGGTAGCCCGAGACCAAACAGAGTGAATTCTAGATTAATGAACACAAGTATGGTAGCCCGAGATCAAACAGAGTGAATTCTAGATTAATGAACACAAGTATGGTAGCCCGAGACTTAACAGAGTGAATGTTAGGTTAATGAACACAAATATGGTAGCCCGAGACCAAACATAATTAATTTAATGTTAATGAACACAAGTATGGTAGCCCGAGACCAAACAGAGTGAATTTTAGGTTAATGAACACCAGTATGGTAGCCCAAGACCAAACATAATTAATTTAATGTTAATGAACATAAGAATGGTAGCCCGAGACTAAACAGGGTGAATTTTAGGTTAATGAACACAAGTATGGTAGCCCGAGACCAAACAGAGTGAATTCTAGATTAATGAACACAAGTATGGTAGCCCGAGATCAAACAGAGTGAATTCTAGATTAATGAACACAAGTATGGTAGCCCGAGACTAAACAGGGTGAATTTTAGGTTAATGAACACAAATATGGTAGCCCGAGACCAAACATAATTAATTTAATGTTAATGAACACAAGTATGGTAGCCCGAGACTAAACAGGGTGAATTTTAGGTTAATGAACACAAATATGGTAGCCCGAGACCAAACATAATTAATTTAATGTTAATGAACACAAGTATGGTAGCCCGAGACTAAACAGGGTGAATTTTAGGTTAATGAACACAAATATGGTAGCCCGAGACCAAACAGGGTGAATTTTAGGTTAATGAACACAAATATGGTAGCCCGAGACCAAACATAATTAATTTAATGTTAATGAACACAAGTATGGTAGCCCGAGACTAAACAGGGTGAATTTTAGGTTAATGAACACAAGTATGGTAGCCCGAGACTAAACAGGGTGAATTTTAGGTTAATGAACACAAGTATGGTAGCCCGAGACCAAACAGAGTGAATTCTAGATTAATGAACACAAGTATGGTAGCCCGAGATCAAACAGAGTGAATTCTAGATTAATGAACACAAGTATGGTAGCCCGAGACTTAACAGAGTGAATGTTAGGTTAATGAACACAAATATGGTAGCCCGAGACCAAACATAATTAATTTAATGTTAATGAACACAAGTATGGTAGCCCGAGACCAAACAGAGTGAATTTTAGGTTAATGAACACCAGTATGGTAGCCCAAGACCAAACATAATTAATTTAATGTTAATGAACATAAGAATGGTAGCCCGAGACTAAACAGGGTGAATTTTAGGTTAATGAACACAAGTATGGTAGCCTGAGACTAAACAGGGTGAATTTTAGGTTAATGAACACAAGTATGGTAGCCCGAGACCAAACAGGGTGAATTTTAGGTTAATGAACACAAGTATGGTAGCGCGAGACCAAACAGGGTGAATTTTTGGGTTAATGAACACAAGTATGGTAGCCCGAGACAAAACAGGGTGAATTTTAGGTTAATGAACACAAGTATGGTAGCCCGAGACTAAACAGGGTGAATTTTAGGTTAATGAACACAAGTATGGTAGCCCGACACCAAACATATTGAATTCTAGATTAATGAACACAAGTATGGTAGCCTGAGACTTAACAGAGTGAATTTTAGGTTAATGAACACAAGTATGGTAGCCCGAGACTTAACAGAGTGAATGTTAGGTTAATGAACACAAGTATGGTAGCCTGAGACTTAACAGAGTGAATGTTAGGTTAATGAACACAAGTATGGTAGCCCGAGACTTAACAGAGTGAATGTTAGGTTAATGAACACAAGTATGGTAGCCCGAGACCAAACATATTGAATTCTAGATTAATGAACACAAGTATGGTAGCCTGAGACTTAACAGAGTGAATTTTAGGTTAATGAACACAAGTATGGTAGCCCGAGACTTAACAGAGTGAATTTAATGTTAATGAACACAAGTATGGTAGCCCGAGACCAAACAGGGTGAATTTAATGTTAATGAACACAAGTATGGTAGCCCAAGACCAAACAGGGTGAATTTTTGACTAACGAATTGGCAAAGCCTCGGGTAATAATAATAGAGTATACACGTGTATGATACACTGATATATGTTGACCTTGGCACCCTGAAACATTAACTCAACTCAGGTATTCTCATACTTGTTTTACATATGACATTGTTTAGGATTCATTCATTGAAAAGTGAAGTATCTAAGGCAATGACAAAGATTTTGTTTCTTTAAGTAGTAACGATGACCTTGACATTTGGTACCCTGAAACATGAACCCGTCTTCGCCAGCATATCAAGTCACAATGGTATTACCTGTAATGATTTTAGCTTCTGCAAAGAAATTTCACATGTGAGACGTTTCAATTACCTCCATTATAATATTATAAAAAAAAAAAAAACTGCCACACTCCATTTTCTAAAGTTACGTTTATAAACGACCATTATTTCACACCTGCATACATAATAATTTAGATGCGTAGGGAACGAGTCATTTGTTATATATTTTACTCTGGGCTTGATTTCTAAAATTTTACCAGTGGCTTATATGACTGGTTTTAAGTTAGTGTTTGTGACAGGCCGGTATCTCAGTAGTCTATAGTTAGTGTTTGTGACCAGGTATCTCTGTGGTCTATAGTAAGTGTTTGTGACCGGGTATCTCAGTGGTCTATAGTCAGTGTTTGTGACCGGGTATCTCAGTGGTCTATAGTAAGTGTTTGTGACCAGGTATCTCAGTGGTCTATAGTCAGTGTTTGTGACCAGGTATCTCAGTGGTCTATAGTCAGTGTTTGTGACCGGGTATATCAGTGGTCTATAGTTAGTGTTTGTGACCAGGTATCTCAGTGGTCTATAGTCAGTGTTTGTGACCGGGTATCTCAGTGGTCTATAGTCAGTGTTTGTGACCGGCTATCTCAGTGGTCTATAGTAAGTGTTTGTGACCGGGTATCTCAGTGGTCTATAGTTAGTGTTTGTGACCAGGTATCTAAGAGGTCTATAGTTAGTGTTTGTGACCGGGTACCTCAGTGGTCTATAGTTAGTGTTTGTGACCGGGTATCTGAGTGGTCTATAGTAAGTGTTTGTGACCGGGTATCTCACTGGTCTATAGTTAGTGTTTGTGACCGGGTATCTCAGTAGTCTATAGTTAGTGTTTGTGACCGGGTATCTCAGTGGTCTATAGTTAGTGTTTGTGACCAGGTATCTCTGTGGTCTATAGTTAGTGTTTGTGACCGGGTATCTCAGTGGTCTATAGTTAGTGTTTGTGACCGGGTATCTCAGTGGTCTATAGTTAGTGTTTGTGACCGGGTATCTGAGTGGTCAATAGTTAGTGTTTGTGACCAGGTATCTCAGTGGTCTATAGTTAGTGTTTGTGACCGGGTATCTCAGTGGTCTATAGTTAGTGTTTGTGACCAGGTATCTCAGTGGTCTATAGTTAGTGTTTGTGACCGGGTATCTCACTGGTCTATAGTTAGTGTTTGTGACCAGGTATCTCAGTGGTCTATAGTTAGTGTTTGTGACCGGGTATCTCAGTGGTCTATAGTTAGTGTTTGTGACCGGGTATCTCAGTGGTCTATAGTTAGTGTTTGTGACCGGGTATATCAGTGGTCTATAGTTAGTGCTTAAGACCAGGTATCTCAGTGGTCTATAGTTAGTGTTGTGACCAAGTATTTCAGTGGTCTATAGTGTTTGTGACCGGGTATCTCAGTGGTCTATAGTGTTTGTGACTGGGTATCTCAGTGGTGTATAGTGTTTGTGACCGGGTATCTCAGTGGTCTATAGTGTTTGTGACCGGGTATCTCAGTGGTCTATAGTTAGTGTTTGTGACCAGGTATCTCAGTGGTCTATAGTTAGTGTTTGTGACCGGGTATCTCAGTGGTCTATAGTTAGTGTTTGTGATCAGGTATCTCAGTGGTCTATAGTTAGTGTTTGTGACCAGGTATCGCAGTGGTCTATAGTTAGTGTTTGTGACCGGGTATCTCAGTGGTCTATAGTAAGTGTTTGTGACCAGGTATCTCAGTGGTCTATAGTTAGTGTTTGTGACCGGGTATCTCAGTGGTCTATAGTAAGTGTTTGTGACCAGGTATCGCAGTGGTCTATAGTGTTTGTGACCGGGTATCTCAGTGGTCTATAGTTAGTGTTTGTGACCAGGTATCGCAGTGGTCTATAGTGTTTGTGACCGAGTATCTCAGTGGCCTATAGTTAGTGTTTGTGACCGGGTATCTCAATGGTCTATAGTTAGTGTCTGTGACCGGGTATCTCAGTGGTCTATAGTTAGTGTTTGTGACCGGGTAACTCAGTGGTCTATAGTTAGTGTTTGTGATCAGGTATCTCGGTGGTCTATAGTTAGTGTTTGTGACCAGGTATCTCAGTTGTCTATAGTTAGTGTTTGTGACCAGGTATCTCAGTGGTCTATAGTTAGTGTTTGTGATCAGGTATCTCAGTGGTCTATAGTTAGTGTTTGTGACCAGGTATCTCAGTGGTCAATATTTAGTGTTTGTGACCAGGTATCTCAGTGGTCTATAGTTAGTGTTTGTGACCAGGTATCTCAGTGGTCAATATTTAGTGTTTGTGACCAGGTATCTCAGTGGTTTATAGTTAGTGTTTGTGACCGGGTATCTCAGTGGCCTATAGTTAGTGTTTGTGATCAGGTATCTCAGTGGTCTATAGTTAGAGTTTGTGACCAGGTATCTCAGTGGTCTATAGTTAGTGTTTGTGACCGGGTATCTCAGTGGTCTATAGTTAGTGTTTGTGACCAGGTATCTCAGTGGTCAATATTTAGTGTTTGTGACCGGGTATCTCAATGGTCTATAGTTAGTGTTTGCGACCGGGTATCTCAGTGGTCTATAGTTAGTGTTTGTGACCGGGTATCTCAGTGGTCTATAGTTAGTGTTTGTGACCGGGTATCGCAGTGGTCTATAGTTAGTGTTTGTGACCAGGTATCTCAGTGGTCTATAGTTAGTGTTTGTGACCGGGTATATCAGTGGTCTTTAGTTAGTGTTTGTGACCAGGTATCTAAGAGGTCTATAGTTAGTGTTTGTGACCAGGTATCTCAGTAGTCTATAGTTATTGTTTGTGACCGGATATCTCAGTGGTCAATAGTTAGTGTTTTTGACCGGGTATCTCAGTGGTCTATAGTTAGTGTTTGTGACCGGGTATTTCAGTGGTCTATAGTTAGTGTTTGTGACCAGGTATCTCAGTGGTCTATAGTGTTTGTGACCGGGTATCTCAGTGGTCTATAGTTAGTGATTGTGACCGGGTATCTCGGTGGTCTATTTAGTGTCTGTGACTGGGTATATCAGTGGTCTATAGTTAGTGTTTGTGACCGGGTATATCAGTGGTCTATAGTTAGTGTTTGTGACCAGGTATCTCAGTGGTCTATAGTTAGTGTTTGTGACCAAGTATTTCTGTGGTCTATAGTGTTTGTGACCGGGTATCTCAGTGGTCTATAGTGTTTGTGACCGGGTATCTCAGTGGTCTATAAATAGTGTTTGTGACCGGGTATCTCAGTGGTGTATAGTGTTTGTGACCGGGTATCTCAGTGGTCTATAGTTAGTGTTTGTGACCGGGTATCTCAGTGGTCTATAGTTAGTGTTTGTGACCGGGTATCTCAGTGGTCTATAGTTAGTGCTTGTGACCAGGTATCTCAGTGGTCTATAAATAGTGTTTGTGACCGGGTATCTCAGTGGTGTATAGTGTTTGTGACCGGGTATCTCACTGGTCTATAGTTAGTGTTTGTGACCGGGTATCTCAGTGGTCTATAGTTAGTGTTTGTGACCGGGTATCTGAGTGGTCTATAGTTAGTGCTTGTGACCAGGTATCTCAGTGGTCTATAAATAGTGTTTGTGACCGGGTATCTCAGTGGTGTATAGTGTTTGTGACCGGGTATCTCACTGGTCTATAGTTAGTGTTTGTGACCAGGTATCTCAGTGGTCTATAGTTAGTGTTTGTGACCGGGTATCTCAGTGGTCTATAGTTAGTGCTTGTGACCGGGTATCACAGTGGTCTATTGTTAGTGTTTGTGACCGGGTATCTCAGTGATCTATAGTTAGTGTTTGTGACCAGGTATCACAGTGGTCTATAGTGTTTGTGACCAGGTATCGCAGTGGTCTATAGTGTTTGTGACCGGGTATCTCAGTGGTCTAAAGTTAGTGTCTGTGACCAGGTATCTCAGTGGTCTAAAGTTAGTGTTTGTGACCAGGTATCTCAGTGGTCTATAGTCAGTGTTTGTGACCGGGTATCTCAGTGGTCTAAAGTTAGTGTTTGTGACCAGGTATCTCAGTGATCTATGGTATGTGCTTGTGACCAGGTATCTCAGTGATCTATAGTAAGTGCTTTAGACCAGGTATCTCAGTGGTCTATAGTTAGTGTTTGTGATCAGGTATCTCAGTGGTCTATAGTTAGTGTTTGTGACCAGGTATCTCAGTGGTCAATAGTTAGTGTTTGTGACCAGGTATCTCAGTGGTCTATAGCTAGTGTTTGTGACCAGGTATCTCAGTGGTCTATAGTTAGTGTTTGTGACCGGGTATCTCAGTGGTCTATAGTTAGTGTTTGTGACCGGGTATCTCAGTGGTCTATAGTTAGTGTTTGTGACCGGGTATCTCAGTAGTCTATAGTAAGTGTTGTGACCGGGTATCTGAGTGGTCTATAGTTAGTGTTTGTGACCGGGTATCTCAGTGGTCTATAGTTAGTGTTTGTGACCGGGTATCTCAGTGGTCTATAGTCAGTGTTTGTGACCAGGTATCTCAGTGATCTATAGTTAGTGTTTGTGACCGGGTATCTGAGTGGTCTATAGTTGGTGTTTGTGACCGGGTATCGCAGTGGTCTATAGTTAGTGTTTGTGACCGGGTATCTGAGTGGTCTATAGTTAGTGTTTTTGACCGGGTATCTGAGTGGTCTATATAGTTAGTGTTTGTGACCGGGTATCTGAGTGGTCTATAGTTAGTGTTTGTGACCGGGTATCTGAGTGGTCTATAGTTAGTGTTTGTGACCGGGTATCTGAGTGGTCTATAGTTAGTGTTTGCGGCTATGGTTAGGTATACCAGTTGTGTTTAGATAGTGCTTGTGATAGCCTAACAAAATAAAACATGGGCCACCGACTTAAAACAGCAAAAATATCCCACATACACGAATCACTTATATCATTGCAAATTAAAATATAAAACAGAAAGGAAATTTTTGTTATGAAATAACCAATAAATATTTTGAAATAATTTGAGACTATGACATTCCAACAGCCATGATTTTCATCCGCGTTGACAGTAAACAGTGTTATCAATCCACAGCGTCGTTATCGCAGTGTAGTCCCTCCTTCTACCTGCCAGACAAAACGTCACCGGTTAGGGTATTTGGAAATACATACGTATATATCTACCGGGTCGACATAGGTGGTGTCGTTCGGCGAACATTTTAGAACTATTTTTACAGGAGAAACAGTTTTGATTTAATGTCCAGAGAGACAATGACGAGGATCAGTGCTAATGGTGTGCTCTTGTTTATCTTGGTTTTGTTTCTAAGTTCAGGTAAGTTCGCTATGTTATCAGTAGATACACGCTCGCTTTTGTTCTTGGTGAAACTCCTCGACATATTTTATCTATCGTGTTCTCCATATCTGTGGTATGACTAAATTTCTATAGGATAAATAACCTTGTGACTACTGGGATCGTACTGACCATAGGTCTGTTGACCAGTGTGACCTTCGTTTACATGACATTTACTCGATTTATAACCATTTGTCCTGTAAACTAGAGTTATTTCCCAATATACTTGAGAACGTGTAATGGGGGGTGTTCGGTACAAGATACCCGGACGTGTTTCATCAATACGTGTACGATCACTGACGTTAATGAATAAATCAAATTTCCTGATAATACGTAACCAACGTATATCCGGGTTTCTGATGTAGAGTTAGAAAATGGCCAAAAGCCATTAATCCAGAGGGATTCATTAGTGCGTCGTTAAAGTACTAAGTTTGTCTTCACGTGCACGTGTGTTATCACAGGGACCTGATAATTCGTTACAGCTAGTTTTGGACCTAAAATAGGGTGTTTAGAGTAATTTTACACATTTGGGGGGTTAAGATCAATTTTCGATTAAAATGCCCCCTCAATGGTCATAACAGCTAATATGACCATTGAGGGGGCAGGTGTTTAGATTAATTTTACACATTTGGGGGGTTAAGATCAATTTTCGATTAAAATGCCCCCTCAATGGTCATAACAGCTAATATGACCATTGAGGGGGCAGGTGTTTAGATTAATTTTACACATTTGGGGGGTTAAGATCAATTTTCGATTAAAATGCCCCCTCAATGGTCATAACAGCTAATATGACCATTGAGGGGGCAGGTGTTTAGATTAATTTTACACATTTGGGGGGTTAAGATCAATTTTCGATTAAAATGCCCCCTCAATGGTCATAACAGCTAATATGACCATTGAGGGGGCATTTTAATCGAAAATTGATCTTATTTTAGGTCTAAAACTAGCTGTAACAAATTCTCAGGTCCCTGTGTGTGTTATAACTGTTTAGGACACAGCTGTTTCTTTATTTCCGACAGTTTTGAACCGCAATCTAGTGGTTGTTAGTTTGTTTCTGTTTACGTTCTAGTATCAGCTATGATCATGAATTATTATTTTGTCTCCTGTATACTCTTCGGATTACATATATAAATGTTCGATATTACATGTATGTCAAAAATATTGACTTAGTCGATTAGTCACAGATAGGGGCCATATTAGTGCATGATCAACACCTAGTTAATGCTATAATCGTGTTGACTAGTGTAAAATAAACAAATGTAACGCCCTTCGAGCGTTTATTTTAAAAATACACACACACACATATATATATAATATACATCATACTAGAGCATGTTCTAAAAATATACTTCTAACACAACCTATTAAAGGCCCAATATACGTAACTTCAGGACTTTTTTCATGATTCTGAAAAATTCTGAAAAAAATCCAGTTGATAACCATGCAAAAATAATCCTAAAACGAAGTAAACTTGAGCGGTAACTAACAAGAAACTCTGGACAAAAAAATCCAAAAAATTGAAAATAATTCAGGTGGGGCCCACTTCAACAACAAACCGAAGGTAGAAGACGGTTCGAAATGGACGCGTGTTTACAAATAGCGTGTTTCAACTGCTGCTCTACCGGTAACCGCGAAAGAATTCATCTTGAATATTGCTGATATCAGTTAATCTTAGCTAACTCTATAAATATAATAAGTTATTAGGCTTGATTTTCACTTCAAGTTTTGCCGAAAGTTACGTATATTGGGCCTTTAACGTACATACTATAAACTTTATTTTACAAAAATTTCAAAACAGGTTGTTTCAACTTTTGTACCCGGAAGAAACGTGTATCTAAAATCGGGTACACTACAACGTCATCACAAAAAAGCTTATCTAACCGAGATTTATATCAGTATGAAAAAAACCCAAACAAGCAAAAGGTAAATAAAAATAAAACCGATGAGGCAATTTGAGGGTCAATATTTAAGAACTTTAAAACTTCCCCAGAACTTATGGTATACATGAAGCATTGCTTGTCTTTCCTGCGAATACGAATATTTACATCACGACACTGATACTGATCCGACTCTCTACACACGCCTTATTTGAGAATATAGATAAGAGGGAAATTGCCAATACGAGTTCTAATGTTTGTTTGTTTATTTATCATTTTGTGACTTTTACCCTATCAACTTCTTACTCATTACATTTATGCTTGAAAAAATGCATAAAGATAGTTTTATTTCATATATCTAAACACGTTGATAACGGTACAATAACGCGTTCTGTTTAAATATTCAATTAAACACTGTCGTTCCTATGTTACGCTAAGTATATCATTCCACGTTTATAACTTAAGGGTTAAGTCCTCATAGTAAGCGTGTGTTCGCCTGGGCCGAGCTGTTCAAAAGATGATAAGCTTAATCAGTGATTAGTGCAATTTTTAATTATCCTGTAACTTTAAAATGAAACGATATATTTAATTAAAACTTTGCAGATATCAAAAACAATAATATTTTCAATTTACATACAAAATTATCATACAAGATTGTAACTTGTTTATTGACAGAATTATTCAAGTTTGAAAAATGTCAATAGATAGTAATTAAGCTAATCACCCTTTGAACAACTGGGCCCTGGTTGATAGGTATTTAGCGTTACGTTTATGCTATTCGTCCCATTACGTTGTGTCCTTAAGACCGTGTCAATTCGTTTTCCTTCCTATCCTCGTCTTTTTGAAGTAGTGTTTCTGTTTAAGCTCTTGCGTTATTGGATCTTTGCCTTTTCTTAATGCTACTCTTAATAATAACAATAGAAGCACAACTGTAATTAAGATACGAATAAATCATTAAGTTTAAACAATGTTTCATTCAGTTTAACAGTCAAAAACATACAATAATTCGTAGTGAAATAGGAAATCCTATTTGGCCAGCTACTTCAGTAACATAATTATGCTTTAGCAAATGTGTTGTATATTGCATATCAACACTATTTACTAAAAAACTCTTTATTTATATTTACATTTTGATAGAATGATAATGTTTTGTTTAGTTATTTCAGACAGTTCGCAAATCCAAAGTTGACAACAATGAAACTGTTGAAGTCAAAATAGTGATTGATAACGTTAATATAAACTTGATTTTATTTCTTTTCCAATTCAATACATAATGTAGAGCAACTACACCAAGTTTTGAAATTGGATTTGGAAACAAGTTTTGTAATTTATGTTAATTATCTTCAGAATTGAGGTTACAGTAGCAACTGTTGTTATACCATTGCTATTGATGACAAACTTAATAAGCCCCGATACTAAAATATTCATTATTTACATTTATATTTTTGTGGTATAAGTTATTGAACTGCAAATCAAGTGTTGGCATCGATGGAAACGATGACATTATAATATGGCATTCATTTTGCCTATGAATGCCAATTTAAAACAGTTCAATACTTATATTTTAAGCCAATTTCGCCTCGAAGCGACTGTTTTTTCTCTCGTAAAAATGCCTCCGATATCACTTCCGTAACCCTGGTTACCAAATTGAGTATCGATACTGTTAGTTACCAGTAGTGGGTACCAACAGACATGCATGGATACCGTTAGTTACCAGTAGTGGGTACCAACAGACATGCATGGATACCGTTAGTTACCAGTAGTGGGTACCAACAGACATGTATGGATACCGTTAGTTACCAGTAGTGGGTACCAACAGACATGTATGGATACCGTTAGTAACCAGTAGTGGGTACAAACAGACATGTATCGATACCGTTAGTTACCAGTAGTGGGTACCAACAGTCATGTATGGATACCGTTAGTTACCAGTAGTGGGTACCAACAGACATGTATGGATACCGTTAGTTACCAGTAGTGGGTAACAACGAACATGTATGGATACCGTTAGTTACCAGTAGTGGGTACCAACAGACATGTATGGATACCGTTCGTTACCAGTAGTGGGTACAAACAGACATGTATGGATACCGTTAGTTACCAGTAGTGGGTACAAACAGAAATGTATGGATACCGTTAGTTACCAGTAGTGGGTACCAACAGACATGTATCGATACCGTTAGTTACCAGTAGTGGGTACCAACAGACATGTATGGATACCGTTAGTTACCAGTAGTGGGTACCAACAGACATGTATGGATACCGTTAGTTACCAGTAGTCGTTACCAACAGACATGTATCGATACCGTTAGTTACCAGTAGTGGGTACCAACAGACATGTATGGATACCGTTAGTTACCAGTAGTGGGTACAAACAGACATGTATGGATACCGTTAGTTACCAGTAGTGGGTACCAACAGACATGTATGGATACCGTTAGTTACCAGTAGTGGGTACCAACAGACCTGTATAGATACCGTTCGTTACCATTAGTGGGTACCAACAGACATGTATCGATACCGTTAGTTACCAGTAGTGGGTACCAACAGACATGTATGGTTACCGCTAGTTACCAGTAGTGGGTACCAACAGACATGTATGGATACCGTTAGTTACCAGTAGTGGGTACCAACGGACATGTATGGTTACCGTTAGTTACCAGTAGTGGGTACCAACAGACATGTATGGATACCGTTAGTTACCAGTAGTGGGTACAAACAGACATGTATGGATACCGTTAGCTACCAGTAGTGGGTAACAACAGACATGTATGGATACCGTTCGTTACCAGTAGTGGGTACCAACAGACATGTATGGTTACCGTTAGTTACCAGTAGTGGGTACCAACAGACATGTATCGATACCGTTAGTTACCAGTAGTGGGTACCAACGGACATGTATGGTTACCGTTAGTTACCAGTAGTGGGTACCAACAGACATGTATGGATACCGTTCGTTACCAGTAGTGGGTACAAACAGACATGTATGGATACCGTTAGTTACCAGTAGTGGGTACCAACGGAAATGTATCGATACCGTTCGTTACCAGTAGTGGGTACCAACAGTCATGTATCGATACCGTTAGTTACCAGTAGTGGGTACCAACAGACATGTATGGATACCGTTCGTTACCAGTAGTGGGTACCAACAGACATGTATGGATACCGTTAGTTACCAGTAGTGGGTACAAACAGACATGTATGGATACCGTTAGTTACGAGAAGTGGGTACCAACGGAAATGTATCGATACCGTTCGTTACCAGTAGTGGGTACCAACAGTCATGTATGGTTACCGTTAGTTACCAGTAGTGGGTACCAACAGACATGTATGGATACCGTTCGTTACCAGTAGTGGGTACCAACAGACATGTATGGATACCGTTAGTTACCAGTAGTGGGTACCAACAGACATGTATGGATACCGTTAGTTACCAGTAGTGGGTACCAACAGACATGTATAGATACCGTTAGTTACCAGTAGTGGGTACCAACAGACATGTATAGATACCGTTAGTTACCAGTAGTGGGTACCAACAGACATGTATGGATACCGTTCGTTACCAGTAGTGGGTACCAACAGACATGTTTCAATACCGTTAGTTACCAGTAGTGGGAACAAACAGACATGTATGGATACCGTTAGTTACCAGTAGTGGGTACCAACAGACATGTATCGATACCGTTAGTTTCCAGTAGTGGGTACCAACAGACATGTATGGATACCGTTAGTTACCAGTAGTGGGTACCAACAGACATGTATAGATACCGTTAGTTACCAGTAGTGGGTACCAACAGACATGTATAGATACCGTTCGTTACCAGTAGTGGGTACAAACAGACATGTATGGATACCGTTAGTTACCAGTAGTGGGTACCAACAGACATGTATAGATACCGTTCGTTACCAGTAGTGGGTACCAACAGACCTGTATAGATACCGTTAGTTACCAGTAGTGGGTACCAACAGACACGTATAGATACCGTTAGTTACCAGTAGTGGGTAGCAACAGACATGTATAGATACCGTTAGTTACCAGTAGTGGGTACCAACGGACCTGTATAGATACCGTTCGTTACCAGTAGTGGGTACCAACAGACATGTATGGATACCGTTCGTTACCAGTAGTGGGTACCAACAGACATGTATGGATACCGTTAGTTACCAGTAGTGGGTACCAACAGAAATGTATCGATACCGTTAGTTACCAGTAGTGGGTACCAACAGACATGTATTGTTATCTTTAGTAACCAGTAGTGGGTACGAACAGAAATGTATCGATACCGTTAGTTACCAGTAGTGGGTACCAACAGACATGTATGGTTATCGTTATTTACCAGTAGTGGGTACCAACAGACATGTATGGTTATCGTTATTTACCAGTAGTGGGTACCAACAGACATGTATGGATACCGTTAGTTACCAGTAGTGGGTACCAACAGACATGTATGGATACCGTTAGTTACCAGTAGTGGGTACCAACAGAAATGTATCGATACCGTTAGTTACCAGTAGTGGGTACCAACAGAAATGTATCGATACCGTTAGTTACCAGTAGTGGGTACCAACAGAAATGTATCGATACCGTTAGTAACCAGTAGTGGGTACCAACAGACATGTATGGATACCGTTCGTTACCAGTAGTGGGTACCAACAGAAATGTATCGATACCGTTAGTTACCAGTAGTGGGTACAAACAGACATGTATGGTTATCGTTATTTACCAGTAGTGGGTACCAACAGAAATGTATCGATACCGTTAGTAACCAGTAGTGGGTACCAACAGACATGTATGGATACCGTTCGTTACCAGTAGTGGGTACCAACGGAAATGTATTGTTATCTTTAGTAACCAGTAGTGGGTACAAACAGAAATGTATGGTTATCGTTATTTACCAGTAGTGGGTACCAACAGAAATGTATGGTTATCGTTATTTACCAGTAGTGGGTACCAACAGACATGTATGGATACCGTTAGTTACCAGTAGTGGGTACCAACAGACATGTATGGTTATCGTTATTTACCAGTAGTGGGTACCAACAGACATGTATGGATACCGTTAGTTACCAGTAGTGGGTACCAACGGAAATGTATGGATACCGTTAGTTACCAGTAGTGGGTACCAACGGAAATGTATGGATACCGTTAGTTTGCAGTAGTGGGTACCAACAGACATGTTTGGATACCGTTAGTTAACAGTAGTGGTTACCAACAGACATGTATGGATACTGTTCGTTACCAGTAGTGGGTACCAACAGACATTGGTTACTACATGGTTCGTATTCACGAAACTGGGCATTCCCAAACTCAAATGATTAACAAAATAAACTCTCTTTTAAAGATTTCTCGGAGAAAATATTTGGATTCAAGCAGATGTGTATTTTAATGTTAACATTCGACTATATGACGAAATCACATGATTTAAACAAGTTCCAAAAAAGTTGGTTTGAGCAGAGAATTCGTTATTGACAAGTAAAGCTTCTGCTATGAAGAATAAGTTGAACAATAATCTATTCTTCACCTAGTTGAGGGGGGAAAATGTTTAATCATTTGAATTGTTTTTAATTCCAGTGACAGAAGCTATCCGATTTCGTACCCGCTATTACACTACATACTACTACTCTTACTACGGATATACCACATATACCATGTAAGTATACCACTAAATACTATAATTGTTATACCTATGGATATACCACTTATACCATGTAAGTATACCACTAAATACTATAATTGTTATAACTATGGATATACCACATATACCATGTAAGTATACCACTAAATAATATAATTGTTATAACTACGGATATACCACATCTACCATGTAAGTATACCACTAAATACTATAATTGTTATACCTATGGATATACCACATATACCATGTAAGTATACCACTAAAAACTATAATTGTTATAACTATGGATATACCACATATACCATGTAATTATACCACTAAATAATATAATTGTTATAACTACGGATATACCACATATACCCTGTAAGTATACCACTAAATACTATAATTGTTATAACTATGGATATACCACTTATACCATGTAAGTATACCACTAAATACTATAATTGTTATAACTATGGATATACCACATATACCATGTAAGTATACCACTAAATACTATAATTGTTATAACTATGGATATACCACTTATACCCTGTAAGTATACCACTAAATACTATAATTGTTATGTTTATGGATATACCACTTATACCCTGTAAGTATACCACTAAATAATATAATTGTTATAACTATGGATATACCACATATACCCTGTAAGTATACCGTTTTACCACTTAATCATATAATTGTTATAACTATGGATATACTACATATACCCTGTAAGTATACCATTTTACCACTAAATCATATTATCATAATTGTTATAACTATGAATATACCATTTACCACTAAATCATATTATTATAATTGTTATAACTATGGATATACCATATATACCGTGTAAGTATACCATTTGCCACTAAATCATATAATTGTTATAACTATGGATATACCACATATACCCTGTAAGTATACCATTTTACCACTAAATAATATAATTGTTATAACTATGGATATACCACATATACCCTGTAAGTATACATTTTACCACTAAACAATATAATTGTATTAACTATGGATATACCACATATACCCTGTAAGTATACCATTTACTACTAAATCATATTATCATAATTGTTATAACTATGGATATACCATATATACCGTGTAAGTATACCATTTACCACTAAATCATATTATTATAATTGTTATTACTATGGATATACCATATATACCGTGTAAGTATACCATTTGCCACTAAATCATATAATTGTTATAACTATGGATATACCATATATACCGTGTAAGTATACCATTTACCACTAAATCATATTATTATAATTGTTATAACTATGGGTATACCATATATACCGTGTTAGTATACCATTTGCCACTAAACAATATAATTGTTATAACTATGGATATACCACATTTACCCTGTAAGTATACCATTTTACCACTTAATCATATAATTGTTATAACTATGGATATACCGTATATACCCTGTAAGTATACATTTTACCACTAAACAATATAATTGTTATAATTATGGATATACCACATATACCCTGTAAGTATACCATTTACCACTAAATCATATAATTGTTATAACTATGGATATACCACATATACCCTGTAAGTATACCACTAAATTATATAATTGTTATAACTATGGATATACCACATATACCCTGTAAGTATACCACTAAATTATATAATTGTTATAACTATGGATATACCATATATACCATGTAAGTTACCAGTACACCATCACCATACAGCTCCATGTTTTTATGACGCTTGGTGACATTTAGGGGTCACTTTGTAAACAAAGGGGACAAAGGTTTCCGTTCCCTTCGTCCTTTTAAAGTCGAACGTCACGCAATATTTCCTTACAGAAAATCCTTGCTTTGGATGGCCTTACGGATATGTAGGTCAAAGATCAAGGTCACTGTTACTATAAATAGAGCCGACGTCCGAATAAAGGTTAACGTGCGATAATGTTTGCTTATACATAAAAATATCCTAATAAAAAAGTGAATTTTGTTACAAAGGCAACAAATCTACTTCGGTGGAATTTTGTCAAGTTCTATTAATATCCAACTCTAGAAGACTATGCGCTCGAAATACGTTTGCAATATGGTTTCCAATTTTTAAGAAAAATGTGTTCTATTGCAGTTCCGCCGGTGTAATAGCAGGCATTGTGATTGGTAGTCTGGTGGGCGTTGCCGTACTGGTAGGCGCCATTGTTCTTTGTTGTGTGTGTTGCTGTGGACAAGGAAGAAGCAGGCCACAAGCAGGAAGAGTCATACAAGCGCAGGGCGGCACCACAGTATCCACTGTCAGTAAGTAACGCAGGGCGGCACCGCAGTATCCACTGTCAGTAAGTAACACAGGGTGGTACCGCAGTATACACTGTTAGTAATACAGGGAAGCACCGCAGTATCCACTGTCAGTAAGTAATACAGGACGGCGCCGCAGTATCCACTGTCAGTAACACAGGGCCGTACCGCAGTATCCACTGTCAGTAAGTAATAAAGGGCGGTACCACAGTATCCACTGTCAGTAATACAGGGCGGCACCGCAGTATACACTGTTAGTAAGTAATACAGGGCGGTACCGCAGTATCCACTGTCAGTAACACAGGGCGGCACCGCAGTATCCACTGTCAGTTATACAGGACGGCGCCGCAATATCCACTGTCAGTAACACAGGGCGGCACCGCAGTATCCACTGTCAGTAAGCAACCCACTGTTCTGTGTCTCACCTCTATATACCATAATGGTGTCAACCGGAGCAATGCATGGACGAGTTCATTATCGTTACATAGGGATGAAAGTGAAACAATATAATTCATACCTGTAAGATTCCTTCAGTTTTGAAATCAGCACAATTTCCTGACACTTTGGAGTAGGGTGGGGGTGGTTGGTTAGTTGGTTAGATCAATTTTCGATAAAAAGCCCCCTATTTTCTCGAGCCCCTGTGATATTTCCGTCTTTCCATTTCCTATATTCAGTTATATATTATTGTATGAAACACCTCCGAATTTCTGAAGTAGAATCACTTTGTCCAATATGTGTAATTAAGATATCTGGATATATAGAACTTGTGTATATTATATTTACATTGTCATGTCCCCTCCCAGAAAGATCTAAGCTGGTGCAATAAAGATATAAAAAGGATAACAATGGTGTTTTATGGTATCGATTATTTGGGTGAAAACATATTCTAGCATATATATAAACAGCTTATTTTTTATACCTCTGTTTCCCTCACAGGTACAAACGTGGCATACTATCCAACTGCACCAGGAAGTGCGTTACAACCGGTCAACCATGCGAACGCAGCCCCTCCACCTTCGTATAACCAGGTGGTGTATGACGGCAATGTGAACCTAGGGTTTGAGAACAGCAAACCAACAGTGCACCCACCGCCAAGCTAGATAGAATAGATGTGATGTACCAGTCTAGTGTGTGGATGGCACAGAGAAAATTATCATATATCATATATTAATAAAATATGGACCTTTGGTGAGATCCATATGGTGTTATACCAACCTGGTAGAATCAAATATTAACGGAGGGCGAAGCCCGAGGTCAATATTTTAGATTCCACCAGGTTGGTATAACACCATATTGACCGAATCAAAGGTCCTTAATTTTTATATTAGATATGAATTTTTTTTTGCAAAAGACTGAATTTGAATGATACTTTCTTGATAATGCTTGAAATACAGAGGGGCATTGCAAGTTATGTCGCATTGATTATGACGCCATAAAGGCAATATTGTCTCGATGTTTTTAAAAGGTAGAAACATAAAGTCAAACTCACCAAATATGGACCTCCACGTGACCATATTTTAGCCAATGAGAATTGAGGAAAATCGGACCATATATTCTATAAAGTATTATAACAGGTCTTTCAGGTACCGAGATACTATTTCCCGGAGTATTTGTATACGATCATGAATTGAGAGGTTCATCTCATGGAGCAAGAACCGATAAAGGAGATAACTTTGGAGTCTGTGAGTCTATTATTTAATGATGAACACTGTTCTGTCTGCTGACTTTGTCTCCATAACACGAATTCAGCTTCAAAACCAAAAATACGGCTATTATTCATTCAAAGAAACACACTATCATATTGTATCATATAACTAACGACCCAAACTATACCCGTGGCCGTGAGGCGTAGTGTCGTTGGTCAGTTGATAGTACACTTACATTCCACCAAGGCGGATTCGATGGATCACTTGCCGACCACATCGGTTTTCTCATGGTTCTCCAGCTTCTTTCCGAATAAGTCCCCCTGCAGTCTAACATCCGGGCCACCAAGAGTGATTAATATAAGTTGAAATAATTCGTTTCGTGATTGATTTAAAATACTTCATATTTTACCTGGTCGTAATTAGTAATAATGCAATGTGTGGGTCAGGGTAAAGTGGTGATTGGTTTAACACGGACCAACTGTTGTGGTCTGATTGGTTTAAAACGGACCAACTGTTGTGGTCTGATTGGTTTAAAACGGACCAACTGTTGTGGTCTGATTGGTTTAAAACGGACCTACTGTTGTGGTCTGACTGGTGTAAAACGGACCTACTGTTGTGGTCTGATTGGTTTAAAACGGACCAACTGTTGTGGTCTGATTGGTTTAAAACGGACCAACTGTTGTGGTCTGATTGGTTTAAAACGGACCAACTGTTGTGGTCTGATTGGTTTAAAACGGACCAACTGTTGTGGTCTGATTGGTTTAAAACGGACCAACTGTTGTGGTCTGATTGGTTTAAAACGGACCAACTGTTGTGGTCTGATTGGTTTAAAACGGACCTACTGTTGTGGTCTGATTGATTTAAACGGACCAACTGTTGTGGTCTGATTGGTTTAAAACGGACTAACTGTTGTGGTCTGATTGGTTTAAAAGGGACCAACTGTTGTGGTCTGATTGGTTTAAAACGGACCAACTGTTGTGGTCTGATTGGTTTAAAACGGACCAACTGCTGTGGTCTGGTGGAACGAGCCACAACCAGTTAAACAAGTATTACACATATTGTTGTTGTTGTTTGCGGAGAGGCACCTGTCTAACTATACAGTAACGTGCCAAAAGTCTTTCATTTTTTTTTCATTTTGCTATATATTCTTTGTATTTCCAACTTTTGAATAAATTTTCCTAACTTCGTTTATGGATGGATTGTGACATTTTTTTTCATTTGGTACTGAAATATTCAAGGTTTCCTCTCATACTATTTATTTAATTTTCCGTTGTGTATTTATCGAGCTATACAGAATTATCTGCACTGCTAATTTCCATGTGACGCTATTTCTCTATATAACGTTACCAAAATGACGTCAAAATGGCGTCCCGAAAATTGCATGTTGTTAATAAATGATGATTTCTCTAGTTATACATCAAGGAAACAGTGAAAATATTATGAGATGAAACAGGAAACAATCAGCTATAAGTACATAAAATTTCATTAAAAATTATCCACAAACGAAGTCAGGAAAATTCATTGAAAAAAGTTGGAAATACAAAGAATATAGCAAAATAAAAAAAAAATGAAAGACTTATGGCACGTAACTGTACTTCAGAATCATTTTATTCGTTGCCCGGTTTTAAGCGACCGGTGATTTTTATTATCGTCTTCGTTTATCGGCACACACGCCACCAAATCAATATATTGAATTCCAATACTACATACCTCTTCATTTATCTTGTACATTGAATAGAAATGTTTACATATGTCATAAAATAACCCTACGTATCTATAGTATATACCTATATACAGGAGATGATCTAGATAAACCTGCCCGTGATATTATCCTTTAATTTTGTGTTCCATTTTGTTTACTGATGTACAGAACACAGACTTAAAGGCCCAATATACATAACTTCAGGACTTTTTTCGTGATTCTGAAAAATTCTGAAAAAAATCCAGTTGATAACCATGCAAAAATAATCCTAAAACGAAGTAAACCTGAGCGGTAACTAACAAGAAACTCTGGACAAAAAAATCCAAAAAATTGAAAATAATTCAGGTGGGGCCCACTTCAACAACAAACCGAAGGTAGAAGACGGTTCGAAATGGACGCGTGTTTACAAATAGCGTGTTTCAACTGCTGCTCTACCGGTAACCGCGAAAGAATTCATCTTGAATATTGCTGATATCAGTTAATCTTAGCTAACTCTATAAATATAATAAGTTATTAGGCTTGATTTTCACTTCAAGTTTTGCCGAAAGTTACGTATATTGGGCCTTTAAAATCAAAGACATTAAATTTTTATTATACATCAAGGTTGTGTGGTGCCTTCATCATATGTTCCATGTTATATAGAGAATACATGGTTAGTATATTACCATACAAGGTTTATGTTTGGTAAGGGTTAGAAAAGATGATTTTGAGAGCCATATTCGTCTTTTAGTCACGAGCCAAAAATAAAACTAGTATTGTAAGATACCTAACGTGTATGCTGTTTATCCTGCAATCATTTAACACAGATACCCGGTATTCACGTTAAACAAAGAAAAAACGCCATTTATATACCTTTTATTTTACTGAAGCCGTGCACCGGTTATGTCGCGTAGAAAAATATCCATTCATGCCTATTTACTACTTTCAAAAAGTCAAGACGCAATACGATATAGTTCTATTATTTTTAAGTCTAATTGCAGAGAGTAACTTCACGCATATGTGTATGGAAATATTACACCAATGCATTTAATTTCCGATAATCAACCGTTAAATACCATGATGAATTCCTAAGTTAACAAAGGAATACTTTTATATTTCGCAGTCCGGTCAGAACCGGGAAAGTTCACGTGCAACTTGTTAAGGACTAGGTACAGGACAATTCAATATGGCGCAGGTGTTTTTACCAAAACTTGTTATTTTATTAAATACTGCAAAATACATGACCAAAATAGACTACAAAGTACATTTTGTGATGGAGAATCGATAATTTCAACCATATTTTGGTACGTTTGGTGGTTTTTCTGATATTTTGTGTTATATGTCAAAAAACGCGTGCACGTTTGCAGAATACTGCGAAAGAAAATAAAAACAATGAATATCATTTTTTGTTGCTTTAATATACACAGAATGATAGACGAGCCTTCGATTTTTGAATAAATCTCTCTTTCAATTGAAAACCGCAGAATAAGATAATGTACTCGTCACATGAATGGCAATTTATGTACATTCTGAACACCGCTCACATCTGGATCAAATTTTTAAAATTTCCATCGCCGATCGACAAATTTATGTGGCAAGCCGCATAGCCAAAACAAAAATCTTACCGTCTGCGGTATGACGAGTTATGACATTGTGTCAGATCTCTTAAATCAAACATCTTCCCGTTGCATGTAGCGAAATATACTACCCTGTCCTCCATTTTGCACTATTTACTTTTTTAGATATTCATACGCCTGACTTAGAGGCATGGTGAAACATCGACAAAATTAACAATTTAATTGGATTCAAGCATGCAGTAAAGATAAATGTTACTTGGTATATCGTCACAAAGCAAAAACTGCCCATTCCTATCACGATAAATTGTTTTTAGCGATTGCCATTTTTCATTTTTGGGCGAATGTATAGCACGTGAAAAGATGTCCTTCGGCACTTCCGGCAGTGTTTTTTTAGGTAATTTAATGATTTTGAAAGAATTGTCAACAAAGTTTAATTTGTGTTGTAAAAATTCTGATGGAATTCGTATATATATTACACTTCCGCGTGGATCGGACAGTATTAACTCACTGATTATACCGATTCGTTCTCGGCTTCGCACCTGTCAAACATCGCTATAGCGTAAATTGTTGCCATCGTAAACATGTGTGGCAGTTGAGGCACATTGGTATCAAAATACATTTCTCAAACTTAATTAGTAATAAGGTAACCGTATCGTAAATGTAAATTACGTTATGTTGGTGTTATTATTTTTATTTTATACATTTATTTGACACGAAACTTACATTTACATGACAAATGACCTATTTAATATAAAATAATGCCCCTATATTGCCCCCACGAGATACAGGTAACTACTTTTACCTGAACTGAAAACAGCATGCAATGGACGACATTTTTTAGAGGGGGTACCTGTGTATTTCTCCCCGATACTCTGATTTACAGACTTATATCAAAATTTTAACACTGGGTTATCATTCTATGAACATTGCAGTAGCTTTGTATTATTTTTTTGAGAAGTTTCAAATAACTATATGAAAAATATTTGCGCACTCCCATCTGGATATTATTTACTGAATATTTTTTTCCTAAGTACAGATTTTTTTAATTTTGGGGGCTAAACTGCATTTTATATCAATATTTTACATAATGGGATAAAGCTTATGCCATGTATTGGAAGAAAACATTAAAATTTCAATATTACCATTTTCATCCAGGTAACAACCAATATGGCTGTACCTAGTCCTTAACGGATAAAACAGTTTGTATTGACAGATGAAGCAGTGGTTTATCCGGCAGTAGTTATCGGCCAATATATGTGGTGGTTGCAGGATAAATATGTTTATAGTTGTAATCTCATTCTTTATGTGAATTTCCAATATACTGTATAACATTAATGTTCGTTGGGTGTATATTTGGGTATCTATCTGTGACTATTGAACAACGAAAATAAAATAACGAGTGATAAACGTACATTGTATTTGCTGTTTGTTAACATAGGGTATCCACGAAAATTTGTACCATGAAACGAAGTTGAAGGGTTCAGACTACATAGGAAAGTTACCACAAACGTTTTGTGTTATACAGTACAATTTTTGGGATGATTTTAAAATTGAATTCATTCTGACTATTCGCATGTTTTATAATTTACCAATAAAAGTGTGTACTTACTCTAAATAGTGATTTCTAGTTCTCCATCTGTATTTAAGCATTGATGACAATTTTTTGTTTCATTGGGTACGCGGATTCATACAGTTTGCAAACAATTTTTTTTCATAACCCTATGAAACTAAAAAATAATTGACATCAACGCTTTCATAATTAATTTTTGAAACTTATATTCAAATTCAAGGTAAGGATGGGTGGATTTTGAAAATGAACACCTCTTCCTCAAAAATGTTCGTTTATCAGAACATATGCTTTTTCCACCTTGTACCATACTTCATATATGTACCAAACTAAGAGAACGTCTTCGACTTTTTAATGCAAAAGCTTAATAATCATAGAAAGGTCGACGGCTATACAAATATGTGGTTATGAGCATACTATGTGAAACACTCAACAAAACCTAAGATAAAATATACTGAGTACGATAGGTCTATAGTACGAATGTTGCTGACTTTGGGGAAAGAATTTCCAGTAGATTATTGGGACAGGTAACAAAACGCTTGCTAATTCTTTCAATTTCACGTTCAGGTATAGCGACAATTTGGTGTCTATAAATAACATAATACGAAGTTTAGTGACGCTTCTGACTTGAAATTAAGGATACAACGATCTCTACTACTTAACTCGATCTTTACTTGTATAACTGACATGGACAGCTTACTACTAAACTATACGACAAACGTGATAATCGTGAACAATCCCTTCTTTGATAGTATCATCCTGACGCTCCAACTTATGGTGTAAAAATGTCGAAGACGGTTCGTTATTCTAGGACTTGCTGAAAATACCAAGATTTCGTGATAGACGTCGGCTGCAGGCAAACAAAACTTACAACACAAGGATTCGAGGGATGCAGGTTGAGAACGAACTTACAACACAAGGGTTCGAGAGATGCAGGTTGAGAACAAACTTACAACACAAAGGGTTCGAGAGATGCAGGTTGAGAACAAACTTACAACACAAAGGGTTCGAGAGATGCAGGTTGAGAACAAACTTACAACACAAAGGGTTCGAGAGATGCAGGTTGAGAACAAACTTACAACACAAAGGGTTCGAGAGATGCAGGTTGAGAACAAACTTACAACACAAAGGGTTCGAGAGATGCAGGTTGAGAACAAACTTACAACACAAGGGTTCGAGACTCAGAGATGCAGGTTGATGAAGATTATTGGCAAGTTTTATGGTCACTATCATGACCTTATTGCAACAACAAGTACGTTTTTTATCAAAACTGGTTTGAGGCAAGCATATTAACAATAAATGATCTAATTAAAGATTCAGATAATCTAACTTTTCTTTCTTTCGATGAGTTCTTGCATGCTTTTCGACCTATTAATACAAACTTTCTCCAATATCATGGTTTAGTGTCTGCCATCAAGCGCTATTTAAGAAAATATGATTTCCTGATACATCGACCACACCAGCCTTTTATACCTCTTCTGCTGGATATATTTTTTAAGAGTAAAAAGGGTTCAAAAGACTTTTACAAATGCATTATTGTTCCAATGTCCATACCTACTGGGATAAGAAAATGGAACCAAGCGTTCAATATAGATAAAAATAAATGGGCCAAAATATTCAAACTTCCTTTTAAAGTTACAAAAAGTACTAAATTACAATGGTTCCAAGTGAGAATTATACATCATATTCTGGTAACAAACACATTTCTTTTTAAAATAAACTTAACTCCTAGTACTTTATGTAACTTATGTTTTATGGAGCGTGAAACAATAGTGCATAGCTTATGGGAATGCCAAGAGGTTCAGTCACTATTACAGAAATTTGAATCGTTACTTGATATACTTTTAATTCCATTTGCTTATAATGAAGAATCGTTCCTTTTTGGAATAGTATCTCAGTACTGCAGCGACGTTGATAATGAAATTCTAATTCTTATTAAACATTATATCTATAAAACTAGATGTCTCAGCAACTCTTTGAATATCAATGCGCTTATTAATGTCATTAAAGATCATTTTTTTGTTCAACAATATATAAATTACAGTAAAGATCAGAAAATTAAAAGGCAATTTGAACTTTATTGGCACAAATGGAAACCTATTCTAGAGTTATAGTTGTCTGAGAGTGTAAGTATGTCTTTACATAGCATTATGTCCCCCAATACTGACATAGCCAGTTTTAGCTCCGTTACGTTACTATATTTTTATTTTTACCAATCAAACCAAATTTCTCCCATGTGTCTGTCTTGTCTTTGTCTTGTATAATGTCTGTCTGTCTGTCTTGTATCTTGGCCTGTCTTTGTTTTGTTTTTGACTTGTATAATGTCTGTCAGAGTGTGTGTGTCTGTCTGTCTTGTCGTGTGTCTGTCTGTCTTGTCTTGTGTCTGTCTGTCTGTATTGTCTGGTATTGTCTGTCTAACACTTTCTATCTGTTTTATCTGTCTGTTTCTCTCTTTGTTTGTGTAAGGTAATGTATGTTTGTGAGTAAGCAAATGACTGAATTAGTATAGCTGTGATGCTTGTGGTTTAAATTCTTTACAATTAAATCTAAATCATAATATGATGAAAATGAACATGATAGCAAGTATAAAGATGATGATACTTAACTGTCGCGATTGTAATGAATATACAATGATGGTGATGATAATGATGAAAATGTATTATTAGTCAATATGATAATGAAAAGAATGATGAATGTAAAGATGTTTAGTGAGGATGATGGTGATGAGGATGATATTTCATTTGTTTTTGATAACATGATAATTGACTATGTTTAGTATGATACCATGAATGTTGATGGTGGTGATGATGAGAGTGATAATGATGATTTATTGATTACATATATGCAGTGTGAATGATGATGATGATGATGATGATGATGATGATGAGAAGATGATGATGATGATGATGATGATGATGTTTAGTATGATACTAAAATGGCGATGATGGTGATATTATAAGTGGGATGATTACCATTAATGTTGATGGTGGTGATGATGATGATATCATGATAAAAGTGATAATGATAATAATGATGATTTATTGATTACATATATGCAGTGTGAATGATGATGATGATGATGATGATGATGATGATGATGATGATGATGATGATGATGATGATGATGATGATGATGACGTTTTGTATGATACTAAAATGGCGATAATGTTGATATTATGATAAGTGGGATGATGAAAATGAGAACTTATTGTGATGGTATATATGATGATGATCTAGTGATCTTATGATACTGAGTGAGATGGAGTGTCGTGATGAACCACGAGTGATTAAGGTTGTATGTACGTATGAGAATGTGTGTGCATGTGTGTGTCAAATGTATTGTAATTGTGGATAAAAGTCTTGAAAAAATAAAAAATTACAAAAAAAAAAAAAAAATGATCCTTATTGCAAATTATTCTGTATACTTGTGTGATATGAAGACGGACGTTTTTCAATATGATCATCAGTATCTCATTTTGTTATGTTTGAAATAAAAACTATCTTCTCACTTTTAGGATGTGGCATTACCTTGGATGCAACCTAGACTTGCATAGCGAGTGACGTCTTTATAAGTTTTGTTCGTGTTTTACGTCCTATTTACAGCTACATGTATGTATATTTAGAAGTCAGTTAAACGGAGCAGACGACGCCAATATTTAACATTCTAGAACGGAGCAGACGACGCCAATGTTTAACATTCTACAACAGAGCAGACGACGCTTATGTTTAACATTCTATAACGGAGCAGACGACATTAATGTTTAACATTCTATAACAGAGCAGACGACGCTTATGTTTAACATTCTATAACGGAGCAGACGACATTAATGTTTAACATTCTAGAACGGAGCAGACGACGCTAATGTTTAACATTCTAGAACGGAGCAGACGACGCCAATGTTTAACATTCTATAACAGAGCAGACGACGCTTATGTTTAACATTCTATAACGGAGCAGACGACATTAATGTTTAACATTCTATAACAGAGCAGACGACGCTTATGTTTAACATACTATAACGGAGCAGATGACGCCAATGTTTAACATTCTAGAAAGGAGCAGACGACGCTAATGTTTAACATTCTAGAACAGAGCAGACGACGCTTATGTTTAACATTCTAGAACGGAGCAGACGACGCTAATGTTTAACATTCTAGAACGGAGCAGACGACGCCAAAACTTAACATTCTAGAACGGAGCAGACGACACCAATACTTAACATTCTAGAACGGAGCAGACGACGCCAATATTTAACATTCTAGAACGGAGCAGACGACGCCAAAACTTAACATTCTAGAACGGAGCAGACGACGCTAATGTTTAACATTCTAGAACGGAGCAGACGACGCTTATGTTTAACATTCTTGAACAGAGCAGACGACGCCAATGTTTAACATTCTAGAACGGAGCAGACGACACTAATGTTTAACATTCTAGAACGGACCAGACGACGCTTATGTTTTACATTCTAGAACGGAGCAGACGACGCTAATGTTTAACATTCTAGAACGGAGCAGACGACGCTAATGTTTAACATTCTATAACGGAGCAGACGACACTAATGTTTAACATTCTAGAACGGACCAGACGACGCCTATGTTTTACATTCTTTAACGGAGCAGACGACGCTAATGTTTAACATTCTAGAACGGAGCAGACGACGCCAATGTTTAACATTCTAGAACGGAGCAGACGACTCTAATGTTTAACATTCTAGAACGGAGCAGACGACGCTTATGTTTAACATTCTAGAACGGAGCAGACGACGCCAAAACTTAACATTCTAGAACGGAGCAGACGACGCTAATGTTTAACATTCTAGAACGGAGCAGACGACGCTAATGTTTAACATTCTAGAACGGAGCAGACGACGCTAATGTTTAACATTCTAGAACGGAGCAGACGACGCCAATGTTTAACATTCTAGAACGGAGCAGACGACGCTAATGTTTAACATTCTAGAACGGAGCAGACGACGCCAATGTTTAACATTCTAGAACGGAGCAGACGACGCCAATGTTTAACATTCTAGAACGGAGCAGACGACGCTAATGTTTAACATTCTAGAACGGAGCAGACGACGCTAATGTTTAACATTCTAGAACGGAGCAGACGACGCCAATGTTTAACATTCTAGAACGGAGCAGACGACGCCAATGTTTAACATTCTAGAACGGAGCAGACGACGCTAATGTTTAACATTCTAGAACGGAGCAGACGACGCCAATGTTTAACATCTAGAACGGAGCAGACGACGCCAATGTTTAACATTCTAGAACGGAGCAGACGACGCCAATGTTTAACATTCTAGAACGGAGCAGACGACGCCAATGTTTAACATTCTAGAACGGACCAGACGACGCCAATGTTTAACATTCTAGAACGGAGCAGACGACGCCAATGTTTAAAATTCTAGAACGGAGCAGACGACGCCAATGTTTAACATTCTAGAACGGAGCAGACGACGCCAATGTTTAACATTCTAGAACGGAGCAGACGACTCTAATGTTTAACATTCTAGAACGGAGCAGACGACGCTAATGTTTAACATTCTATAACATTCTAATGTTTGACATTTTATAAGGGAGGAGGCGAATCTAGGTTTACCATTCCTGACCGTCAAGTCTTTTCTAGGTTTGGCCCAACTTTTTTTAATTGTTGAATTTGATTTGTTTGGTTTACACTCCAGTATGGCATTTTTGAACTCCTTCAGTTTTACTAAAGAATACAATTGTGCAGTATTTAACATGAAAATAAACTAAATACCATCTGTATGTGTTTGATCCTATAAACAATGCAAGAAGCCGCCTAACGTGGCATTATCCCATGCGAAATGTTGTATCCAGGAAAAGCAATTTTGCGATATGTTAAAGTTTTAGCCCGGTAAAGCTAGAAAACAGTAATATTGTATTTTTCTGACTTTGTTTCCATGGTCACAGAAAAAAATATTGTATCGAAACGTTGCAAATAGCAAAAGGCACAATAAGGAGAATAGTCTAACATTTCTAGAAAGTTTAGTCAAGATCTGTTGAACAGTTTTCAAGTGATAGCCTGGAAAAACTAGGAAACAGTAATATTGTATTTCTGATTTTGTTACCATGGTAACAGACAGAAATATCGAAATTGAAACCTCACCAATAGCAAAAGGCACAACTAGGGCACTATAATAACCTTAATATATATCTACAGAATGTTTGTGAAGTTGAGTTGAACGTTTTGAAGTTATAGCCTTGAAAAGCACTCGGACGGACAATGTCCATTTTGATATCCCTCTCGAACGCATTTGGGGGGGATTAAGAGTTATATTAAAGAGTTATTGATATATACAGCACAAACTACTAATTAATGGTCAAGGACATTTATTCAGCATTAACCAAAGTTATAACAGATGATATTAGACATTCTCTGAACACACAAATCACAGATATCACAGATAGTTCTATTAATGAACGTTTCAGGTTAATATTTTACTTCTTGTAAGACTTCCCTTTCATACTTTAAATCAACATGTAACTGATTTTTTTATATCTAAATAAGGTTAAACTACTGACCCTGCCAATCTAAGCCCTGATCCCTAGAGCCCCCCCCCCCCCCCCCCCCACCTCAATCCCATTCTCTGACCCCTAGACGCCAGATACACAAGCTTCTGAGACTCCAGAATTCAACCCTTCTTGTCCCTTCCTGATTCCAGAACTCTCACCATCCCATATCTACTCTTTGCTGAAGATTTCTAAAATTTTGATCTTCTGACCCCCAGACTAAAGTTGATCCCCATTCCCCAAACCCTGATTTCCAGAATGTATGATCCCAAACTTCCTGACCTGCAAACACTTTGTTTACCGGTATTCCCAGATCAAAAACCCTCTACCCTCGTCCATTCCCACACCTTTTAAGACTCTGATGCTTCTTGGCCCTCGTAACTCCAAGACCTAAACCTTTCCCTACGATGCTGAAATCCCACTCTCTCTTCCAATGCAAAACTTTGCGATCAAATTTGATTTTTCAGCGTTAGGTGGCTATATATATATAGTGCACTGACCTGTATATGACCAATGTTCAAAGCAGCAGTATTTATAAATTATAAAGGCATAAAACGAGCAGCACAACACGCTGGTCAGAAAAAACAGCTCACGTAAAACAAATAATCTGACACCAATGTCAATTTCTCAAGCCGTACGTAACACCAGAGAAAAAAAATCGCTAATGACATCATAGTACAATCAAAAACAAAACAATTTAGTGGTTCTGCATAACCTTTTAAAATTCCGATGGACATTTCATTTAAACTCATTGGATGTGCTTGTTTGAAACGATGAGTAAAAAAGGCAGTAGATGTATATATATGGTCTGGTATGAAACAGTACGTACCATACCTGTGATAAAATGAAATGACATTCATCCAGTGCTGGGTGCGACATAACTTAAACGCGACAAAATGGTAACAAATTCACACTTAAGTATCTCAATCCTGATATATAGATATAAATATTTGTATATATATATAAACACTCAACTCTTAATAGAAGTTTTATGTACAGAGAGCAGTTTGACCCCACTGATTTGAATACAAGTCAAGTTTTATGTACAGAGAGCAGTTTGACCCCACTGATTTGAATACAAATCCAGTTTTATGTACAGAGAGCAGTTTGACCCCACTGATTTGAATATTAACAAACTTTAATGTACATATAAATTTATATACAAACTAACAAACAGCAGTAAGATTTGTCTTATTTTTATATAAACATTAAATGTATGTACAATCAGCAGCTTGACCCTGCTAATTTTAATATAAATGCTAATACTTTATTTACAGACAGCAGTTTGACCCACTAATTTGCATCAGCAGTGTGTTTCAATACACGACCATTTGAATATTACGTCCAAGATCTGATGAACACTACCATGCTACAACTACATGTATATCAATTAACGATGTACATCGTAACAGGCTATAAAAAACTATATATACAAATAGCAGTTTATTTCCACTGATTTGGAGCAACAGTTTTGCATAATATATTGAGTATAATTATCATAATGTAACATATAAAGAAAAAGGAAATTATACTTAAAGCCTGAATTAAGATTAAATTATTCTTTACAATTTTGCCAGTTTAAAATCAATATATTAAGAAGAAAATAATTTTATTCTTTTTAATTACCCTTTTTTAGAATCTTCTTGTTCAAGGTCTAGGCTAAATACTGAATGGTATAAGGCAAACATTCTTTCCTTTGGGGGGGCGGGTTTCTGATTTTGTGAACTTTTTCAGTAATGCTTTTGGCACGAAAAATAAAGGCAGAGTGCGGCGCCATTGTTAATAGACCCAAAATCTGTGAAACATCAATCCCTCAAAATTGACCAGTTTTGAAAAACCATCAAACATTAAAATTTACTAACCAATAAAATTCTTTCTTTCTCTGATACATCGTTTTTAATGTCTGACGCTGACTATTTCATCTTCTGTAGTGATGTTGATGCTGATTTCGCCACAAACTAGGTTTTTATCAGTCATTTCTATTATGGTCATACAGAAGCTATATATGTTTCCATCCTGTAGGAGTAAATATATACATATTTACAGGTAAATAAATTCACATAATGCACGTTTGTAATAACTGATTCGTGACATTGCATGCCATGTAAACACGGTAGAATTAAAAATATCACAGATTCCTTAAATACAATGGATTTCCCATTAGATTAGACTCGCTGTCAATTCACATATATCAGTACACTAAAACAAAATCCAGCTTTAGTATTATTTCAGCTTAACCAGCCTCTGCATGCTTAAAACAGGAAAAACAACTATGCTTTACTAACAAGCACTTGAGACAATGTGGCAGACAATCTTTACATACAGAACTAATAATGAAAAAATTATAAAACACTGAGTGAAAGACTGAGCAAAAATTCAAATCATTCAAGAAATTTTCTTTGATGATTTTTAATCAAATTAACACAACTTTTAATCTCGAAACAGAAAAAAAATATACATAGAGATTTTGACCTTACATGAAAAAGACTCCAACAAAAAAAAAAATAAGATAAAATCATACATAAATGATTATATGTTATTCAATATTAAACAAGAAAGTGTTTCAATGTAATTCGGAAAAAATAAATTTCACAGCATTAATGGATAAAATTAAATACTGAAATCTTAAAACGAGAGCAAAATCTGTCTTAAAAGCCAACAAAAGTGGCAATTTAAGTTTTTGTCTTTCAAGACGAATATTATTGTGCCTAAAGTGTAGATTATTTCAAAATAGACCCAATAAAGAAATTTCTGGTTGAGCCATGCTATCGTTTTGGTTTCACCACTAAAGACGTTTCATCCTCAGTTGACTAAGGTTTCCATCTGCTTCGGCTGTTGGACAACTTTGGGTAGGGAAGGGTTGGTGGCCAACATGGCCGACGACGTTTGAAGGGGATTGACGAGTGAGCGATGGTACAATGGATCAGCAGACATTGTGACGCCACTTTGATTGGTATTTCTGACCGGAGATTTAAGGATGGACTTGGTCTCAGTGACAGTCGGAGGTGAGGGATCCACATCAAATACTGGACGAGGTTTCCCAAACCTTTGGTAGTCGTCAGGGATACGGAAAAGATGATTGTCCCGCTCGTCATCCTTTAAGGGATTAATTGTCCGTTTCCATAATTTGTTCCTTTCCTTGTATCTGGGACTAAAAAATAAAGATAAAATATGACTGTGAATAGAACAATAAATTTAAAAGAAACCTCTGAGGCTGAATAAAAATTGTTGGGAACAAATGCTAACTTTACAGGGATTCAAAGGTCTTGATCAATGTTGAGAAGACTAGCTGTCATGGCAACAAAGCATACCATTTTACTAAAATTTGCAAAGATAAATATTGCAATAACTCTGGCAAAAATAGGAAAATCTTCAACAAATCAGAACTTGACCTGCATCTTCTCATCAAACAACTACATACCAAATTACACTTCAACATTTTTATCTGTTAATGAATAAATGAGTGGAAACAAAATTATGACAGTATAACGGCCAAGTGCAATACCTTATGCCCTTGCCATTTCATAAAAAACAAAGTCTGAAATTTTACTCACTTGAAATCAAAGCCTTTTCTATCCATGAATAGGTCATGTTCATAATCGTAAGCTGGTATTTTATTCCTTTCCAGATTCCAGCTTTGTGCCTCAAAGGGACCTGGTTTGAATCCCTTTATTTTCTCATAGCCCTCGCCCTCGACTGCAGGATGAGTGGGAAGTCCTGCCAGTCTTGCCTCTGTATCGACACTTGGGTTAAGTACCACATTCAGTGGTGGTATATCCCGGAGACGCACGCCTGATCTCCGGAGAGATAGTTTCTGTGGATTGTCCTTCAGTAACCCCTGTAGCTTATCTATCTGGTTCTGACCCTTGTCGTTGAGTTCGGTCTCCATGAGGCAGCGATGGAAGTACTGTCGAGTATCGTCAACAACCTGCTTTGACCGCCACTTTTCAAAATCTTTCCGTAAGGCATCTATGCGCTCCTTCTTCAGTTTCTGGCCAGCCAGATGGATGGTGACAGGCTCGTCGCCAAACAAATGTTTAGGACGGCGGTACAACTCCATGTCCAACTGACGCACATCCCAGGGAAAGCAATCGCGCTCCAATGGGGGCTGTAGCATGCCAACATGCAGGATATTCTCTCTCCACGGCTGCAAACACAATAGTACAAGATAATTATAATTTTATTCAAAGATCCAAACAATTCATAATAATCATTACAAAAGTATGAAATAATTTATATCTTTGAATTAATAAAAAATTATTTCTGAAAATTGATTCTACATATCAGTAATAGTTATTAGAGATATTCATCATTTTAAATTTCCAGTTCATAAAATATGACCAAACATATATAATCATTCTAAATACCAAAACCTTGCGCTGGCAAAAACCCTAGTAAATAAATGATTTTGACTATTTTAAAATTTTGAATTCGGATAAATTCCATTCATAAATTTAAACAAATCTTATTTTTAATAATTCCTTTTTTCGACAAGTGCTAAGAAGGGACCATCTGACCTAGATGACAGCCATCTGTTTAGGATGTAAAGAGGCAAGTATTTGATATATGGGGTACATAAGTAAAAAAAAAAAGAAAAGAAAAAGAGTAATGCATAATGAATAGTAGATAAAGGATATCTGATACTACTGGGGATGTTCTACGGAGGGCAGTACATGGTACACTAAACATTCTCGCCCTACAAATCAAGACTTAATATATACCTATATATAGTAGGTAACTGTGTTCTACAGGGATCGAAAACGCTATTAAAATCCATCTTATTTTAACAATATATGTCATTATATTATTATAACTTCTAATCTCCAGACATTTTAATCTGTTCAACATGAAGCAAAAATGTTTCAGTGGTAAACTAAAATTAATACATTAACCCCTGAAATTTCATAATGGACTATTCGAACCATGGAATAGTAGAGTCCAAATGAGTCTTCAGGGGTGGGTGAGGTAACATGCATTTACGAATACAGTCAAACCTGGTCATCTCCAAGTCCGCGGACCCATGGGAAAACTTTTAGTGAGTTAATATCCAGTATTCAAGTTGAGTTTGAATTATTGTATTTATAGTGTAAAATTCGGTCAGAACAGATGAAGTACGTCAAATTTAATGGTGTTATACAAGTTTAAGGTAACTAGGTTTGACTGTACATGAAATAGAGGATATCTAACAGTGTCTTCAGTAATACCAAATATATTTCATGAGTGGGGCTAATATTTTGATATTTTTCACTCGTGCTGCACACTTGTGAAAAATATCAAAATATTAGCCACACGAGTGAAATATGTTTGGTATTACTGAAGATACTGTTAGATATTCTGTTTATTATATTTTTATATAGCAAATCTACAGTGGCAGCTTTTGATTTTCCAAAATGTCATTTGTAAGCAGCGTTCTGATTGGTCGCATCAGTTTTCACTAGTGAAAAATATCATATTTCTCACTAGTGAAAAATATCATTTTTATAGAATGAACAATTTTTGATATTTCACTGGTAGAAATGTAATAAAGTTTATTTCTACCAAGTTCTGGTAGACCGTTGACGTATCGGACCGTTGACGTATCAGACCAATGAACACATGGTATTAATTAATGCCACTAGGGTTGATTATTCATGCATCTTCTATATATCAAAATGTTCATCATTGTTGGTAAGTATGAAAACACATTAAAATTGTTGTACATATATGTATTTTACCTAAAACTATGGTCATTTTAGAAGTGTCATTTTCAGTCCAATCAAGTTTTAGGCGTCTGCTGAGGTTGCCTACAATATGTGTTTCTTTCGCACCAAGAAAATCAACTCACTAAAGAAACTTTATTCTTATATGCAAGGTGATATTCTCATGTCTTGGCCTTTCATATAAAGTTTTGAGTGTATATTTGGTAATGAAACAAGAATTCCACGGAAGTGGATGTGTCGCCTGTGCAGCAAGCTGGGAGATGAGTTTTGAGGAACAAGCTATGGATATTTCATCGGATCAATTACATGTTTAATTTGTATGATTTAACTATTAGATTCCCATGCAATAAAGTATCTCATGACACAGACATGTATAAATTTTTCCTGATTTTTCTTTATTTTTTATAAATGCAAACCTAAAAGGAATCTCAAGCAAACACTTTTGGTAAGGAAGGACTGTAGGAAGTTTGAGTTTGATGGGCTAAAGGAAATTTGAATTATCGTACAGAAATTGATTTTCTATTTATAGCAACAAGGACCTTGACCTTTGATTAGCCCAAGGAAACTTGAATTATCACACAGAACTGATTTTCTATTTATAGCAACAAGGACCTTGACCTTTGACCCAGAAAGGCATTCCCGATCCCTAGCAAGCACTTTTGTTGGGAAGGACTGTATGAGGTTTGCGTTTGATTAGCCCAAGGAAACTTGAATCATCACACGGAACAGATTTTCTATTTATAGCAACAAGGACCTTGACCTTTGACCCTGAAAAGCAATCTCAAGCAAGCACTTTTGGTAAGGAAGGACTGTATGAAGTTGGGGTGGGAACCCTGGTTGGAGTGAGTGTTATTACTAGATCTGGGGTGGGAAGCCTTGTTGGAGTGAGTGTTATTACTAGATCTGGGGTGGGAAGCGTTGTTGGAGTGAGTGTTATTACTAGATCTGGGGTGGGAACCCTGGTTGGAGTGAGTGTTATTACTAGATCTGGGGTGGGAAACCTTGTTGGAGTGAGTGTTATTACTAGATCTGGGGTGGGAAACCTTGTTGGGGTAAGTGTTATTACTAGATCTGGGATGGGAAACCTTGTTGGAGTGAGTTTTATTACTAGATCTGGGGTGGGAAGCCTTGTTGGGGTAAGTGTTATTACTAGATCTGGGATGGGAAACCTTGTTGGAGTGAGTTTTGTTACTAGATCTGGGGTGGGAAGCCTTGTTGGAGTGAGTTTTATTACTAGATCTGGGGTGGGAAGCCTTGTTGGAGTGAGTTTTATTACTAGATCTGGGGTGGGAAACCTTGTTGGGGTAAGTGTTATTACTAGATCTGGGATGGGAAACCTTGTTGAAGTGAGTTTTATTACTAGATCTGGGGTGGGAAACCTTGTTGGGGTAAGTGTTATTACTAGATCTGGGATGGGAAACCTTGTTGGAGTGAGTTTTGTTACTAGATCTGGGGTGGGAAGCCTTGTTGGAGTGAGTTTTATTACTAGATCTGGGGTGGGAAACCTTGTTGGAGTGAGTTTTATTACTATATCTGGGGTGGGAAGCCTTGTTGGAGTGAGTGTTATTACTAGATCTGGGGTGGGAAACCTTGTTGGAGTGAGTTTTATTACTATATCTGGGGTGGGAAGCCTTGTTGGAGTGAGTGTTATTACTAGATCTGGGGTGGGAAGCCTTGTTGGAGTGAGTTTTATTACTAGATCTGGGGTGGGAAGCCTTGTTGGGGTGAGTATTATTACTAGATCTGGGGTGGGAAGCCTTGTTGGGGTAAGTGTTATTACTAGATCTGGGGTGGGAAGCCTTGTTGGGGTGAGTGTTATCACTAGATCTGGGGTTGGAAGCCTTGTTGGAGTGAGTTTCATCGCTAGATCTGGGGTGGAAAGCCTTGCTGTTTCACTATTTTCTTTTTTGGACAGCCATATTTTTCATGGCTTTGATCAAGAAGCTATAATGTTAATGCAACAGAATGAATGCCTTTAGGAACAAGAGCTGAAAAATAGCATCACACCACAGTTATTTATAGCCTAACAAATCATGCTGAAATTCTGCATGACACAGTCATACAGTCTGTAAACATGTATGTATTAGCATATTCTGACCTAAAAAAGTGGATTACCACTTTTAAGTTATCAAAGAAAGTGGAGAAATCGACTTCGGATCTTACTGTAATTTTAAAAGGAACTGCCATAAAAAATCTGCCCTGCTTGGTAATGTGCTAAATTGATAAAGACGGTCCTTTCTTGTTAGAGTAATCACAGGTTTTTGGAAGTATTGGAAAAAAGTCATCATATTTGGAGACTTTCAATTTGGGTACTTTTCTAAATATCAAGCCCTTCTTGTTTCTGGAGTTATTATTTGATCATATTACAGTGGTCTCCACTTAATATCACCCCTGTTAATATCACATTCCTCTTTATATCATGTTTTTCCCAAGCACCATTTTTCTCTCTATATAATCTATGTAATTTTATTTGGTTAATATCATGTATTTTGAGGTGAATTCTTCTTAATATCATGTTTTATTTAATCAATCACACAAAATATCCAGAAAATGATGTCATTTCCATTGATTTCAGATACAACTTGTACAATACTATATATATTGAAACATCTTCATATGTACTTTAAATAGCTTACTTTTAGTTATAGAGATTGGAAATGCACTAGCTTTAGTGGAAAAAAATGTTTCTCTTAATGTCACATTCCTGTTAATATCATGTTTTTGTCTGACAAATGCAACATGATATAAAGAGGAGTGCACTGTAATAACACAGACTATTAGATGTTGTTTCTGTATAATACAATATAATTCCAAATGTTTTTTCAAAAGCATCTCAAATCTCAAACGTTCTGCTTGCTAAATAGACCAATTTTGTCAAATATCAGTGTAGAAGTGTAAATAAAGCGAACTACGCGGGCCTGGTAAAAAAGGTATGTATTATACAATGTTATACACTGTTACTCCCCCTGCCTGCTCTACAGTCCTGTTCTCTTAATGAACTGTGGTAAAGGGGGATGGGTGTTCAAAGCAATGTTTATATCATAAAATTGAAAAATAAAATAAAAAGAATTATAAGCTGAATGTGTGTGATAATGTCCACATCTCTAGTATATTACTGTTGACCTGTTAACTACAGTAGGTTATTATTTACCCATATAACATGAATTTGTCTATTCTGTAATGAACAATGCACATCAGCATGTCAACAAAAGTCATCATAATATATAACAGAAAATCAAGCACAACATCAACATTTGTTTACAACAATCAGATTGATACAATTTGAAACACTGTACAGGGGATATTTTACGGGTTTCTTATATTTGTGATTTCCATGTAAGAATTCTCTGTGAAAAATTAAATCCATGAAATAAATACAGTTTAAATATTTGTGATTCGGTTTCATTGATTAGAATTCTTCCCCCAAAATCTCAACCAATGAAATAGAAACAGAAGTATATTAATACACCCCAATGGCTGTTCTATGTGCCATGGCCATAAAATCTGCAAAATGTAGATCCCTCAAAAATGAGAAATTTTGGCGATTCAGCAATATTAAGGATCATGATATTGATGATATTTTTAGTAACTACATTTCATGATATATCACTACAACAAAGCCTTTTTGAAAAAAATAAAGTAAATATACATTTAAATGATATTCAAAGAGAGGCAATTTTAAAAACAACAGGATTTCCGCGATATAAGACCGTAGATACATAGGAAGTAATTTCCTTCATCAGTACATGCACCAGGAAAATTACTTGGCTTAAGCTTGGGGTAAGATGGATAAAAAATGATTTAAGCATCAACAAATCAAAGTATAATGTTACCTATATATACTGCTTTAAACAAAACTACATAGATCATGAAATTTTAATTTCGGCATTGCGAGTGATCGGATCCTGAAATCAAACCCACTCCCCATAAAAAAAATAATGTAGCGCTATTAATTGATTCCATATTTGACCTAACAGGCACACTGCGCACTTAAAAACATATAAAGTAATGTGCTTAATAAAACCATGTACAGTGTGAAGTTTCCTTCTGAAATCTTAAAAAGATAAACCATGTTTTTGTCTTCTGGAACAATTTATGCTTGACTGAAGATTTCATTTGCAGATCAGTAAAGATAAGGAACCTTTCATAGGTTTTAATTATCACACACTTTCTCTTCGCTTAAAAAAGATGGATGTGAGCTTTTGTGGGCAGATGTGCTTATAAGGTCTAACACAGTATATATACATGTATATTTATATATAATAGAAAAGAATAGAAGTGTCCTTGTGGAAGAAAATATAATGTAAATTTTCAAAAATAACACAGACACATTATTAGCACTTTCCCTCCTTCAGTGGGATCCCTCAGTCTGAGGAGCACCCACTGAAGGAGGGAAAGCACTAATATTGTGTCAGTGTTATTTTTGACAATTTATATACATTGTATATATATATCATGGTATCTTTTTTATGCCTCCCCCAGGAACTCAACAACATGTGACTATCAGCCAATGACATACCTCTGTCAACTCCTCGGCCCTGGCTGTGTCTGGGCGTCCTGGATGTACGTTACATTCCTGCATTGTCTTCATGCCCGGGTAGATCCATCCCGACTCTGTTTTCCAACGAGCCTTAGACTCCTCTTGGGCCTGTTTCTTTAAAGCTTCAACGTTGACGGGCACGACGGTCATAGAGTGGTGGTAGTCCTGACAATAGGTGTACCGTGTGTCGGGATGCTGTAATACAGTGTTATAGAGGTTAGTGAAATCATTGATACTCATTGGTCTGTCACGGTCTATTCCATAATCAAATGTAGGGGAGAGTTGGGAGTCGCCTGTATTAATTAACTCATTCACCCCTGAAATTTCACAATAAACTATTCCAACTTTTAAATTGGAACAGTTAAAATGTGTCTTCAAGGGTGAACACGTTGATATATCATAGGTGGTAGGGTTAAAATCAGACTTGACTATCATTCCTTATATCCTAATATTAATATTTGATGGATGGTAGAGTCTCTGAGAATTTTCCTCACAAACCTTGCATATCATTAATCCTTGGACATCTCTAGATGTATGTGGTGGTCAAAAATAGTTGGAATGTAAACAATGCTAAAACAATGTTTGTCAGTGACTCATGGACTTTCAATTGCTTTTTGAGAGCTCTGTTGGTTTTACATTACTGTAGGCAAAACAATATCTTTCCCAGTTGTGTTTTTTCAAAAACAATTTGCATTGTCTCGATTGATGAGGAATAATTTTAAGAGAGGATAAATTCCTTGTGGTCCTGTACCTCCAATAGTCTAGCTAAGACAAGGTATTAACCTGGTACTGGACTATTGTCCGTTACAACTTCCATTCTCTTATTCTGTGGTAAAGGAGGGAGGGTACTCAAGGCCCGTGGATCATGAATCATTCTGAAGTCCTAATTTGTCTTCAGTTTTGACTTAGCCAATCACAAATAACTTTACAAATAGTAACGTCATACGTGATTGGCTAAGCACAAACTTAAGTCTAAGACTGTTACATGATCTCGGGAAAGATGATCAAGATCCCCTGTTGTAACAATTGTATGATGTCACATTAACATTGAACAATATTGTCCAGATCAGAACAGATAACTCTGGCTTACTGGAAATTATGAAATCTATGCATTTAATGAAATTACCACTTAACATTGATGTGGGAGAAACATTTTCCCATGAAGACACAATTTGAACTCTTCCAATTCATAAGTTGGAATAGTTCATTACAGAATTTCAGGGGTGAAAAGGGTTAGGTGTAAGACAGCCAAATCTCAGCTTTAAGGAATTCTTAAGCCTTCAACAAAGCCTAGGACTATATAGACATTTAAGAATATTATCCCTCTGGTTGAGATTTTATGTTTCCTAGTTGGGAGACAAACTATTTTAATTTGTATATAAGACCTTGTCTTACCTCAGAAAGCATCTGTCTCAGCTTCTCCTTAGCCAGCTCAGTTCTGGTTGAGATTTTATGTTTCCTAGTTGGGAGACAAACTATTTTAATTTGTCTATAAGACCTTGTCTTACCTCAGCGAGCATCTGTCTCAGCTTCTCCTTAGCCAGCTCAGTTCTGATTGAGATTTTATGTTTCCTAGTTGGGAGACAAACTATTTTAATTTGTCTATAAGACCTTGTCTTACCTCAGCGAGCATCTGTCTCAGCTTCTCCTTAGCCAGCTCAGTTGAGTTGAGAGTCTGAGAGCTGTAATTGTGAGCGACTTTCACGTCGGCATGGATTGTCGGCACTTTATTCATCTCTCTTTCCTTCTTGTTTATCTCACTGGCATTTCTGATGTCTTCCTGTTATCATAGATATAACACACTAATTATAGCTGGATATTATTCTAAACAACAAAACTGGTAATTGAACTGAACAGTAGTAGTATTTTCAACTGCACTTTTTAGAATTATAACTTATGATATTTTACAAAACGAAAAGTGGTGACAACATTTTGCATCCAAAAAAAGAGAAAGGAATATAAAAAAACACACTTGGTGGATCTGGGTTTCAGCAACATGTAGCAAAACATATGGTACAATTCTAACTCAATCTAGTCCACAAATATTTGTCAACATTGCTTTGCCATTATTTTCTTTCCATTGTGTATCATACCTCATTTTTGCATAAAACTTTTGCTGTCATTTATGCAGTAGGGAGTAGATTCCTATTTCCATCAATGCAGTTGTTTTTTTAAATTTTGTTGTTGTTGTTGTTGGCATGTCAAGTATTTACCTTATTTTCATGAATGAAGTTGTGCTGTTGTTCACGTGCCACGAGGCGCTCCACATATTCCTTGTTGTAATGATCTATTGGTGTCCATAGTCGACTGGTCTCCCTGATAAAAGAATCGTAATGTGTGACTTGTACGTCTGGTTCTTGTTGTCTCTCCTCTTCTGGCTGAAGTTCTGAAAATTTCGCACAAGAGACATCTTTGTAAATACACATGATTTATACCTCATGGGAAATGATTGGTTCCTGTCACATGTGATGATAATTAAAACATTTTAAAAACTTGATGTCATGTGACAGTATGACACAATCAAACAATAAAGAAGAGTCCATTTCTTTTTGTTTTTTTTTCTTTTTCTAAATTTCCACTTGTTTCAGACAAGGCTCTCTAATGTCAGTTACTGAATTTTTCATATTATGCTATCATCATAGCCCCATCATTTGTATAAATTTGAATCCCAGCCACCTAGGGATGCTACCATCGAAATATAAAGGCCATACATTGCTTAGTTCCAGAGAAGAAGTCGTCAATATCAATATTGCCAAATAGACACTTTTGGCCCCGCCCCTGAGGCCCCTGGGGGGTCAACCCCATCATTTGTATAAATTTGAATCCCAGCCATCTAGGGATGCTACCACTGAAATATAAATGCCATACATTGCTTAGTTCCAGAGAAGAAGTCGTTAATATCAATATTGCCAAATAGACACTTTTGACCCCACCCTTCAGGCCCCTGGGGGGTCAGCCCAATCATTTGTATAAATTTGAATCCCAGCCACCTAGGGATGCTACCAGTGAAATATAAATGCCATACATTACTTAGTTCCAGAGAAGAAGTAGTTAATATCAATATTGCAAAATTGACACTTTTGGCCCGGCCCCTCAGGCCCCTGGGGGGTCAGCCCCATCATTTGTATAAATTTGAATCCCAGCCACCTAGGGATGCTACCACTGAAATATAAATGCCATACATTGCTAGTTCCAGAGAAGAAGTCATTTATATCAATATTGCCAAATGGACCCCTTTTGGCCCCGCCCCTCAGGTCCCTGGAGGGTCAGACCAATCATTTGTATAAATTTGAATCCCAGCCACACAGGGATGCTTCCTACCAAAGTTAGTTAAATTCTGATCAGTGGTTATGAAGAAGAAGTCAATTGTTGACGGACGGACGACGGACGCCACGGTATGGCATAAGCTCACCTTGGTCCTTTGGACCAGGTGAGCTAACAAGGCATCACAGATGAAACTAGTACCCTTGCCCTTTAACCTTAAAAATACAAAGTGAAAAGAGAAATGTTGAGTGATATGATTAGACATGTTTTCGCCGTATGGGTCCAGGATAAATGCTACTTTAATGATGGCACCGACATTCTATTTATAGTAATAGCGAACTAGCCTTTTGCCATGAAAAATATGAAATGGAAAGTTGTACACAATATGATGTTTGTGAATACTTGGGTAAAATTGAATGCAAAATGGTTGAGAAATGCAGTCTGTAGAGTGATGACATCCAAATTTCTGTCAATTTCTATTTATAGTAACAATAATCTAGTTTTTGGCCACAGCAGGTTGAAATGCGAACTTGTAACAGGGATGATATTTGTGAACACTTGTGTAAAGTTTCATGTTAAACTAGAAATAAAGACTGTAGAGCGGTGACATCATTTTGGATATGTACATCATTATGGAGGGTATCCATCTATACCCTCAATAACTTGTTGCGAGGTATAAAGATATATATTTAAAAGGTATATATTTTGTGAAGAAAAAAACTTGTCTCTCCCCTAATTCAATGGTTTGAAACAAACAGCTCCATGACCAGATGTCCATGAAAAAATGCATATATTTGATCTTTGACCTTTTTAAAATGCTCCAATGACAGTTCACAAATTTTTTTATCCAAGGGAGTTAGGGACGTTGTACAGACATTGTATATGGTGACTTGCCCTGGTGTGGGGACCTACCTTCAAAGTCCGCCGGGACATTGTACAGGCATTGTATATGGTAACTTGCCCTGGTGTGGGGACCTACCTTCGAAGTCTGCCGGGACGTTGTACAAACATGGTATATGGTGACTTGCCCTGGTGTGGGGACCTACCTTCGAAGTCTGCCGGGACGTTGTACAAACATTGTATATGGTGACTTGCCCTGGTGTGGGGACCTACCTTCGAAGTCTGCCGGGACGTTGTACAGACATGGTATATGGTAACTTGCCCTGGTGTGGGGACCTACCTTCGAAGTCTGCGGGGACGTTGTACAGACATGGTATATGGTAACTTGCCCTGGTGTGGGGACCTACCTTCGAAGTCTGCGGATACGTTGTACAGACATGGTATATGGTAACTTGCCCTGGTGTGGGAACCTACCTTCGAAGTCTGCGGGGACGTTGTACAGACATGGTATATGGTAACTTGCCCTGGTGTGGGGACCTACCTTCGAAATCTGCGGGGGCATTGTACAGACATGGTATATGGTAACTTGCCCTGGTGTGGGGACCTACCTTCGAAGTCTGCGGGGACATTGTACAGACATGGTATATGGTGACTTGCCCTGGTGTGGGGACCTACCTTCGAAGTCTGCCTGGGTGAGAGGAACACCAAATTCCTTACTCATGGAGATGATCATATCTGCGTTAGGGAAGAGATCATTCCTTGCAACACTCCTCATCTGGTCCAACTTGGTCAACTGCAAATCAAATCATTTTATTCTATAGGAATTATGACCAATGTTGTCAAGGTTGTCAATTTAGTTTATATTGTATGTGAAGGTTGTTTATTTAGTCTATATTGTAGGTGAATGTTGTCAATTTAGTCTATACTGAAGGTCAAGGTCATCAATTTAGTCTATATTGAAGGTCAGGTTGCCAATTTAGTTTATATTATATGTGAATGTGTAGGTAATGTTGTCAATTTAGTCTATGTTGAAGGTCAAGGCTGTCAGTTTAGTCTATATTGTAGGTGAATGCTGTCAATTAAGTCAATATATTCGTAGGTGAAGGCTGTCAGTTTAGTCTATATTGTAGGTGAATGCTGTCAATTAAGTCTATATATTCGTAGGTGAAGGCTGTCAATTTAGCCTATATTGTAGGTGAATGCTGTCAGTTTAGTCTATATTGTAGGTGAATGCTGTCAATTAAGTCTATATATTCGTAGGTGAAGGCTGTCAATTTAGCCTATATTGTAGGTGAATGCTGTCAGTTTAGTCTATAAAGTCTATATATTCGTAGGTGAAGGCTGTCAATTTAGCCTATATTGTAGGTGAATGCTGTCAATTTAGTCTATATTGTAGGTGAAGCCTGTCAATTTTGTCTAAATTGTAGGTAAAGGCTGTCAATTTTGTCTGTATTGCAGGTGATTGTTGTCAATTTAGTCTATATATTCGTAGGTGAAGGCTGGCAATTTAATCTATATTGTAGATAATTTTAATTAAATCTCTTATTAAATTTTACTAACAGAGAAGAGAAGAAAATGTATTCTACAATAAGGTAGGTCTGCAAAGTCAATTTTATGCCAAAGTTGAAGATAAATCAACTTTTAATATTGAAAATATTATTACTTTTCTGTTTTAGACATATTAAGTACAAAACAATTATTACTTTTGATAAAACTTTTATGAAAATTCTGTATGCAGGCAATAGTGTATGTTTGTCTCCATCTATAAACATAAGGATGAATACAGGGTTGTCTAGAGGCATTTATAAAAACTTGGCTCTGACCTCGTAGATCCTGATAAGGGCCTCAAAACACGCCTTAGGGACCATGTCCCTAACGTAGAGAAGGGGCTGCTGGATTATCTGAGTGAGCGACTCGTGTAGCTTTACTCGACATAGGTCCACATCTAACGGCCCGTACAGACGTTCACTGAAGTTCATGTCAGAATTGTACAGCACTTTAACATCTGAGAAAACAAACCAAAGATTTATTTTTATATTAAAAACATGTCTTATTATAAACAAAAATTGTAGTCATATTTACCAATTTAGCTGTGATAATTTTAATCAAATTGCTTAAATGAATCTTTCATTTTATAAATTTCGTCTAGTTATGGTAATCCAACAAGCTGAACTAATTTGATGCCTGATGTCAAATGAAATGAAAATGTGAATGTTCATTTAGTTAAACTTCACTACTATATCATTGTTTTAACTAACGTCTTTCCTCACAGATGACCCCCTGGAAGATTCACTTTGCTGAACAGAATAAAATTTATTATTAATACCAACTATTACTGCCACTGACCACTTTATGTGCCTTCATTGCAATACATTGTATAAGCCTTAGATAAGTCTTTATTTGCAAGGAAACTTGATACAAACAGAAGTAAGGTTTTCGTCTCACTTCCCACTCTAATCTTATTTAACCCTGCAGCTGACTAGACTAGACCCTGACCTTATTTGACCCTGTCACTGACCTGACTAGACCCTGACCTTATTTGACCCTGCCACTGACTTATTAGACCCTGACCTTATTCAAACCTGACTTGATTATGGCCTGACCTTATTTAACCATGCCACTGACCTGACTAGACCCTGACCCTATTTGACCCTGACCTTATTCATCCCTGCCACTGACCTATTATACCCTGACCCTATTTTACTCTGCCATTGACCTGTTACACTCTGACCTTATTTGACCCTGTCACTGACCTGACTAGACCCTATCCCTATTTGACCCTGCCACTGACTTATTAGACTCTGACCTTATTTGACCCTGCCACTGACCTATTAGACCCTGACCTTATTCAACCCTGACTTGATTATGTCCTGACCCTATTTGACCCTGCCACTGACCTATTAGACACTGACCTTATTTGACCATTAATCGACTGTGTCCTTATATTTGATTTAGCACTCACCAGATTTCTCCTGTTTGGGAAGTGAGTTCCACAGTATCTTGATGGCTCGATTATGAAGCCCTTCTAACATGAACAGATGCATCACACCATCCATTACCTGGAACCCTGTTATAATATTCAGCGTCCTGCTCTTCTGCTGTTCCCTGGTGACAAAACATCAAATTATGTTAAACAGTTTGTTTAATTGGATGATAATAGTCATATGACATGATCCGACGATGACGGGGCCATAAAACATCAAGTTTTTCACAAATATATTTCTCCTTGCTAGAAATATTGGCAAAAGTCATCACAACTTAGCGATTCATCCACACATTTTTAAAGGTTTTTTTTTTTTGCAGTCCAGTCAACTTTGAGATACAAAGTTCCACTGATTTACATTTCATACACATGCTGTTTAACATTTAACAATAGTCGATGATATATATAAGTAAGTACATACAGAGACAGTTTGTATGTAGACAGGGCAGCATTGATGACATGTTGTGGCATGTCGTCCAACTCCAGGGCTTCAGCGTTCACATCTGTAACTAGGTTCTGAAGCTGATGGAGCAAGGTCGTGTTCTTGTAGTCAAATATGAATACAATTCTCCCGAACGGACACTACAAACAAGTGAAATATCATATAGGTACCTGCACAATCAAAGTAGCCATTCTAGCGGCAAACAATAACATTTCATGTCGGACAAATATATAATTTTTTTTTGGATTAAACATTCATAATTCCCTAAAGCAAGGGGGATCATCATACAGTGCAACATGTTCAGGCATCATCTGATATTAAAAGACCACCTGTGTTAAGAGACAATCTTCTGAATAATCATAAATAACCATTATAAACTGACAAGTGCACCACAAGCGGAGGCATGATATGCCCATTGGACCCTATCAAAAGTATACTGAAATTAAAAGTAGGCAATGTCAAAGTGAAGAACAGGTGAAATAAAATTCTTAACTGTAGGACTCGTTGTGAACACTAAAACAAGCAAAAGTAAACACATTTTCTACACAATGCACACATCTGACAACCATGCAACGCTGTTGCTGAAAAATTGATGCACAACAACAAACCTGTAATATATGCAAATAACTGTTGCTTCTTGTAGTATCATACCAAATTTGAAAAGAACTGAAAAATGTCTTCCATGTTCTACATTATGTCCTAAATTACACACAAGGGAAATCAGATACTTAATCCCAAAGGGCAATAACTCTAATAAATAACATGGAATTAAACTGCTTTTAAGAAAAACACAACTTCATGTCAGGTTGATAAATGCCTACCAATTTTGAAAGTTATTTGTTGAAAAGTGTAGGAGATCTCCAGACAAACAAAAGTATACAACAGAAACACATCTGGTACATAATATCCTTGCCAGGCAACTAGGCAATGACTTTACGCAAAACATGACAACAAAACCCTAATATATGTTAATGTAGGTGCTTCTTGAAGTACCATGCCAAATTTGAGATGAAATGAAGAAATACATAGAATGCCTACAAACTGTCTAACGGTGGGATTTTTATAGATAAGTTTTCTTATACACGTGATATTTACCTCCTTGGTAGACACAATGGGTTCGCAGTCAGCCACCTTGTCCGGAGTGGTCAGTGGATGGGCAAGTTCCACCTTAATCTTCATCATAGTATTAGAACTAACATAATGACCTGCGGATATTGGCCGGTCAACTGCAAGTACACAGAGTTGTTGACAGTTACATCAATATCACTAGTAACAGCAATATCACTAGTAACAGCAATATCACTAGTAACGTCAATATGACTACCTAGTAACGTCAGTATCACAACATCAATATCACTGATTAAGTTCCCTATGATGTCAGTAGCTAGGTCAATTCACTTACCTTGTATGTAAATGAAATGCTAAGTACAGCAAAATTAATTTCTTATTTTATATAGACAGAAGTTTTCATTCAAACATTAATTATAAACATATTCTAACAATAGTTTATGCCGTGATGTGAAAGTAATTAACTTATATTTCACAGTAAGAGTTTTTAATGAGCGAAATATATCTCTCGCCATTTCAGGTGGGGGTGGATAAAAATAAATTCACATGTTAACTTTTTTCACACCTGGTCCATCAACTGCTCCTGGAAAGCCGACCAGCTTCCCATCACCGCCTTCCTTGGTGCCCAGGACCTCTGGGATGCCACAATTGTGAAGCGGCACCTTGATGTGTAGGTATTTGTGGCCCAGGAGAAGCTCCGATAGGTCCACCTTGGCTGTACCGTAGGGGTCCCAGGGTTTGTTCCTCCCTGTGAATGGGTTGTGGAGGGTCCTCCGACCTGTTAAACATAGTCAAGCTTAAGGTTACAGTTAGAAAAGGAACAATACATACAACACATCCAAGAAACAACCAAATTAAAATGAGAAAAAGAACTCCATTCCCTTTCTTCAGAAAGAAATAGTTTATCCATTCCAATATTTTTGTTATCAATATACAATGTACTCAAACAACTGAGTAGCAGAGTGGTCCAATAAAATTCAAACAAACATTGTTTATATACACTTGGTATAAAAGTTATTTAATATCAACAAGGCATCTTGTGTAAAGTTAAAAAATGCAGCCTGTAAAACAATGATGTCATTTGGGATCTGTCAAATTCTGTGTATAGTAATGGTGAACAAGTTTTTGACCACAGCAGGTTGAAACGCAAGTTCGTACAAGGGATGATGTTTGTGAACACTTGTGTAAAGTTTCATGCCAATCAGACGAGAAATGCAGTCTGAAGAGCGGTGACATCCAAATTTCCATCAATTACTATTTATAGTAATAGTGACCTAGTTACTGATCACAGCAGGTTAAAATGCGAACTTGTACAAGGGATGATGTTTGTGAACACTTGTGTAAAGATATATGCCAATCTGTCGAGAAATGCAGCCTGCAGAGCGGTAAATAGTATGAAAGTACATACGGGGAGTATCCCTATATACGCTCGAAAACTTGTCGCGAGCGTATAATCATTGTAGCCATACACATACCAGTATGATAAATTGACCCCCCCCCCCCCCCCACTCCACATTCCAGTTTCAGGTAAGTATCTAACTTGAAGGAAATTCTTTAAAGCATGTTTTTACATTAATCAGTCTTTGCAAGCCTGACTTACTTGTAATGGTGCCCACGTTGCTGATTTTCTCGTCTTCTAAATCATCTCCAAACAGAGTGGGTTTAAGGTGGACATCCTCCTCCCGACGGTCTCGATCGTGTACTTCAATCTCTAGTGGCGGTCCGTTCAGATATTGACGAAGTTCAGAAGGGTCTAGTGTACCTGTAAAAAGAAAGAGAAAATAATTAACTTTAAAAAGAAAAAGCACAAAGTAAAAGAAATGTGAAATCCAAATTTAGCCTGAAGTTGTTTTTTCAAAGCTGCCTTAGCTGTTTTTAATATTCAAATAAACGATTCCCAAAATGCAGAGAGCACCTCTGATTAAAGAACAAACTATAACCAAGTAATATTTTTACTCTTGTTATAAATGATGTGAGACTTGACCTACCAGTGAGGACAACATTGACGTCGTCCCAGTAAACATTCCGACCATGTTCCCGTCCCGCACTGGAGTGGACGGGCTGCTTGAAGAATTCATATTTACAATAAACAGGCTTACATCTGAAAAAGTAATGACATCAATTGAAATTATTATGCTTTCATATTTCTTCTCACTTTTTTACTATTTAAAAGATAAAATTATTCTAAAAACAATCAAGAAAAACTGATACAAAACACTTTAAATATGTATTTTCACAAAATGTATACTATTTTGAGCATAATATAATATATTGGGTTTAACCATTGTTATACAGATAGAAACAAGAGGCCCAACGGGCCTTAACGGTCATCTGACTACCAATTGTAAAATCACTATGAAAATATGTGTAGTCATTAAATCAAGTTATAATATGCCTGTATAGATTGCCAAGTTCAAGATAGTGGCCTTCTTGGATTTCTGATGGGCTTGAAAAATAACAACACTTTGTTGGGACCATCTCAGGATATCATTTCTGGCAAGTTTCAGCTCAATTCCACTGGTAGAACTTGAGAACTTTAGAATGTGTTTTCAAAATGGCCGCTGTGGAGGCCATCTTGGATTTTTGACTACACGAAAAATAACAACAGTTTCGTTTTGGCCCCAGTGACCTTGAATGAAAGTCAAGGTCATTTCTTTGAACAAACTTGGTAGCCCTTTATCCCAGCATGCCACAGGCCCAATATTAGATCTCTTGGCCTTTTGGTTATTCAGAAGAAGTCGTTTAAAGATTATGACCGTTTTGGCCCCTGTGACCTTGAATGAAAGTCAAGGTCATTTCTTTGAACAAACTTGGTAGCCCTTTATCCCAGCATGCCACAGGCCCAATATTAGGTAACTGGGCCTTTTGGTTATTCAGAAGAAAATGTTTAAAGATTATGACCGTTTTGGCCCCAGTGACCTTGAATGAAAGTCAAGGTCATTTCTTTGAACAAACTTGGTAGCCCTTTATCCCAGCATGCCACAGGCCCAATATTAGATCTCTGGGCCTTTTGGTTATTCAGAAGAAAATGTTTAAAGATTATGACCGTTTTGGCCCCAGTGACCTTGAATGAAAGTCAAGGTCATTTCTTTGAACAAACTTGGTAGCCCTTTATCCCAGCATGCCACAGGCCCAATATCAGGTCTCTGGGCCTTTTGGTTATTCAGAAGAAGTTGTTTAAAGATTATGACCGTTTTGGCCCCTGTGACCTTGAATGAAAGTCAAGGTCATTTCTTTGAACAAACTTGGTAGCCCTTTATCCCAGCATGCCACAGGCCCAATATTAGGTCTCTGGGCCTTTTGGTTATTCAGAAGAAGTCGTTTAAAAATTATGACCGTTTTGTCCCCTGTGACCTTGAATGAAGGTCAAGGTCATTTCTTTGAACAAACTTGGTAGCCCTTTATCTCAGCATAACACAGGACCAATATCAGGTCTCTGGGCCTTTTGGTTATTCAGAAGAAGTTGTTTAAAAAGATTTTGACCTTTTCGGCCCCTGTGACCTTGAATGAAGGTCAAAGTCATTTGTTTGAACAAACTTGGTACCCCTTCATCCCAGCATGGCACAAGCCCAATATTGGGTCTATGGGCCTTTTGGTTTATGAGAAGAAGATGTTTAAATGGAAAAGTTTACGGACGGCGCACGGCGCACGACGCACAACGCATGGCGCACGACGCACGGCGCACGACGCACGGCGCACGACGACGGACGAAGCATGATGACTATAGGTCATCCTGACCCTTCGGGTCAGATGACCTAAAAATTCTATCCCTTGGGATAAGATTTTTGAAGTTTACCGCTCAGTACAGATGCATGCTATAATATATCCTCACTATAAAATGAGGAATAGATTCTCGTATACTCTGACAACAGGTATGAGGGCTTCCCAACTCACTTCATTTTGAGTTCGGGATAGGTGATCGGTGAGTCAGGAAGGTTGGTACAGGAATGGATCTTGATGATCATTGGGTTGAGTTCCAGCTTCTGTTTCTCCGACATGATCGGACCGTCCACCTTGAGACTTATAAAGCAATCCTCTACCCCGAGTACTGGTTCGGTGAGACGGCTTGTTATGCTCTTTACACCTGTAATCAAGGACAAAAGTCAGGTGAGACAATATATAGATATATAAATCTCAGCAATGTACATGTACATGAATGTACCACTTTGCTTCGGTTTGACTCATTATATCCGAATACAAATCTGAACTCCTCCAATTCAAAGTTTGGAATACTTCATTATGAAATTTCAGGGGTGAATGCGTTTAAGGAATAGTCCTACGTCAGTCAGTAGATCCTTGACCAATATAACTCTTTCACCCTTTAAGACACATTTGAACTCTTTTGATTCAAAGGTTGGAATAGTTCATTATGAGATTTCAGGGATGTTCTGACAGTACCTGTGAAGAAGTTGGCCATCCTGACTGGAACCATACATGTTCCAAACTTGAAGACTTGGTCAGCAGCCTGCTGGGCCGCCAGCTGGGCAGCTTCAGATTTTTTTTGTCTCTTTAATCGCTGGGCTTCCTTCAAAGCTTCAATCCTGGACCCTGCACAATGTAACAAAAAAAAAGAAATAATATTAACAGTACAATTATAGTCAATAATTCCCTTTTTTACCTATAGCATGCATGGTTCTCCCATCATTTACAGATTTTTTCTCCCCTAGCTGGTACTCATTCATGGTTTCTCAAGAGTGATTTCTGTATATGTTTTAATATGGAAACTTCTTACCTATTTCTATCTGAAGCTGTTCTCTGACCCTTAACAATAATAACCTGTATTTCCTATTTGACCTCTGACCTTTTTCCTAATGACCCCTGACCTACCTGCTGATTCTGCTGATTTGGCATTGCGTCCTGAGGGAGAAGCATTCTTATCCTCTTTTGCCTTGTGTTTGGATGTGTGTGACTTTTGACTCATTTTGTCGGAGCTCATCTTACTGTGTGCTGATTCCCTACCCCTAGGGGATGAGGCAGGTGCAGGGTCAGCCCCAGCGAGTCTCCCTAGCCGGCTGAATGAGGCTCTGTAAATGTGAATGTGATGAAGAAATATTTATGTGCATTGTACATACAGACATATCATCTACATCATATCAAACAATGAAATTTCAACCCGTTTATTCCTACCTGCCATCCTGAGAATCAAGTTTCTTGTTGGACACGCCCACCAGAGTTTTAGGAGTCGGCGATTCAGGTTTGCCCCTCGGAGATGGTGGTTTCTCAACATCTTTCTTTTCTGCTGCAAAAACAAGATATTAAAAAGGATGTTCAGAATATTATTATATCTGCTTAACAACCCATCAACACAAGAATGATCGTTATGTCCGAGGCTATTCCGGTACAAAATATATCAAAACAAGATGTAGTATCCAGTTGCTTTCATGAATCTTATCATTTTTCAATTTAAGTTCATACCTTCCTTTGTTTTCTTCGGACATATAAGTGAATGTTACCTACAACAATTACATTTTCCACCATTTTTAGAAATGAATGTTGTAAGTAATTACTGATGTACATATCTGTTAAGTGACAACATACAGATTACGTAACTGAGTTCTATTGTTGAATGATTACCTGTATTTGCATTTGTAATTACATTAATTTTCAATAATTACTTACATATATGTATGCAATATTACATTATTGCTTAATTACCAGTACTTACAGTACTTTTTAGATTTTACGGATAATATACTAATACAATACATTATCACTTACATAACAATGCAATTTCTTTTAATGATTATGTATATTGATGTAAATATCTTACCTTTTTCAATGATGTTTGACATTCAGTTTATAAGTCTACCTAATCTTTCTATGGGAGATAACCCTGTGATAACCAACCTTCTTTCCGTTTATAAGTCTAATCTTTCTATGGATAGATAACCCTGTGATAACCAACCTTCTTTCCGTTTATAAGTCTAATCTTTCTATGGGGAGATAACCCTGTGATAACCAACCTTCTTTCCGTTTATAAGTCTAATCTTTCTATGGGGAGATAACCCTGTGATAACCAACCTTCTTTCAATTTATAAGTCTAATCTTTCTATGGGGAGATAACCGTGTGATAACCAACCTTCTTTCCGTTTATAAGTCTAATCTTTCTATGGGGAGATAACCCTGTGATAACCAACCTTCTTTCCGTTTATAAGTCTAATCTTTCTATGGGGAGATAACCTTGTGATAACCAACCTTCTTTCCGTTTATAAGTCTAATCTTTCTATGGGGAGATAACCCTGTGATAACCAACCTTCTTTCAATTTATATGTCTAATCTTTCTATGGGGAGATAACCCTGTGATAACCAACCTTCTTTCCGTTTATAAGTCTAATCTTTCTATGGGGAGATAACCCTGTGATAACCAACCTTCTTTCCGTTTATAAGTCTAATCTTTCTATGGAGATAACCCTGTGATAACCAACCTTCTTTCCGTTTATAAGTCTAATCTTTCTATGGGGAGATAACCCTGTGATAACCAACCTTCTTTCCGTTTATAAGTCTAATCTTTCTATGGGAGATAACCGTGTGATAACCAACCTTCTTTCCGTTTATAAGTCTAATCTTTCTATGGGGAGATAACCCTGTGATAACCAACCTTCTTTCCGTTTATAAGTCTAATCTTTCTATGGGAGATAACCTTGTGATAACCAACCTTCTTTCCGTTTATAAGTCTAATCTTTCTATGGGAGATAACCGTGTGATAACCAACCTTCTTTCCGTTTATAAGTCTAATCTTTCTATGGGGAGATAACCCTGTGATAACCAACCTTCTTTCCGTTTATAAGTCTAATCTTTCTATGGAGATAACCCTGTGATAACCAACCTTCTTTCCGTTTATAAGTCTAATCTTTCTATGGAGATAACCTTGTGATAACCAATCTTCTTTCCGTTTATAAGTCTAATCTTTCTATGGGGAGATAACCCTGTGATAACCAACCTTCTTTCCGTTTATAAGTCTAATCTTTCTATGGAGATAACCCTGTGATAACCAACCTTCTTTCCGTTTATAAGTCTAATCTTTCTATGGGGAGATAACCTTGTGATAACCAACCTTCTTTCCGTTTATAAGTCTAATATTTCTATGGGGAGATAACCCTGTGATAACCAACCTTCTTTCCGTTTATAAGTCTAATATTTCTATGGGGAGATAGCCCTGTGATAACCAACCTTCTTTCCGTTTATAAATCTAATCTTTCTATGGGGAGATAACCCTGTGATAACCAACCTTCTTTCCGTTTATAAGTCTAATCTTTGTATGGGGAGATAACCCCGTGATAACCAACCTTCTTACCGTTTATAAGTCTAATCTTTCTATGGGGAGATAACCCTGTGATAACCAACCTTCTTTCCGTTTATAAGTCTAATCTTTCTATGGGGAGATAACCTTGTGATAACCAACCTTCTTTCCGTTTATAAGTCTAATCTTTCTATGGGGAGATAACCCTGTGATAACCAACCTTCTTTCCGTTTATAAGTCTAATCTTTCTATGGGGAGATAACCCTGTGATAACCAACCTTCTTTCCGTTTATAAATCTCATCTTTCTTTGGGGAGATAACCTTGTGATAACCAACCTTCTTTCAATTTATAAGTCTAATCTTTCTATGGGGAGATAACCTTGTGATAACCAACCTTCTTTCAATTTATAAGTCTAATCTTTCTATGGGGAGATAACCTTGTGATAACCAACCTTCTTTCCGTTTATAAATCTAATCTTTCTATGGGGAGATAACCTTGTGATAACCAACCTTCTTTCAATTTATAAGTCTAATCTTTCTATGGGGAGATAACCCTGTGATAACCAACCTTCTTTCCGTTTATAAATCTAATCTTTGTATGGGAGATAACCCGGTGATAACCAACCTTCTTTCCGTTTATAAGTCTAATCTTTGTATGGGAGATAACCCTGTGATAACCAACCTTCTTTCCGTTTATAAGTCTAATCTTTCTATGGGGTCAGATAACCCTGTGAAAACCAACCTTCTTTCCGTTTATAAGTCTAATCTTTCTATGGGAGATAACCCTGTGAAAACCAACCTTCTTTCCGTTTATAAGTCTAATCTTTCTATGGGAGATAACCCTGTGATAACCAACCTTCTTTCAATTTATAAGTCTAATCTTTGTATGGGGAGATAACCTTGTGATAACCAACCTTCTTTCCGTTTATAAGTCTAATCTTTCTATGGGAGATAACCCTGTGATAACCAACCTTCTTTCAATTTATAAGTCTAGTCTTTCTATGGGGAGATAACCTTGTGATAACCAACCTTCTTTCCGTTTATAAATCTAATCTTTGTATGGGAGATAGCCCTGTGATAACCAACCTTCTTTCCGTTTATAAATCTAATCTTTGTATGGGAGATAGCCCTGTGATAACCAACCTTCTTTCCGTTTATAAGTCTAATCTTTCTATGGGGAGATAACCCTGTGATAACCAACCTTCTTTCCATTTATAAATCTAATCTTTGTATGGGAGATAGCCCTGTGATAACCAACCTTCTTTCCGTTTATAAATCTAATCTTTCTATGGGGAGATAGCCCTGTGATAACCAACCTTCTTTCCGTTTATAAGTCTAATCTTTCTATGGGGAGATAACCCTGTGATAACCAACCTTCTTTCCGTTTATAAATCTAATCTTTCTATGGGGAGATAACCCGGTGATAACCAACCTTCTTTCCGTTTATAAGTCTAATCTTTGTATGGGAGATAACCCTGTGAAAACCAACCTTCTTTCCGTTTATAAATCTAATCTTTCTATTGGAGATAGCCCTGTGATAACCAACCTTCTTTCCGTTTATAAGTCTAATCTTTGTATGGGGAGATAACCCTGTGATAACCAACCTTCTTTCCGTTTATAAGTCTAATCTTTGTATGGGAGATAGCCCTGTGATAACCAACCTTCTTTCCGTTTATAAGTCTAATCTTTCTATGGGAGATAACCCTGTGATAACCAACCTTCTTTCAATTTATAAGTCTAATCTTTCTATGGGGAGATAACCCGGTGATAACCAACCTTCTTTCCGTTTATAAGTCTAATCTTTGTATGGGAGATAGCCCTGTGATAACCAACCTTCTTTCCGTTTATAAGTCTAATCTTTCTATGGGAGATAACCCTGTGATAACCAACCTTCTTTCAATTTATAAGTCTAATCTTTCTATGGGAGATAACCGTGTGATAACCAACCTTCTTTCCGTTTATAAGTCTAATATTTCTATGGGGAGATAACCCTGTGATAACCAACCTTCTTTCCGTTTATAAGTCTAATCTTTCTATGGGGAGATAACCCTGTGATAACCAACCTTCTTTCCGTTTATAAGTCTAATCTTTCTATGGGGAGATAACCTTGTGATAACCAACCTTCTTTCCGTTTATAAATCTAATCTTTCTATGGGGAGATAACCTTGTGATAACCAACCTTCTTTCCGTTTATAAATCTAATCTTTCTATGGGGAGATAACCCTGTGATAACCAACCTTCTTTCCGTTTATAAGTCTAATCTTTCTATGGAGATAACCCTGTGATAACCAACCTTCTTTCCGTTTATAAGTCTAATCTTTCTATGGATAGATAACCCTGTGATAACCAACCTTCTTTCAATTTATAAGTCTAATCTTTCTATGGGGAGATAACCCTGTGATAACCAACCTTCTTTCCGTTTTGTAGAGAACGTTACTTGTGTTGGGATGGCGCGAGTATCTTGGCATTTCTTCGGCTGCATTTTGGTGTAACTCTTTGACTGACGTAGGACTATTCCTTTTACGCCTTTCTTCTCCTCGTCACCTGTAAATTAATGTGCAACACCGATAAAAAACCTGAATTGGAAAGAGGGCTATTTTAACCACAGGGAGGAGAGAGATAATCATGCAGAAATAGCCTGTATGACACAGGGGACAAGGTAATTAGGATTAAAATTAGTTCACAGTGTTAGCAGATTATATCATACATGTATAGTACTAATCAAGTAATATATAGTGACTTCTTTAATTGTCTAATCAGCGTACAAATGTTAGTACTATGTGGGATCTTTTCTATTGAGGAGTTACTTGAATTTGCCAATGTACACCTTGTCTAAATACTAAGAAACTATATCCATTGTTATTATATGTATGTTCTGTAATTCATTTTAAACTAGATTTGTGTTTACAAGAAAAACATTTGCCAGAATTTTTATTTTTACACAAAAGTGAACATCAGTGATCAAAATAATAAACAGACTTATCAAACGTTAAAAAGTGAATTAAACAGTGGGCGAAAAATAATATAGATTCTATTTTATATTGTTAATGTCAGGCAGAGTTTGACTAGGCCAAGGAATCTTGTGACATTTTTACTAAAAACATTTATGTTTCCAGTTTTTGTTTGCCTTTGATAAGTTTTTTTTGGGTATGAGATGTCTTCTTTGAATCACCAGGATAAGGACTTATTTTCTAGTATAAACATTAATAAATCAATGTGTTAAGAGAAAAATATGGTTGAGTATCATAGTGTTAATATAGTTTAAAACAACAGTTACAATGGTAGATGACTGATCAAAGGCCTTACTTTGTGTTTGTGTTTTCATCTTAAAAGAGTGAGTGTTATCACTCCCAACATTTGCATGCAAATATTTCATTTGAGATCATGCATGTATGGTCAAAATTGTGCAGATTTTAAAAGTACATCCATACAGGTCTAAAACACACAACAAACATCAAGATCTTCACCAACATTCTACCATCTTTATACTACTAATTTCAAACAGGTGTCATACAGGTGTCTGTCTGTTGTGTCATACAGGTGTTTGTCTGTTGTGTCATACAGGTGTTTGTCTGTTGTGTCATACAGGTGTCTGTCTGTTGTGTCATACAGGTGTTTGTCTGTTGTGTCATACAGGTGTTTGTCTGTTGTGTCATACAGGTGTCTGTCTGTTGTGTTATACATGTGTCTGTCTGTTGTGTCATACATGTGTATGTTTGTTGTGTCATACAGGTATCTGTCTGTTGTGTCATACATGTGTCTGTCTGTTGTGTCATACAGGTGTCTGTCTGTTGTGTCATACATGTGTATGTTTGTTGTGTCATACAGGTATCTGTCTGTTGTGTCATACATGTGTCTGTCTGTTGTGTCATACAGGTATCTGTCTGTTGTGTCATACATGTGTATGTTTGTTGTGTCATACAGGTATCTGTCTGTTGTGTCATACATGTGTCTGTCTCTTGTGTCATACAGGTGTTTGACTGTTGTGTCATACAGGTGTCTGTCTGTTGTGTTATACATGTGTCTGTCTGTTGTGTCATACAGGTGTCTGTCTGTTGTGTCATACAGGTGTCTGTCTGTTGTGTCATACAGGTGTCTTTCTGTAGTACTAGTGTCATACAGGTGTCTGTCTGTTGTGTCATAAAGGTGTCTGTCTGTTTTGTCATACAGGTGTTTGACTGTTATGTCATACAGGTGTCTGTCTGTTGTGTCATACAGGTGTCTGTCTGTTGTGTCACACATGTGTCTGTCTGTTGTGTCATACAGGTGTCTGTCTGTTGTGTCATACAGGTGTCTGTCTATTGTCTCAGACAGGTGTCCGTCTGTTGTGTCATACAGGTGTCTGTCTGTTGTGTCATACAGGTGTCTGTCTATTGTCTCAGACAGGTGTCCGTCTGTTGTGTCATACAGGTGTCTGTCTGTTGTGTCATACAGGTGTCTGTCTATTGTCTCAGACAGGTGTCCGTCTGTTGTGTCATACAGGTGTCTGTCTGTTGTGTCATACAGGTGTCTGTCTATTGTCTCAGACAGGTGTCCGTCTGTTGTGTCATACAGGTGCATGAAAAGGAAATCCACCTATAAACAACCCTGTGGATAAAACTGGTATCCAGGAAGAACAAACATGCAAGAGGCCCAATGGGTCTGTATCACTCAACTGGAATTAAACCTGGCATTAATTTCTCATTTGTAAGCATAAAGTGACCTTGAAAGTAGATTAAAGTAATTTTTTTTCCAAACTTTGTTCAGCTCCTTTAAAGGAAAGTTAATAAGACGGACGACGAACGCTACAGCATAACATAAGGTCACTTGCCCTTTGGACAGGTGAACTAAAAACTGACATGCAAATAGTCTACTTCAGCTAAAACGTCACTAAAATAGAGTTAACAATCGAGTGATCACTCCTCCCGAGTGTGCCAACATTCAACAACCACAAACAAAAAAATCGCAATTTTAACATACTCATTTTCAAGAAATTCTCTTTTTCGTCATTATTCATTGCTTGTTCTGAAAGAGAATCGTGTCAGTAACAATACCACATATGTTGCAAATATTACAAAATGTTAAAGTTCTGACAGAATTGTGTCAGTAACAATACCACGAATGTTGTAAATATCACAAAATGTTAAAGTTGTGACAGAGAATTGTGTCAGTAACAATACCACAAATGTTGTAAATATCACAAAATGTTAAAGTTGTGACAGAGAATTGTGTCAGTAACAATACCAAGAATGTTGTAAATATCACAAAATGTTAAAGTTCTGACAGAGAATTGTGTCAGTAACAATACCACAAATGTTGTAAATATCACAAAATGTTAAAGTTCTGAAAGAGAATCGTGTCAGTGACAATACCACGAATGTTGTAAATATCACAAAATGTTAAAGTTGTGACAGAGAATTGTGTCAGTAACAATACCACGAATGTTGTAAATATCACAAAATGTTAAAGTTGTGACAGAGAATTGTGTCAGTAACAATACCACAAATGTTGTAAATATCACAAAATGTTAAAGTTCTGACAGAATTGTGTCAGTAACAATACCACGAATGTTGTAAATATCACAAAATGTTAAAGTTGTGACAGAGAATTGTGTCAGTAACAATACCACAAATGTTGTAAATATCACAAAATGTTAAAGTTCTGACAGAGAATCATGTCAGTAACAATACCACGAATGTTGTAAATATCACAAAATGTTAAAGTTCTGACAGAGAATCGTGTCAGTAACAATACCACGAATGTTGTAAATATCACAAAATGTTAAAGAGAACAAGAAATGATGTGAATATAAAGCTAGTAACTATATAAATAGTATCCTCAATATAAATATACAGTAAAACCTTATCATAATTATACAATGCCAGAAATGTCCAGAATGTTTTTGTTGGCATAACACACATTTGCATGTACACATATATATGTAAAGGGAATTTATGACAAATTGTGGGAAATATACAAGAGCTTTAAGGAAACAATAAACAGAATCAGGGACTTTGAAATTTGTTTTACAGTAAGCGAGGCAGCAAATAAAACGAAGGGCTATATATGAATAACATTCCTGTCGCAAAGTTATCACAGCAAGGAATGTGACCTGCTATAATATCAGTAATGAACTTCAGTAGTTATATAACTTATATCAATGTTAGTACAGTGTAGTATTCTCGTCAGTAATATCAATTAGTAAATGGATAAAGTCACACAAATAACACTGGAGGGTAGAAAAGCTTTATAAAATCACTGTACAAAGATAGAAGAGAGAATATGAAGGCCGACGTAGAAGGAGCCTTACCTGGTTTTGTGGAGGGTAGTTTGAAGTTGAGGGGCCGGTCCCATCGGGCACTGGTGCTTAGTTTACTGTTGACTTTACTGTTAGTCTTCATCTTGTCTGTTTCGTCCCAGATCCTCAGCTCTACCGTGTGGTTGAACAGCTTCATCAGCAGATCCCGGGACACATTTACAGTGTTACTGAAATAATAACAAAATAGTAACATCAGTATCTCGGGAAACATTGACAGTGTTACTGAAATAATAACAAAATAGTAACATCAGTATCTCGGGAAACATTCACAATGTTACTGAAATAGTAACATCAGTATCTCGGGAAACATAGACAGTATTTATGAATTACATAATAGTAACATCAGTATCTCGAAAACATTGACAGTGTTACTGAAATAATAACAAAATAGTAACATCAGTATCTCGGGAAACATAGACAGTGTTACTGAAATAATAACAAAATAGTAACATCAGTATCTCGGGAAACATAGACAGTGTTACTGAAATAGTAAAAAAATAGTAACATCAGTATCTCGGGAAACATTGACAGTGTTACTAAAATAGTTACAAAATAGTAACATCAGTATCTCGGGAAACATTCAGTGTTACTGAAATAGTAACATCAGTATCTCGGGAAACATAGACAGTGTAACTGAAATAATAACAAAATAGTAACATCAGTATCTCGGGAAACATAGACAGTATTTATGAATTACATAATAGTAACATCAGTATCTCGAAAACATTGACAGTGTTACTGAAATAATAACAAAATAGTAATACAGTATCTCGGGAAACATTGACAGTGTTACTGAAATAATAACAAAATAGTAACATCAGTATCTCGGGAAACATTGACAGTGTTACTGAAATAGTTACAAAACAGTAACATCAGTATCTCGGGAAACATTGACAGTGTTACTGAAAAAGTTACAAAACAGTAACATCAGTATCTCGGGAAACATTGACAGTGTTACTGAAATAGTTACAAAACAGTAACATCAGTATCTCGGACAGAATTTTTAATAGACAGTGTAACTGAAATAGTAACAAAGAAAGTAACATCAATATCTGTACACTTTGACAGTGATGCTGAAAAAGTAACAAACTAATAATATCAGTATTTCATAACACATTGACAGTGATACTGAAAAAGTAACAAAATAGTAACATTGATATCGCAGAATATGTTGACAGAGTTACTAAAACAAGAGGCCTAATTCAATGGGCCTGAACAGTCATCTGAATAAATATAATTTTTGCTGGTTATTGCAGTTGACTCCTGTGACCTTGAAAGTGATTCAAAGTCATTCAATGGCAGCCCTTCATCCCAGAATGCTACAGGCCAAATATCAGTACCCTAGGCCTTTCATAAAGTTTCAATTATAGAGAAGTTGCCTGAAAATTTCAGACATTTGACCCCAATAACCTTAAATGTAGGTCAAGGTCATCCATTTGAACAAGCTTGGCAGCCCTTTATCCCAGCATGCTATAGGCCATATACATGTATCAGAATCCTAGGCCTTTCAGTTATTGAGAAGAAGTTGATTGAAGAACTTACAACATATGACCCTAATAACCTTGAAAGTGGATCAATTCAGTTGAATCTGATAATTATAACACTGTGAAAAGTGGACATCAACGCAAATCTTGATGTGGTCTGGGCCGCCACCCCCACCATAAAAGCAATACCTTAATCTCGCTTTTCTCGACTATTGTCAAAGGCAAGACAAAAATGGCTACCAGTACATACTTTTCGATCCAACTGATCCAAGTGAGATCCCCTTCCTGCCAGGTTCTCAGTACTCTGGAGTCATGTTCTGTAAAGATCTTAACAGCAGGCCCATAGGAAACAACATCCGACTTAATGAGCTCCTCCTCATCTGGGAGGAGGTAGTATTCCAAGTGATACCATCTCTGTGGTCGCGGCTTCTCTATCATCCTCTTCTCCTTCTTCACCATGTCCTTGATGTCTGGTTGATCCTCATCTGATACACAAGGAAGATAATGAAGTTACTACACAAGGGAGATAACTCATCAAACACAAAATGGGTGATAAGTCAATTAATACACAAGGGAGATAACTCATCCAACACACAAGGGAGATAACTCCGTTAATACACAAGGGAGATAATTCAGTTAATACACAAGGGAGATAACTCATCCAACACATAAGGGAGATAAGTCAATTAATACAAAAGGGAGATAAGTCAGTTACACAAGGGAAATAAGTCAGTTAATACACAAGGGAGATAACTCAGTAAATACACAATGTAGAAAACTCAGTAAATACCAATATTTAGGCTGCATAAAATACATTTAATATATGGTCGGAATATATGTCTGACATTCAAATGCAGCCCTGAGGTGGAGGGCTAGTGGTAAAATGTCAAAACACCTTAACCCCTCGGCCACCCCGGCCCTAAGGTGGAGGGCTAGTGATAGCATGCCGGAACATCTTAACCACTCAGCCACCGCAGCACAGAGGTGGAGGGCTAGTGGTAAAATGCCGAAACACCATAACCGCTAGGCCACTGCAGCCAAGAGGTGGAGGGCTAGTGGTAGAATGTCGGGACACCTTAATCACTTGGCCACCGCGGCCCAGAGGTGGAGGGCTAGAGGTAGAATGTCGAAACATGTACCTTAACCACTTGGCCACTGTAGCCCAGAGGTGGAGGGCTAGTGGTAGATTGTCGGGAAACCTTAACCACTTGGCCACTGTAACCCAGAGGTGGAGGGCTAGTGGTAGATTGTCGGGAAACCTTAACCACTTGGCCACCGTGGCCCCTTAATGAACAATGTAACATCAACAACAAACGCTATATATTTAAAGACATTATCTAATATCTTTCCAAAAAAAGACAAAACTCATGATATTCTGTAAACTGAAGTTGAAACAAGTTATGAAATATGAAATAGATTTAGCTATAAAAACTGATGACATTTTACAACAAATTTATTGTTTGCAATTTTGAAACAAGATGAGTTGATGTTGTGTTGTCAGGGTTTGCACTGGGTATTTTATAAATAGGGTCCTTTCCTAAATAAATGGGGTCCTTCTGCATACATGTTGTTCAAATGGGAATCCTGAAAATAAGTGGGGTCGGCTTTTCAGTTTCTATGGTTGAAAAAGATATAGGATCGACTTCAACGCAAACCTTGGTTGCATACAGGAATGTGGCCAGTCAGTAAAATGTGCTTTTATGTAAAAAAGATTGCTAACTTATAACATTTAGTGACTAGGATCAGACAACTTTGCAATACTTTACGACAATATGTAAACAAGGACATTATGAAATTATGATATTTAATGGCTATAATGACGTACTAGTAGATACATACAGTTACCAGTAGATAATTTGATGAAAGTTCAAAATAAACATAAAGAGAAAATGAATATATGATTAAGCAATGAAAAAACTTGAAAGGATATTCATAAGTTTCAAAATCATAATGAAAAACATTTGATATGAATTATGGTAGATGCAGTGACATGCATGTGACTGTGGCAAGCTATAGCTACATATGACACATATATACGTGTAGGAAGATTATTGTGTGTGTATACGGTATGTCGAGTGACTGAGGCAATTTAAGGCTTCATTCCTGAATTAGAAATTCTGGTTCTTTAGACAAATATTTTGTTAAAAAACACACATGATACACTGTTTATACGATATGTATAATATTCAAGAAAATGTCAATTTTACAGGGAGCTATTTATTTTTATACCTAACTTAAAGAAATTAAATAATTCAAAATGAGGATAAAATGTGAAAACAAGTATATAAATACATTTAGTCTTTACAATATCTGGGTTTACATGAGAGAGGGTCATTACTCAATATATGCTATTGTAGATTTCTATTTCACTTAATTATCAAACCACACTTCTAAAAAGACTGAAAAACATGTACTCAACCATACCAATAATTTCTACAAAAGCAAAATTTAATTAATAAATAAAATAAAATGAAATAAATAATGGTAAAGCTGTAATTCTTTTGTATGTGTCAAATATGGCAGTGACTTAAAATGTATTCCACAAGTACACAAAAATACAAGAGGCCCAATGGGCCTGCATCGCTCACCTGGAATTAATCTCTGACTGGTAAGTCTAAAGTAGCCAAAATGGCCCCTTAGGGGTCCGAGTCACCATTTATGTAAAAACCAGTTCCCCTTCCCCCAAGGATGTTTCTGACCAAATTTGGTCAAAATCATATCAGGACTTTTGACAAGAAGAGATTTAAAGGAATTACCTCTATTTTCCATATTGGGCCCCACCCCTCTGGCCCCTTACGGGTCAGAGTCACCATTTATGCAAAATCTGTTCCCCTTCCCCCAACAATGTTTCTGACCAAATTTGGACAAAATCTGTTCATAACTTTTTGACAAGAAGAGATTTAAAGGAATTACCTTTATTTCCCTATTGGGCCCCACCCCTCTGGCCCCTTAGGGGTCAGACCCACTATTTGTACAATTTTGAATCCCCACCCCATAGTGATGCTACCAGCCAAATATGAGTGATATACATTGTACAGTTTCAGAAAAGAAGATGTTTTTTATCAATATAGCCAAATTGGCCACTTTTGGCCCCACCCCCCAGGCCCCTTGGGGGTCAGACCCACCATTTGTACAATTTTGAATCCTCACCCCATAGTAATGCTACCAGCCAAATATAAGCAATATACATTGCTCAGTTTCAGAAAAGAAGTTGTTTATATCAATATAGCCAAATTTACCTCTTGGCCCCACCCCCCAGGCCCCTTAGGGGTCAGACCCACCATTTGTACAATTTTGAATCCCCACCCCATAGTGATGCTACCAGCCAAATATGAGTGATATACATTGTACGGTTTCAGAAAAGAAGATGTTTTTTATCAATATAGCCAAATTGACCCCTTTTGACCCCGCCCCCCAGGCCCCTGGGGGGCCAGCCCAACCATTTGTACAATTTTGAGTCCCCACCCAATAGGAATGCTTCTGACCAAATTTGGTTGAATTCCAACAAGTGGTTATTAAGAAGAAGTCAATTGTTGACGGACGGACGACGGACGGACGCCACAGTATGGCATAAGCTCACCCTGGTCCTTTGGACCAGGTGAGCTAATTAAAAGTGTGTCGCAAACCCCAGGGCCAAATCAAAAACCATGATTGTGATCATCTCTTTATGCCCAGTAATTGTATGTATAGTTTTGGGGTGGGGGATCTCAACCGTGTAAAAGTTATGACTCAGGGGTCAAATTAAAAGTGTGTGGCAGACCCCAGGGCCAAATCAAAAACCATGATTGTGATCATCTCTTAATGCCCAGTAATTGTATGTATAGTTTCGGGCTGGGGATCTCGACCATTCAAAAGTTACGACTCAGTAGTCAATTTGCAAGGGTGTGGCAGACCCTTGGATCAAATATGAAATCATGATTGTGATTGTCTCTTAATGCCGAGCAATTGTATATATAGTTTTGGGGTGGGGATCTCAACTGTTTAAAAGTTATGACTCCGAAGTCAATTTACAAGGGCGTGGCAAACCCTGGGGTCAAAACATAAACCATGATTGTGATCATCTGATAATGCCCAGCAATTGTATATATAGTTTTGGGGTGGGGATCTCAACCGTTTAAAAGTTATGACTCAGGGGTCAAATTAAAAGGGTGTGGCAGACCCCAGGGCCAAATCAAAAACCATGATTGTGATCATCTCTTAATGCCCAGTAATTGTATATATAGTTTTGGGGTGGGGATCTCAACCGTTTAAAAGTTATGACTCAGGGGTCAAATTAAAAGGGTGTGGCAGACCCCAGGGCCAAATCAAAAACCATGATTGTGATTATCTCTTAATTCCTAGTAATTGTATATGTAGTTTTGGGGTGGGGATCTCAACCATTTAAAAGTTATGACTCAGGAGTCAAGTTTCAAGGGCGTGGCAGACCCTGGAGTCAAATATAAAATCATAATTGTGATTGTCTCTTAATGCCCAGCAATTGTATATATAGTTTTGGGGTGGGGATCTCAGCCGTTTAAAAGTTATGAGTCAGGAGTCAAGTTGCAAGGGCGTGGCAGACCCTGGGGTCATATCTAAATCCATGATTGTGATCGAGGTTACCAAAACATTTGTATAAATTTGAATTCAAGCAACCTTTGGATTCTACCACTAGAATATAGATGTCATACATTGCTTAGTTTCAGGAAAGAGATCATTTATACCAATATTGTCTAATGTGCCCCTTTTGGCCCCACCCCTCAGGCCCCTCCGTGATCATAATCATATAATTTTGAATCCTAATCCCATAGTGATGATACCAGGCAAATATGAATAATATCCATTGCTTGGTTTCAGAGAAGAAGTCATTTTTATCATTATAGCCAAATTGACTCCTTTCGGCCCCGCCCCTCAGGCCCCTGGGGGATCAGCCCCACCATTTATACAATTTTGAATCCACACCCCATGGTAATGCTACCAGGCAAATATAAGCGATATACATTACTGGGTTTCAGAGAAGAAATTGTTTATATCAATATAGCCAAATTGACCCCTTTTGACCCCGCCCCCCAGGCCCCTTGGGGGTCAGCCCCACCATTTGTACAATTTTGAATCCCCACTCAATAGTGATGCTACCAGCCAAATATGAGCGATATATATTTCTGGGTTTCAGAGAAGAAGTCGTTTATATCAATATAGCCAACTAACCCTTTTGGCCCCGCCCCCCAGGCCCCTGGGGGGTCAGCCCCACCATTTGTACAATTTTGAATCCCCAACCCATAGTAATACTACCAGCCAAATATGAGCAATATACATTGCTCGGTTTCAGAGAAGAAGTCGTTTATATCAAATAGCCAAATTGACCCCTTTTGGCCCCGCCCCCCAGGCCCCTGGGGGGTCAGCCCAACCATTTGTACAATTTTGAGTCCCCACCCCATAGGGATGCTTCTGACCAAATTTGGTCAAATTCCGATCAGTGGTTATAAAGAAGAAGTCAATTGTTGACGGACGGACGACGGACGACGGACGACGGACGACGGACGACGGACGGACGACGGACGACGGACGCCACGGTATCGCATAAGCTCACCTTGGTCCTTTGGACCAGGTGAGCTAATAACAGGCCAGTACGGGTCTTTTCTTCAACAATAGTTATCTCCCATTTGGTTAGCAATAAACGTTACTTCCTTTGTGCCATCATTATATTGCTGGGAAACCGACTTGGATATGCATGAAAATATAAGCTGATTAAGGGGCTTCTTTCATACTACCTTAGTAACTAATAATGTCAAAATGTTATTGACATTAAATACCTACCAAAATGGGAGGTAACTCTTGTTAACAAAAAGACCCGATATACTGAAATAACAGCCAACTACATCAGATCCATATTTGTGACAATGACATCATATCAGTGCAGACAACAGACAGGAAGTGAGGTCATACCAATGGTGTGTTTAGAATTAGCCAGAAGTAAAAGTCTGCTATAGGGCCCTGTCGTAGTGCTTGGGGTGGCATTTGCCACGCTGGAGCACTCCGACATTTCTGAAATATAAGTGCATGTCACAACACATTTTCAGATTATATCATTTAAACTTTATAAATAACAAATAAATTAAAACCTTGTTTCAGTTTACTTCAGACAAAAATGGAATTTCAGGTCAATTAGAACCTGTAAGACCAGTATATTGTCGATTATATATATATAATTTGTTATTGGTTCCTTACCTCTATGTGTATTACTGTATATAGATCAACAATGATATAAAAAAACACTTTCCAAAAATACATGATTTCAGTTTAAAAATTATTAATGTATCACATGTTAAGGCGGATAAATAATTGATGAACTGACTTGGTGTTGGCTGATAAAAACTAACAAGCAATGCTGGTTTACTGAGTTTTATGGTCTGTTTGACAATGTTAAAGATAATTTAAAAAAAAATAGAGATTTTATTCTAACATGAGGCCCAAGGGCCTTTACTGTCAACTGACTATCAATTGAACGTACATCATACTAATGTATAAAAAATAGTGATTACACAATAATGTTACAAAATGGCCGCATAAGTTGCCATGTCAAAGTTTTCTTGAACATGAAAATAACAACACTTTAATGGACTTCTCTTCCTTAACACCCCACCAATTTTCTACTCAACTGCACCAGTGTTTTTCAAGATGGCGGCTTTGGTGGCCATCTTGAATTTCGGACCGACACGAAAAATAGCATCACTTGGTCGGAACCATCTCAGGATCATTTCAAGTAACTTTCAGCTCAATTGCACCAGTAGAACTTGGGAAGAAGTTTGAAATGTGTTTTTTAGGATGGCAGTTGTGGTGGCCATATTGGATTTTGGATCAACCCGAAAAATAACAACACTTTGTAGGGACCATCTCAGGATCATTTCAGGTAAGTTTCAGCTCAATCGCACCAGTGGAACTTGAGAAGAAGTTTGAAATGTGTTTTTCAAGATGGCGGCTGTGGTGGCCATCTTGGATTTCGAACAAACACGAAAAATAGCATCACTTGGTCGGAACCATCTCAGGATCATTTCAAGTAACTTTCAGCTCAATTGCACCAGTAGAACTTAGGAAGAGGTTTGAAATGTGTTTTTCAAGACGGCGACATTGGATTTTGGATCAACCCGAAAAATAACAACACTTTGTAGAGACCATCTCAGGATCATTTCAGGTAAGTTTCAGCTCAATCGCACCAGTGGAACTTGAGAAGAAGTTTAAAATGTGTTTTTCAAGATGGCGGCTGTGGTGGCCATCTTGGATTTTAAGACTAATGTTAAGTTCTAAGGAAGAAGGTAAAAATGTAAAAATTGACATTTGGCATACTAAGTATAAATACAGAGACATCACATAAGCTCAGAATGTTCTTCACACAGTAAAGTAATTAGTATATATATAGGAGAATATTCCCATTAACCTTAAATAGTAACAACTCATAAACAACCCTGGGCATCAATACATTGTTTTTAAAACCTTTTATAAAACTTTATGAAGTACACAAAAATTACCAAAAGATTGCATTCTATACTAACTTCACTTGATCTGTGTTGTGCAATTGAACAACAAGCAACAAATCAAAGACAAATGTCGATATAAAGCTTGGAAATAACATCTGCAATCAGAGAAATTAAATGAATTAAATCAATAAATTCATTATATTTTGTGAAAATTTTACCTGTTACGATAGAAATATCATGGAAGTGTCATGGAAACAGGGACATCTGTATATATCAGTCCCGATATTCCCCGACCCTCTTAACACTTTCTCGATTTGAGCTCTTAAATCCATCAGGCCCAACACTGCCTCACAAATATAATGCCATGTGAAAATGGGGGCATGTTGGATTTATAAAAACCGTCTCAAGAGTCTGACTGAATTCAACTACTTCCTTAATTCCTTATAAGGGTGCACGCTGAATGTAACTTGTCTGGGTCTCCAAAAAGTGGGAGCAGTTGTTCCTAACGATAGCTTACACGTGTCCCGGAATACGGGACAATATCCAGACAATCTGGATAACAATATTCCGTGGAATCAATATGCATGGCATGTAACTATGAGAAAACGTTCTTGTAGGAAAATCAATGATCACGATCACCATATGAATACAAATAAGCTACCAATGCAATTACTGTATTGATTTGTGAATAATGTTTGGGATCCCACTAACTGTTGAAGTGTTTTCCGATGTTCTAGCGTTGCATGTGTTGCTGAATGAAGCTGTCACACACAGCTTCAGGCATTCACCTTATCACCAGGATCTTCACACCCTATTGGTACTGGTGTAACTTAGAAGGGAAGAAATCATTTATCATCTCCAGACAATCAGTCCCTCTCTTTGCTGACACTGTCAGCCTCTCTCTATACTTACAGACACTCTCTCTTGACTGACAATCAGTCCCTCTGTGTACTGACACTGTCAGTCTCTCTCCAAATTTACAGACAGTCCCTCTCTTTACTGACAATCAGTTCCAATTTATTTTGATGATCAATTCATCTCCATACTGACAATCATTTCTTCTTTTTAATGACAGTTGTTATCTCTCAAACAGTCAGTCCCTCTCTATACTGACAATCATTTCTTTTCTTTACTGACAGTCGTTATCTCTCTCTTAACCGTTAGTCACTCTCCTCTCCTTACTGACAGTCAGTCCCTCTCTTTATAGACAATCAGTCCCTCTCTATAGTGACAATCAGTCCCTCTCTTTATTGACAGTCAGTCCCTCTCTTTATAGACAATCAGTCCCTCTCTTTACTGACAGTCAGTCCCTCTCTTTACTGTCAGTCAGTCCCTCTCTATAGTGACAATCAGTCTCTCTCTTTACTGACAATCAGTCCCTCTCTTTACTGACAATCAGTCCCTCTCTTTACTGACAATCAGTCCCTCTCTTTACTGACAATCAGTCCCTCTCTTTATTGACAGTCAGTCCCTCTCTTTACTGACAGTCAGTCCCTCTCTTTACTGACAGTCAGTCCCTCTCTTTATAGACAATCAGTCCCTCTCTTTACTGACAGTCAGTCCATCTCTTTACTGACAGTCAGTCCATCTCTTTACTGACAGTCAGTCTCTCTCTTTACTGACAGTCAGTCTCTCTTTACTGACAGTCAGTCCCTCTCTTTACTGACAATCAGTCCCTTTCTTTACAGACAATCAGTCCCTCTCTATACTGACAGTCAGTCCCTCTCTATACTGACAGTCAGTCTCTCTCCTTTCTTTACTGAGTCAATCCCTCTATTTCCTGACAGTCAGTATATCTCTCTACTAAAAGTCAGTCCCTACCCCTACCCCCAAAGCTCTGCAAGTGTTTAAGCTAAGAATCACCCAAACATCAATACTATACTGAACAAAGCAGTTGTGTCAGGTAACAGGATGGCCATTTAATGGAAAATGATTGAACCATTTTCTCCGATGAATGATTAATGAGATAACAATAGGGACTAGCATGCAAGCTAACGCTATTAATGATAACTGTAGCTATCCTCGTTCTCCTTATCAGCGACAATCAGCCACCCGAGTCCGCCATAATGGCCTTCCAGCATGCAACCATTTATTAACAATACAGCCACGCTGCACCGTCGACATTTGTTTAGTGGTACCGCTGGGGACACCTAATAAAGGGTAAATGTCAATTATCTCTCCATGTGGTATATATAACAGTTGTACCAAGAGTATGAGAATGGTACATGATACACCCACCTGCAAAATCAATGAGGCGAAAAAAGACAATTCTTAGATTTGTTGAAATTTTCAAAGTTAAAGGGCCATAACACTGTAACAACATATTGAATGAATTTTAAAATTGACTCGGTTTCAGATCTTCATGCATATAACCTTTGTGTGAAGTTTTATCAATATCCTTTAAATAGTTCTCAGGGGAAAGTGTTGGATAAAGACCATTCTTAAATTTGTTGAAATGTTCAAAGTTAAAGGGCCATAACTCTGTAACAACATATTGAATGAATTTTAAAATCGACTCGGTTTCAGATCTTTCTGCATATAACCTTTGTGTGAAGTTTCATCAACATCCTTCAAATAGTTCTCTGGAAAAGTGTCGAACAAACCAAATGTTGACAGACAAATAACCAAACAAACAAAGCGACGAAAAAGTCATACTAATATACCCCCCCTTTTGGGTGGACGTATACAAATTGTACAATGACAGCAAAGATGTACAGATGAAATTTCTAATGTCAACAAAAATGTTATCTAGAGATTGAAGTTTATTGTTTTACTGCAAATTTCATATTGCCTATTACAAGTTCTGTTTTTCATTATTCTGGTTTCATATATATATAAATGACATAAAATTATGCTTTTGTCATATATGCATATTAGGGCTGGGCGGTTTTACCGGTATACCAGTATACTGTGGTATAAAGTTTTGATGGTACGTACCGTGGTACATTAAGTCCTGTACCGGTTTTTTTTTTGACTTTCATATGCATTAAATTTAACTTATCAATTTGAAAGAACTATTTGTTACATAGATCAATTGAAATTCCAATATGGTTTAATAATACTTTCCTATAAGTTTGCTGATCAACTTTATATAGCTAGGACAGACATAGCTTCACTCAAACAATATTAGAGGATAACACAACGAGAAACTTATGACAGGCCTCTTGTGGATTGGCTTCAGAACAAAAACAGCCCGAGACCTTTAGCTAACTCAAACACTCAATCAAGGTGGTATACCGTGGTACGTACCACAGTATTTGCCTAAATACCATGGTATACCGTGGTACGTTTGATTTTGTGGTACCCAGCTCTAATGCATATACATGTATATATAGCTGTTGGAATTGTGGGTAAAGTTCTTGTATAGACTTTTATTTGAACATTTTTATATCAGCATTTCTATTTTTTGTTTGTTTTTTGTTTGTTTAATTTGGATAAATTTATCATTTGTTTTATTAAGAAATTAAAGATTATCAGACTCATAAATCAAACCTTCGGCTAGAGTTCTCACAGATAGTATTAAAGGCCCAGTATACGTATCTTTTGGCAAAATTTGAAGCGAAAATCAAGCCTAATGACTTGTTATATTTATAGATTTAGTTAAGATTATCTGATATCAGCAATATCCAAGATGACTTCTTACGTGGCTACCGGTACAGCAGCAGTTGAAACTTGGTATTTGTAAACACGCATCCATTTTGAACTGTCTTGTAACTTCGGCTTGTTGAGGTGGGCCACACCTGAATTATTTTCAATTCTTTGGATTTTTCTGTCAAGAGTTTCTTGTTAGTTACCGCTCAAATTTACTTCGTTTTAGGCTTATTTTTGCGTGGTTATCAATTACATTTTTTTCAGAATTTTTCATAATCACGAAAAAAATATCTGAAGTTTTGTATATTGGGCCTTTAAACTATACAAAAACATTTTAAACGAATTTAAACAAATTGATCAATACATATATGGCAATATGTTGGTATGCGCTTTCAAAGGACAAGTAAGAAATATTTGGTTAAACTTGAAGAAAAATAACACATGTATGCAAATGTCTACTGAAACTATAAGCAGCATAATTATTAGTGTTTGCTTAAAGTACAAAGTTAATACTATATTATAAATAACTAAGTAACTAACAGAGTGTTATCTAGAACAAACTGGTAGTGTAAGAAAAGGTCAGTATTATTTTATGGAGGCATCATTCTATATAACAGATCTACAATATATACGCCAGGGTCTAAAGGAACAAAAAATAATAAAAACAAAAATAACCAACTTGATTTGAGATATATGTGAACACCTACCATGAGCATGAATGGCTGAAATTGAACGGAGAGAAAAATTACGGAAGATGTTTCGTAAGTAAATTATGAAAAAGAATGAAATATTATGAAACAAACGCTAGAACATGCAGTATTATATACACAACCTGTAATTAAGTCAAACACAGTTCTTAATGTGCTGGATTATTCTGTCTTTTTGTAAACAAGAGACTTCCCATTTTGGTAGTTACCTTATATATGCTAATACAACAGTCCCATTGTGACGTCATTAGTTGGCAAGGAAACAGTATTTTCACAGTTTTCTTCAGTGTAAGCTAATTTTCTACCAATATATAATGAGGTCACAATGGAAATAACACATATACCTTTCTAAATGGGAGGTAACACTTAAAAAATGGAGTACAGGTATCGGTAAAACTGTAAACAGAATAGAGGTATTGATGATACTATCATGCATACTGTGAAGTTTTTTTGTTCATCATTTTCGTTGTAACAATTTTCCCACAAAAAACATATACTGTTAAATTATAAAGAATTTCATTCATCATTATCATTGTATCATTTGCCATTGCCATTAGATCTAACTCTGCATTAAAAAAAACCACACAAAATGAACCAATTTAGGAAATTTAATTGTGAAAATGATGGTCCAAAAATGTACTTTTACAGTATGTATTTTAACCAAGGTGACATTTTTCAGTTATTATAAGGGTTGTTTATGATGTAAAATGTTTCAAAACATCATGCTATTAGATAACAATTACATGTAGTTGAAAATGATCGATTACAAAGTCTGTATTAAACCACCACAATTATTTTGCACTCTTGTGATATTGTTTCCTTCAAAAATGTGTGCAGTGTTAATATTTCTTAAAGATGAGTCAATCAAAATGTAAATATTGGTTCATCATCAGTATATAACACATGAAAACACAGTAGAATTATGTGAAATAGGACTGTAACTCTTTCCAATCCTAAAAATCCATTTTGAACTATTCCAACCTTTGAATTGAGAGAGTTCAAATTTATCTTGAATAAGTTAAGCTATCGTATGGGAAGTTGGCGATAATGTGTGTAACTCACCTGTTGGAACAGCGATTGATATGGTCACCGTTATCGTGACGATATGAGCGTTAGGATCTACAATCATTTTCTTCTTCCTTTTGCCCTTGGCTGACACAAATACTCCTCGAGAGTCACTGCTCTTGGGTCTTTCTGAGCTTTTGGGCTCCGCATCAGATGGCTTATTGAATAATTCATTTTGAACAGTATCAGTTGATTCCATGGCTTCCAGTTCATTTTCATTGTTTCTTTTCTCACCAGCAGTTTCATCCTGTTTTATTTTCTGTTCACTGTCTTCTCTTGGAGATCCAGCACCATCTTCTGTCACCACTTGTGGTAGGTCTGTGGCCACAGGTGGGTCTGCTGCGACAGGTGAGTCTGTCACCACAGGTGGGTCTTCCACCACAGGTGGTCCCTGCTCTGTATCTGCCATATATATATGCTTTTTTTCTGAAAAAGTAAGGACAACACTTGTTATATATCAGGGTTAAAATATCCGATGCATACCAAGGATGTTTTCCACAGTTCGGACAACACAAAATAAGTATTTCTCACAAACCATTCATAATTGTTGACATCCTGACTGAACAAGCTTAAAATCGTATTTCACATATAAACAATATAGTAGAGCAGCAATAAAATTTTCACAATGAATAACAACAGAGGAACTCTAACATGAAATTAGCAATATACACATAATGACAAACTACGATAAGTTTGAGCAGAATCACAGATAGTGAATAAAGGGACATAACTCTGTACATATAGTTGAGCAAAAGACCCAATTCCAGTACTTGACAAGTTGACATGCATTCCTCCCACTTCAAATACTTCACTGTAGGGAACAAGGAACAAACCAATAGCTACCACTGAAATAGCTACACATGTATGTCAAGTACTCAACCGAAGAAGCAACCATGCATGTACCTTTAAAAGTCTCCCCCCCCCCCCCAAATAGGACAAGCCATAAGACATAGAGCATTGACAATAACTTGTATTACATATGTTATATCAAATAATCCCAAGGTCTGAATAATTACCACTTTTTTAAAACTTCCTGGGCGCTTATTGGGTTGAATGTGGTATTTTGGGACAAATTACAGTATAACTGATGGGTCTGACGTTGACATTCCCCTGTGGGTGCACGTAGATGGCCGCCTGACTTAAAATAATGAAGTATTCTTCTTCTCTTTTCATACATGTATATATGTATTTCGATGTAAAAAGTATAATCCTCATGAAAGAGAAAACTGCATTTGTGTGGTTGACTAATATAATAGCTTTCCTTGATCTGTCATGCTTAAAATTCAGTATTCTACAGGTCTACCCCAACCCCTCCCTTAACAACACTGGTGTGTCGATGATCAGAAATGATCGATTAACGGTTAATTATTGTTTACCGATTACGATTATCGATGTATTGTGTAATCGATTAATCAGGGTGTGAATAATATGTTATATTGTCCATTTTAATTGACACCAAAACATCAAATACATAATATCGTTGAATATAATGTAATACAGGTACATTTTGTATACGTGCATTTTCATTTTCTAGTAAAATGAAATAACAGTATCAAAAACACAAGTTTGATGATTGATTTCAATACAATGATTTTATTATGGATATTAATAGCAAGTGAATTTGTGGCTCTTTCTGGTAAAAAAAACATTCTATTTTCCTTACATAAATTACCATTTTTAAAGAGCAATCAATTATAATTATAATCGTAAAATCAGTTAGTGAGGTAATCCGATTACAACTGATCATCGGTTGGTACTTTCAACCGATTACCCAACACTACCATGGATCCCATATTTCGCAACAATCACATCAACTAGGAGGCATCCTACCACCCAAGGTATTCCGATAAATACCTATTACCAATATCAACTACAACTCTATAATGCAAGTGTATATTTTTTGGAGTGACACTGTGTAGTATATAAAATGTATCAATATTACCGTCAGACAGCTCCTTAACTTGTCAAAGCATGATTAAATGTATCTTTGGAAACATGATTGTTACCTATGATGTGTTTATATTCGTTAGGGAATGCAAAAAAACTGTTTATATGGTTTTTAAAAAACAAGCCTCAAGATAGTGTCATGCAACAGTCGAAATTTTGTTACGGTTACATCGAGACACCATACAAATACAATTTTGTATTTAATCTGTGTATTTTGAACGATTCTTAGTCTTAGCATGCAAGTTTACACACGAATGCCATTATAAAAAGCGGCTAAAACTACTTTTACTAACCAATTTTAACTTTTCTTCGGAAACTTCATATTTGTCTCTTGTCCCGTCTGTTTTGGTGCCGAACAACACATAAACCGGATGTTGACACATCCGCAAACTAAAAGTGTACCACTCTTAAAAAGCGACATTTGTCGCAATATATCGAATTTTAATTAAACATATCACGCTTCAGTTTTGTAAATAAAATTGTCACTAATATACTGGTAATATTAGTTTCAAGAAGCCGACATATACAGACAGAAAAATTACGATTTTATTACGCGCAGCGATATCCCGGTTGGTGACGCGGCCTGTTGCTACAACAGTTGACAACGTACAGCAGGGTTGGACGTTGACGGACACGGCATCTGCATGAATCGATAGCACGGGAAGGGATGCAGACAATGCAATGTCATATATGCCAAGACCCAAAAACAATAAGACCATGTAATCGATTCCATGTAATCGAACGTTCTTACTAAGGAAACGGCATATTGTTGAAATGGAATTCGAACCAACTAAGCTTACAGTATTTTCTGACACGCATTGTTAGCTTGCAAAATGAAAAGAAGAAAAACGATGATTATGCCTACATGTACGTCATTGTTATGCCTAAACCACACAGGTTCATCTACGTCAATACATCGCATGCCATGTCTGTTTGCGACCTGATAGTGTATGCAACAAATAGGTTTACATATAATACAACGTTAACTGTACCATGTTCTATAGGCATATTTAACTCGTTCCTGTAGGCCAGAGTTACCTATTAAAGAGGCATCACGGTAAAACTATATTTTTTATGCTTATTCAGAATTGTTGTATACATGAATTAAATGTATAATCTTGTGGAAAATTAATGGGTGATTTACGCTGAAATTTGTTCTCAAAAACTTTAATTAATGATTTAAAAAGGGATCACTATTTAAGGAATGACCACATTTTTTTTAGTGTTATACGGTATATATACCGAAAAAAAATGTGTGCACTTTGCATAAATCCGCGAAGCGGTTTATGCAAAATAGTGCACACAATTTTACGGTAGATGTTGTACAACCTTAGATAGTACAACCTTATTTTGAACATGTTGAATCTTCTGTAAGAACCAGTCAAACCAAGAGGCACATGTACATTGTATCTATATAGTCGAGGTGACTTTGGATGTGTGCTGAAGAAAGTGGGTTATTTTTTTAATGAAACGCCGGCATTGTTCTTATAAAAAAAATCAGACTCTTATTGACCTGAATACGGTTTCTAACTTTACAAAACTTCTTATAATCAGCAGAATTTCCTTTCTTCGGAAATCTATTTTATACTTTTTTACATAGCCGGAGAAAATCATGGTCATTACTTAATATATCAAATGAAAAATAAATATCCCACTAATACCTTGTATGTTTTGCTGTGTACTTTTATATACATATTGGATTTGTTCTACAACAATTATCAAAAAAGTTTCTTAGTTTCTATCCACATCAACTATTGGTACGGAATTAAACGTGCGGGCGGAATCGAACTCCGGTCGCCTATATAGTTAAAGGCATGTGGACTATACGCTGTGCCACCCGACCACCTATGTCGACCGTTAATTTTGATACGTCTTTTACGGATTGAGGATCACACTCCCCTTCAGGTCCGGCGTAAGAATTGTACCTGCTACCCCCAGTGCATGATCGCACGAGGCGACTACATTTGGGATCTTATTTTTTCTCCTCTTTCTCCTTCCTTATGTCTCCCTTGACACTGCCTCAACCTTTGACCTTTAGTTCATTCTGTGAGGAAGGCGTTGGTCTCCTTCTCCTGGTCCATACATCTAAAACAATGGCAGTTAATATAAATTGTATTTATATTAAAACAATTATGAAACAAGTTATACAACTAATATTACTAGTTAATACTTCCTGCTCCAGGGTCATTTTTATAGTCATCATTGTTTGTAAAATGTGAGCGACTTGGCCTTAAGCAGAATACTTCAGTGTGCTAGCACTTCAAATCGGCACAAAAACGAACATACCGTAGCCTCCGAAAAGCACACACACTCGCATCGCATACACTGAGAGATGTGTCCTTAAAGGCCTTTAGCTATTAGTAGTACATAAATTAAAACCAAACCAAGCACTGGATCATTCATATATTGCGTTATCATTGGATGTGATACATATAGGTCGGAATTCCAAACTGGGTCAGTTTACAGAACGGCACAGTAACATTCGAATAAGATCGCAGGAGTCTGAAAACCGGTTACAGTTATAATTATATTCAGCAGCGTTGTCACTGAAGTTGACTTCTAAACATGCAGGAGTTGTCTCCCTTTAACTAACAGAACGACACAGTAACATTCGGTTAAAATCACATACAGGAGCCTGAAAATCGGTAACAGTTAGGACTATATTCAGCAGCGTTAACGTTGTCACTGAAGTGGAATCATACAGGAGTTGTCTCCCTTTAACTTACAGAAATTGCGGTAAAATCTTCGTTTTGCACGGAAGTAGAAATGTCATTATGTAGAAATGATAGGTCTCTGTAATAACTCTTTCAAAGGAAATAAACTGAGATGTGAAAATATTGTAATTATTAATTAAGGTTCAACTAAGGAACCTTAATTGATGCATTAGCCACCCTATGGTGCATATGATGCATTAGCCACCCTTAATTCCACGACCTGGAACGAGTCTTATTTAAAGACCGAAATGTATGTTTGTAATTAGAATATATTGAACAATTACATGGCTAATTTAATTAAGATCCATTTAAACTGCATGTTTAGGGTGCTTGTTGAACCTTAACAATATCAGAAGTTTACATTCGTCGTAAGCAAATTTTCATCATATTCATACCCAGTAGTGCCATGAAAGAACTACTAAGTACTGTAAGTAAATCATATTGTTGTAGTTTCTGCGCAAAATTTTGAAGCAGAGAAAAAGATGACGATATGGTCGATTTATACAACAATTTCACGCCACTATTGTCAAGCCGTGATTCACTCAGTGCTGAATGTAACACGCTATTATTGTCAAGCCGTGATTCACTCAGTGCTAAATGGAACACGCTACTATTGTCAAGCCGTGATTACCCAGTGCTAAATGGAACACGCTACCATTGTCAAACCGTGATTCACTCAGTGCTAAATGGAACACGCTACTATTGTCAAGCCGTGATTCACTCAGTGCTAAATGGAACACGCTACTATTGTCAAGCCGTGATTCACTCAGTGCTAAATGGAACACGCCACTATTGTCAAACCGTGATTCACTCAGTGCTAAATGGAACACGCTACTATTGTCAAGCCGTGATTACCCAGTGCTAAATGGAACACGCTACCATTGTCAAACCGTGATTCACTCAGTGCTAAATGGAACACGCTACCATTGTCAAACCGTGATTCACTCAGTGCTAAATGGAACACGCTACTATTGTCAAGCCGTGATTCACTCAGTGCTAAATGGAACACGCTACCATTGTCAAACCGTGATTCACTCAGTGCTAAATGGAACACGCTACTATTGTCAAGCCGTGATTCACTCAGTGCTAAATGGAACACGCCACTATTGTCAAGCAGTGATTCACTCAGTACTAAATGGAACATGCTACTATTGTCAAGCCGTGATTCACTCAGTGCTAAATGGAACACGCCACTATTGTCAAGCCGTGATTCACTCAGTGCTAAATGGAACACGCTACTATTGTCAAGCCGTGATTGCCCACTGATAAATGGAACATGCTACTATTGTCAAGCCGTGATTCACTCAGTGCTAAATGGAACACGCCACTATTGTCAAGCCGTGATTCACTCAGTGCTAAATGGAACACGCTACTATTGTCTAGCTATGATTCACTAAGTACTAAATGGAACACGCTACTATTGTCAAGTCGTGATTCACTAAGTACTAAATGGAACACGCTACTATTGTCAAGTCGTGATTCACTCAGTGCTAAATGGAACACGCTACTATTGTCAAGCCGTGATTGCCCACTGATAAATGGAACATGCTACTATTGTCAAGCCGTGATTCACTCAGTGCTAAATGGAACACGCCACTATTGTCAAGCCGTGATTCACTCAGTGCTAAATGGAACACGCTACTATTGTCTAGCTATGATTCACTAAGTACTAAATGGAACACGCTACTATTGTCAAGTCGTGATTCACTCAGTACTAAATGGAACATGCTACTATTGTCAAGCCGTGATTACCCAGTGATAAATGGAACACGCTACTATTGTCAAGCCGTGATTCACTCAGTGCTTAATGGAATACGCTACTATTGTCAAGCCGTGATTTACTCAGTGCTAAATGGAACACGCTACTATTGTTAAGTCGTGATTCACTCAGTGGTAAATGGAACACGCTACTATTGTCAAGTCGTGATTCACTCAGTGGTAAATGGAACACGCTACTATTGTCAAGCCGTGATTTACTCAGTGCTAAATGGAACACGCTACTATTGTCAATCCGTGATTCACTCAGTGCTAAATGGAACACGCTACTATTGTCAAGCCGTGATTGCCCACTGATAAATGGAACACGCTACTATTGTCAAGCCGTGATTTACTCAGTGCTAAATGGAACACGCTACTATTGTCAAGCCGTGATTTACTCAGTGCTAAATGGAACATGCTACTATTGTCAAGCCGTGATTTACTCAGTGCTAAATGGAACACGCTACTATTGTCAAGCCGTGATTGCCCACTGATCAATGGAACACGCTACTATTGTCAAGCCGTGATTTACTCAGTGCTAAATGGAACACGCTACTATTGTCAAGCCGTGATTCACTCAGTGCTAAATGGAACACGCTACTATTGTCAAGCCGTGATTGCCCACTGATAAATGGAACACGCTACTATTGTCAAGTCGTGATTCACTAAGTACTAAATGGAACACGCTACTATTGTCAAGCCGTGATTTACTCAGTGCTAAATGGAACACGCTACTATTGTCAAGCCGTGATTGCCCACTGATCAATGGAACACGCTACTATAATTGTCAAGCCGTGATTACACAGTGCTAAATGGAACATGCTACTATTGTCAATCCGTGATTCACTCAGTGCTAAATGGAACACGCTACTATTGTCAAGCCGTGATTGCCCACTGATAAATGGAACACGCTACTATTGTCAAGCCGTGATTTACTCAGTGCTAAATGGAACACGCTACTATTGTCAAGCCGTGATTTACTCAGTGCTAAATGGAACACGCTACTATTGTCAAGCCGTGATTGCCCACTGATCAATGGAACACGCTACTATTGTCAAGCCGTGATTTACTCAGTGCTAAATGGAACACGCTACTATTGTCAAGCCGTGATTGCCCACTGATCAATGGAACACGCTACTATTGTCAAGCCGTGATTGCCCACTGATCAATGGAACACGCTACTATAATTGTCAAGCCGTGATTTACTCAGTACTAAATGGAACACGCTACTATTGTCTAGCTGTGATTCACTCAGTGCTAAATGGAACACGCTACTTTTGTCAAGCCGTGATTTACTCAGTGCTAAATGGAACACGCTACAATAGTCAAGCCGTGATTCACTTAGTGCTAAATGGAACACGCTACTATTGTCAAGCCGTGATTCACTCAGTGCTAAATGGAACACGCTACTATTGTCAAGCCGTGATTGCCCACTGATAAATGGAACACGCTACTATTGTCAAGCCGTGATTTACTCAGTGCTAAATGGAACACGCTACTATTGTCAAGCCGTGATTGCCCACTGATCAATGGAACACGCTACTATTGTCAAGCCGTGATTACCCAGTGATAAATGGAACACGCTACTATTGTCAAGCCGTGATTCACTCAGTGCTAAATGGAACACGCTACTATTGTCAAGCCGTGATTCACTCAGTGCTAAATGGAACACGCTACTATTGTTAAGCCGTGATTCACTCAGTGCTAAATGGAACACGCTACAATTGTTAAGCCGTGATTCACTCAGTGCTTAATGGAACACGCCACTATTGTCAAGCCGTGATTCACTCAGTGCTAAATGGAACACGCTACTATTGTCAAGCCGTGATTCACTCAGTGCTAAATGGAACACGCTACTATTGTCAAGCCGTGATTCACTCAGTGCTAAATGGAACACGCTACTATTGTCAAGCCGTGATTCACTCAGTGCTAAATGGAACACGCTACTATTGTTAAGCCGTGATTCACTCAGTGCTAAATGGAACACGCCACTATTGTTAAGCCGTGATTCACTCAGTGCTTAATGGAATACGCTACTATTGTCAAGCCGTGATTTACTCAGTGCTAAATGGAACACGCTACTATTGTCAAGTCGTGATTCACTCAGTGGTAAATGGAACACGCTACTATTGTCAAGCCGTGATTTACTCAGTGCTAAATGGAACACGCTACTATTGTCAATCCGTGATTCACTCAGTGCTAAATGGAACACGCTACTATTGTCAAGCCGTGATTGCCCACTGATAAATGGAACACGCTACTATTGTCAAGCCGTGATTTACTCAGTGCTAAATGGAACACGCTACTATTGTCAAGCCGTGATTTACTCAGTGCTAAATGGAACATGCTACTATTGTCAAGCCGTGATTGCCCACTGATCAATGGAACACGCTACTATTGTCAAGCCGTGATTTACTCAGTGCTAAATGGAACACGCTACTATTGTCAAGCCGTGATTGCCCACTGATCAATGGAACACGCTACTATTGTCAAGCCGTGATTTACTCAGTGCTAAATGGAACACGCTACTATTGTCAAGCCGTGATTCACTCAGTGCTAAATGGAACACGCTACTATTGTCAAGCCGTGATTGCCCACTGATAAATGGAACACGCTACTATTGTCAAGTCGTGATTCACTAAGTACTAAATGGAACACGCTACTATTGTCAAGCCGTGATTTACTCAGTGCTAAATGGAACACGCTACTATTGTCAAGCCGTGATTGCCCACTGATCAATGGAACACGCTACTATAATTGTCAAGCCGTGATTACACAGTGCTAAATGGAACATGCTACTATTGTCAATCCGTGATTCACTCAGTGCTAAATGGAACACGCTACTATTGTCAAGCCGTGATTGCCCACTGATAAATGGAACACGCTACTATTGTCAAGCCGTGATTTACTCAGTGCTAAATGGAACACGCTACTATTGTCAAGCCGTGATTTACTCAGTGCTAAATGGAACACGCTACTATTGTCAAGCCGTGATTGCCCACTGATCAATGGAACACGCTACTATTGTCAAGCCGTGATTTACTCAGTGCTAAATGGAACACGCTACTATTGTCAAGCCGTGATTGCCCACTGATCAATGGAACACGCTACTATTGTCAAGCCGTGATTGCCCACTGATCAATGGAACACGCTACTATAATTGTCAAGCCGTGATTTACTCAGTACTAAATGGAACACGCTACTATTGTCTAGCTGTGATTCACTCAGTGCTAAATGGAACACGCTACTTTTGTCAAGCCGTGATTTACTCAGTGCTAAATGGAACACGCTACAATAGTCAAGCCGTGATTCACTTAGTGCTAAATGGAACACGCTACTATTGTCAAGCCGTGATTCACTCAGTGCTAAATGGAACACGCTACTATTGTCAAGCCGTGATTGCCCACTGATAAATGGAACACGCTACTATTGTCAAGCCGTGATTTACTCAGTGCTAAATGGAACACGCTACTATTGTCAAGCCGTGATTGCCCACTGATCAATGGAACACGCTACTATTGTCAAGCCGTGATTACCCAGTGATAAATGGAACACGCTACTATTGTCAAGCCGTGATTCACTCAGTGCTAAATGGAACACGCTACTATTGTCAAGCCGTGATTCACTCAGTGCTAAATGGAACACGCTACTATTGTTAAGCCGTGATTCACTCAGTGCTAAATGGAACACGCTACAATTGTTAAGCCGTGATTCACTCAGTGCTAAATGGAACACGCTACAATTGTCAAGCCGTGATTCACTCAGTGTTAAATGGAACACGCTACTATTGTCAAGCCGTGATTTACTTAGTGCTAAATGGAACACGCTACTATTGTCAAGCCGTGATTTACTCAGTGCTAAATGGAACACGCTACTATTGTCAAGCCGTGATTCACTCAGTGCTAAATGGAACACGCTACTATTGTCAAGCCGTGATTCACTCAGTGCTAAATGGAACACGCTACAATAGTCAAGCCGTGATTACCCAGTGCTAAATGGAACATGCTACTATTGTCAAGCCGTGATTGCCCACTGATAAATGGAACACGCTACTATTGTCAAGCCGTGATTTACTCAGTGCTAAATGGAACACGCTACTATTGTCAAGCCGTGATTCACTCAGTGCTAAATGGAACACGCTACTATTGTCAAGCCGTGATTCACTCAGGGCTAAATGGAACACGCTACAATAGTCAAGCCGTGATTACCCAGTGCTAAATTGAACATGCTACTATTGTCAAGCCGTGATTCACTCAGTGCTAAATGGAACACGCTACTATTGTCAAGCCGTGATTCACTCAGTGCTAAATGGAACACGCTACTATTGTCAAGCCGTGATTCACTCAGTGCTAAATGGAACACGCTACTATTGTCAAGCCGTGATTCACTCAGTGCTAAATAGAACACGCTACTATTGTCAAGCCGTGATTCACTCAGTGCTAAATGGAACACGCTACTATTGTCTAGCTATGAATCACTCAGTGCTAAATAGAACACGCTACTATTGTCAAGCCGTGATTCACTCAGTGCTAAATGGAACACGCTACTATTGTCTAGCTATGAATCACTCAGTGCTAAATAGAACACGCTACTATTGTCAAGCCGTGATTTACTCAGTGCTAAATGGAACACGCTACTATTGTCTAGCTATGAATCACTCAGTGCTAAATAGAACACGCTACTATTGTCAAGCCGTGATTCACTCAGTGCTAAATGGAACACGCTACTATTGTCTAGCTATGATTCACTCAGTGCTAAATGGAACACGCTACTATTGTCAAGCCGTGATTCACTCAGTGCTAAATGGAACACGCTACTATTGTCTAGCTATGATTCACTCAGTGCTAAATAGAACACGCTACTATTGTCAAGCCGTGGTTACCCAGTGCTAAATGGAAAATGCTACTATTGTCAAGCCGTGATTCACTCAGTGCTAAATGGAACACGCTACTATTGTTAAGCCGTGGTTACCCAGTGCTAAATGGAACATGCTACTATTGTCAAGCCGTGAATTACCCAGTGCTAAATGGAACACGCTACTATTGTCAAGCCGTGATTCACTCAGTGCTAAATGGAACACGCTACTATTGTCAAGCCGTGATTACCCAGTGCTAAATGGAACATGCTACTATTGTCAAGCCGTGATTCACTCAGTGCTAAATAGAACACGCTACTATTGTTAAGCCGTGGTTGCCCAGTGCTAAATGGAACATGATACTATTGTCAAGCCGTGAATTACCCAGTGCTAAATGGAACACGCTACTATTGTCAAGCCGTGATTCACCCAGTGCTACATGGAAGACGCTACTATTGTCACGCTGTGATTCACTCAGTGCTAAATGGAACACGCTACAATAGTTAAGCCGTGATTCACTTAGTGCTAAATGGAACACGCTACAATAGTCAAGCCGTGATTCACTTAGTGCTAAATGGAACACGCTACAATAGTCAAGCCATGATTCACTCAGTGCTACATGGAAGACGCTACTATTGTCAAGCCGTGATTCACTCAGTGCTAAATGGAACACGCTACTATTGTCAAGCCGTGATTCACTCAGTGCTAAATGGAACACGCTACTATTGTCTAGCTATGATTCACCCAGTGCTAAATGGAACATGCTACTTTTGTTAAGCCGTGATTCACCCAGTGCTAAATAGAAGACGCGACTATTGTCAAGCCGTATTTCACTCAGTGCTAAATGGAACACGCTACTATTGTCAAGCCGTGATTCACTCAGTGCTAAATAGAACACGCTACTATTGTCAAGCCGTGATTCACTCAGTGCTAAATGGAACACGCTACTATTGTCTAGCTATGAATCACTCAGTGCTAAATAGAACACGCTACTATTGTCAAGCCGTGATTCACTCAGTGCTAAATGGAACACGCTACTATTGTCTAGCTATGAATCACTCAGTGCTAAATAGAACACGCTACTATTGTCAAGCCGTGATTCACTCAGTGCTAAATGGAACACGCTACTATTGTCTAGCTATGAATCACTCAGTGCTAAATGGAACACGCTACTATTGTCAAGCCGTGATTCACTCAGTGCTAAATGGAACACGCTACTATTGTCTAGCTATGATTCACTCAGTGCTAAATGGAACACGCTACTATTGTCAAGCCGTGATTCACTCAGTGCTAAATGGAACACGCTACTATTGTCTAGCTATGATTCACTCAGTGCTAAATAGAACACGCTACTATTGTCAAGCCGTGGTTACCCAGTGCTAAATGGAAAATGCTACTATTGTCAAGCCGTGATTCACTCAGTGCTAAATGGAACACGCTACTATTGTTAAGCCGTGGTTACCCAGTGCTAAATGGAACATGCTACTATTGTCAAGCCGTGAATTACCCAGTGCTAAATGGAACACGCTACTATTGTCAAGCTGTGATTCACTCAGTGCTAAATGGAACACGCTACTATTGTCAAGCCGTGATTACCCAGTGCTAAATGGAACATGCTACTATTGTCAAGCCGTGATTCACTCAGTGCTAAATAGAACACGCTACTATTGTTAAGCCGTGGTTACCCAGTGCTAAATGGAACATGCTACTATTGTCAAGCCGTGAATTACCCAGTGCTAAATGGAACACGCTACTATTGTCAAGCCGTGATTCACCCAGTGCTACATGGAAGACGCTACTATTGTCACGCCGTGATTCACTCAGTGCTAAATGGAACACGCTACAATAGTTAAGCCGTGATTCACTTAGTGCTAAATGGAACACGCTACAATAGTCAAGCCGTGATTCACTTAGTGCTAAATGGAACACGCTACAATAGTCAAGCCATGATTCACTCAGTGCTACATGGAAGACGCTACTATTGTCAAGCCGTGATTCACTCAGTGCTAAATGGAACACGCTACTATTGTCAAGCCGTGATTCACTCAGTGCTAAATGGAACACGCTACTATTGTCTAGCTATGATTCACCCAGTGCTAAATGGAACATGCTACTTTTGTTAAGCCGTGATTCACCCAGTGCTAAATAGAAGACGCGACTATTGTCAAGCCGTATTTCACTCAGTGCTAAATGGAACACGCTACTATTGTCAAGCCGTGATTCACTCAGTGCTAAATAGAACACGCTACTATTGTCAAGCCGTGATTCACTCAGTGCTAAATGGAACACGCTACTATTGTCTAGCTATGAATCACTCAGTGCTAAATAGAACACGCTACTATTGTCAAGCCGTGATTCACTCAGTGCTAAATGGAACACGCTACTATTGTCTAGCTATGAATCACTCAGTGCTAAATAGAACACGCTACTATTGTCAAGCCGTGATTCACTCAGTGCTAAATGGAACACGCTACTATTGTCTAGCTATGAATCACTCAGTGCTAAATAGAACACGCTACTATTGTCAAGCCGTGATTCACTCAGTGCTAAATGGAACACGCTACTATTGTTAAGCCGTGGTTACCCAGTGCTAAATGGAACATGCTACTATTGTCAAGCCGTGAATTACCCAGTGCTAAATGGAACACGCTACTATTGTCAAGCTGTGATTCACTCAGTGCTAAATGGAACACGCTACTATTGTCAAGCCGTGATTACCCAGTGCTAAATGGAACATGCTACTATTGTCAAGCCGTGATTCACTCAGTGCTAAATAGAACACGCTACTATTGTTAAGCCGTGGTTACCCAGTGCTAAATGGAACATGCTACTATTGTCAAGCCGTGAATTACCCAGTGCTAAATGGAACACGCTACTATTGTCAAGCCGTGATTCACCCAGTGCTACATGGAAGACGCTACTATTGTCACGCCGTGATTCACTCAGTGCTAAATGGAACACGCTACAATAGTTAAGCCGTGATTCACTTAGTGCTAAATGGAACACGCTACAATAGTCAAGCCGTGATTCACTTAGTGCTAAATGGAACACGCTACAATAGTCAAGCCATGATTCACTCAGTGCTACATGGAAGACGCTACTATTGTCAAGCCGTGATTCACTCAGTGCTAAATGGAACACGCTACTATTGTCAAGCCGTGATTCACTCAGTGCTAAATGGAACACGCTACTATTGTCTAGCTATGATTCACCCAGTGCTAAATGGAACATGCTACTTTTGTTAAGCCGTGATTCACCCAGTGCTAAATAGAAGACGCGACTATTGTCAAGCCGTATTTCACTCAGTGCTAAATGGAACACGCTACTATTGTCAAGCCGTGATTCACTCAGTGCTAAATAGAACACGCTACTATTGTCTAGCCGTGATTCACTCAGTGCTAAATGGAACACGCTACTATTGTCAAGCCGTGATTCACTCAGTGCTAAATGGAACACGCTACTATTGTCTAGCTATGAATCACTCAGTGCTAAATAGAACACGCTACTATTGTCAAGCCGTGATTCACTCAGTGCTAAATGGAACACGCTACTATTGTCTAGCTATGAATCACTCAGTGCTAAATAGAACACGCTACTATTGTCAAGCCGTGATTCACTCAGTGCTAAATGGAACACGCTACTATTGTCAAGCCGTGATTCACTCAGTGCTAAATGGAACACGCTACTATTGTCTAGCTATGATTCACTCAGTGCTAAATAGAACACGCTACTATTGTCAAGCCGTGATTCACTTAATGCTAAATGGAACACGCTACTATTGTTAAGCCGTGGTTACCCAGTGCTAACTGGAACATGCTACTATTGTCAAGCCGTGAATCACCCAGTGCTAAATGGAACATGCTACTTTTGGTAAGCCGTGATTCACTCAGTGCTAAATGGAACACGCTACAATAGTCAAGCCGTGATTCACTTAATGCTAAATGGAACACGCTACTATTGTTAAGCCGTGGTTACCCAGTGCTAACTGGAACATGCTACTATTGTCAAGCCGTGAATCACCCAGTGCTAAATGGAACATGCTACTTTTGGTAAGCCGTGATTCACCCAGTGCTAAATGGAAGACGCGACTATTGTCAAGCCGTGATTCACTCAGTGCTAAATGGAACACGCTACAATAGTCAAGCCATGATTCACTCAGTGCTAAATGGAACACGCTACTATTGTCAAGCCGCGATTCACTCAGTACTAAATGGAACACGCTACTTTTGTCTAGCTGTGATTCACTCAGTACTAAATGGAACACGCTACTATTGTCTAGCTGTGATTCACTCAGTGCTAAATGGAACAGGCTACTATTGTCTAGCTATGATTCACTCAGTACCTGCAGTCGCACATTCAAGGTATAGCCGATGTACCTCTGGCCCTAACACCATAGTGTTTGAGTCAGAGCAACCTCGGGCTAGCCCAGACCGGTGTTAGAACCCGGGGGTCAGAGCAAACTGGGGCTAGCCATGACCGGGGGTGAGAGCAAACTCGGGCTAGCCCAGACCGGGGTTAGAACCCGGGGGTCAGAGCAAACTGGTGCTAGCCCAGACCGGGGTTAGAACCCGGGGGTCAGAGCAAACTGGGGCTAGCCCAGACCGGGGTTACAACCCGGGGTTCAGAGCAAACTGGGGCTAGCCTAGACCGGGTTTAGAACCCGGGGGTCAGAGCAAACTCGGGCTAGCCCAGACCGGGTATAGAACCCGGGGGTCAGAGCAAACTGCTGCTAGCCCAGACCGGGGTTAGAACCCGGGGGTCAGAGCAAACTGGTGCTAGCCAAGACCGGGGTTAGAACCCGGGGGTCAGAGCAAACTGGGGCTAGCCAAGACCGGGGTTAGAACCCGGGGAGATTCTGAACTTTAGATGGACCCTCTATCGACTGAACAACAATTTCCATATACACAAATACAGCTGCGATCGATCATTCCTTTCTCCCAAAGACAGTACTATGAACAGACCAGGTTCTTCTGGTATCCCGTTGCCAATTCGTATCCCATTTCAAAGGCACTACTATCACGGAAGACGAAATTTGAAAACTAGTAAAACCGTTATTCGAAAACCGGGACCATCCGAACACAAGTGAGATGCTCTACCGATAAAATGGGTCGGTATTAATGATACCGCTCTCGTGCTCAAGCACGGGCTTTGCTGTAAACTTGAATTGGTCTGGTTATAACTTACAAAGGAAATAGCAATGATTTAGTAAAACATTGAACAAAACTGTTTCCAAAGTTTGTATTTTACATGACATTGTGTACATCATGTTAATCGTTAAGCATGATTCTGAGTGACAATAAAGTTGGTTTGACCACAGAATCCATGCCTGTGCACAGTAACGGTTTCATGAATGCGAACATCGGTTACGGGCAACTAATAATGGTAACATCATGAATACGGACATCGGTTACGGACGACCCATAATGGTGACATCATGAATACGGACATCGGTCACGGACGACCCATAATGGTGACATCATGAATACGGACATCGGTCACGGGCGACCGATAATGGTGACATCATGAATACGGACATTGGTCACGGGCGACCGATAATGGTGACATCATGAATACGGACATCGGTCACGGGCGACCCAATGGTGACATCATGAATACGGACATCGGTCACGGGCGACCGATAATGGTGACATCATGAATACGGACATCGGTCACGGGCGACCGATAATGGTGACATCATGAATACGGACATCGGTCACGGGCGACCGATAATGGTGACATCATGAATACGGACATCGGTTACGGACAAGCAATAATGGTGACATCATGAATACGGACATCGGTTACGGACAACCGATAATGGTGACATCATGAATACGGACATCGGTCACGGGCGACCAATAATGGTGACATCATGAATACGGACATCGGTCACGGACAACCGATAATGGTGACATCATGAATACGGACATCGGTCACGAGCGACCGATAATGGTGAAATCATGAATACGGACATCGGTTACGGACAAGCAATAATGGTGACATCATGAATACGGACATCGGTTACGGACAACCGATAATGGTGACATTATGAATACGGACATCGGTTACGAGCGAACAATCATGGCGACATCATGAATACGGACACCATGGAATATCTTCGCTGCCAACTGAGGGCATACTACTGTATACGCAGTCAACATTACTTTTGCGCAGAAACGTTAACCCACTATATAAACATAACCAGCAGAATTGTTTTTCATAAAAGTATGAAAGAAATTGTTCTCGAGATGTAGCACGTGGTTCACTTAAGACGTCATAGATCCAGGTTGTCTTGTCGTTCCGCTTCGAATAAGATTGAGAACACCCTTGCGTCAAACGCGCAAAAGACTAATTATGATATTTTGCGCCAATGTTATTCAAGCTGGGCTGTTCCGCCAATGTCGTTTAAATGAGGACGCAAATACAAATGAAGATATAAATAAACTACTTACCGGAAAAAATCTAATCTAATCAAGCAATTGCTCTTAAAGAGTAAAAATGTAAATATATGGATTTTGAAATTTTTTTTTTAACTTTCGTAGTACTAGGAAAGTTAAAAATGACTTTCAATCCTTGTCAAAATTATATGTATCACGAAACATTTTGGAGTTACACATCCTAAAGTCAAAACAGAAATAATCAGCAATAGATGAATATATTGATAAATATATATGCATCACAAACGGTGCTACATGGATGTGGCTAAGGTCGGTATGATGCGTGTGGTCATGTTCAACATCAACAAGCAAATAGTTTTTGTTTACTTTCGGTAATAAACAATATATCTCCACCTACATTCCTGTAGCCACCCGCCGCCACATTCAGCATTATTGGTATTTAAAATGGTTGGATTTGTTTCGTAACTCGGGTGATTCCTCAGGTAAACAATGCTTGACCGAACCCACCTGAGCTAATCGGCTAATATCACGCCTGTTTGTGTATTCGGCAGTGCCGTTACCAGCTCTAGTCATGAATATTTCATGTGCAGCAACACTAAGCGGGGGGATGCTATAAAAGGCGGTCCGGGAACGGGTGGCGTCCACTTCATTCCGGAACATACCCAGGCTAACTACACGTGTTTTGTGGTGCAATATAGCGACGCACAATGACGGAAGAACTGGACCTCGTCAACAGAGACCCCAACAACATCAATGACCACCTCAAGGTAATTTTACATACTGAAACATATTTTTTCCACCAATTTATTTGCAATTTACCTTGAAAATTCATTAAAGGCCCAATATACGTAACTTCAGGAAATTTTCGGGATTCTGAAAAATTCTGAAAATAATCCAGTTGATAACCATGCAAAAAATAAGCCTAAAACGAAGTAAATCTGAGCGGTAACTAACAAGAAACTCTGGACAAAAAAAATCCAAAGAATTGAAAATAATTCAGGTGGGGCCCACTTCAACAACAAACCGAAGGTAGAAGACGGTTCGAAATGGACGCGTGTTTACAAATAACGTGTTTCAACTGCTGCTGTACTGGTAATCGCGAGAGAATTCATCTTGATTATTGCTGATATCAGTTAATCTTAGCTAAATCTATAAATATAATAAGTTATTAGGCTTGATTTTCGCTTCAAGTTTTACCGAAAGTTACGTATATTGGGCCTTCAATTTACTGAAGCTATAGGTGTTTATGCACAATCGAGCTCAGGAACAATTATAACCATCATATCAACGGACCCCTCCCTTTTTACGTCATAATGTTGTACTATTTAGTACATATATGTAATTACTTATTAAGTCATGGTCATTGGTGTGTGTGTTGGTTAAGTCAGCTGTAACATTTATATGTTGTCATTCTAGCTAAGTGTAATACATGGTTTGAATTGCTTCAGGTCGAACGTCATTTTTTTCTCCGCATAGTCGTCGGGGGAGTGAGGAAAAGGTTTCAACCGAAAAAAATTGTCAAAGTGTATTTAGGTTTATAAGGAAAATGTATGTTGTGTACACGTTTTAATTTCTAGTTATGGTTAATGAAAACAACTTAACATTCCCACCATGGTCACTGGGTAAATCAAACTTTCTTATAACTAAAATCATGTGACTTATTTAAAAAAAAAACCCAATTAACCATTAACAAATTAATTAGTGTAATTAATCGCCGGAACAAGAAGCATAGAACCCAACCTTCCCTACGACCACGTCGCCATGACTCTAAAAGTTATATAATTAATTTTACATTGATTGTATGCAGAATGCGGCTTTCTGATTGGTTGAGATTTTTTTTTCATACCTCTATGAAAACAAAAACCGAAAATTGCGCGGCAAATGGAAGCGGGTCCATACAGTTTGCAAACATCTTTTTTTTGCATACCCCAATGAAACTAAAAAAATTGTCATCAATGCTTAAATAAATCATGTTAACCGTCAATATTATATGTCGAACTATTTTAACTGCTCCCGGATGACACATTTCTTGGAGCTTGTTAATATAATAGTACCAATCGGGAACCGACGGCACTTTCCGTAAACGAGTATTTTCTCGATTACGGAAAGTGACGACGGTTCCCGATTGATACTAGGACTAGGTTCAGTTCTCTTTACTGATCGTACAGAGAGGCAAACGGGCCTCACATGAAGACGAATGCGATCATCAACGGGGTACGCACCGAAGATATCGTATTTGATAAAAGGTACCATATACATGTACTTCTAATGATAAAGGGTCAAACTAAAATTTTACAAATGTCAATACGTATATTTTAGTAATTTTCAAAAGAATTACATTTATATACAATAAAAATCACATTTTGATGTGCATTTCAAAGAATTAAAGTTATTTTAAATTTTGATCAATCAATCAATCAATCAATCAAGTGTTAAACATCTTACAACATATACATGTACATAAACATATTAAATATCGATCGTATTAGTAGGATAGACACTTCAGTGTATATAAGAACAATGTAAACTTAAAGATAAGGATATTGTTTGTGTTTAAACATGTTAAGTTTCTACGTTTTACCTACTGGTTTGCTAGAAGTCTGGGTGCAGTTTTGTCTACGCTATAGGTTTGAACTGATTAAACCTACCCATTTTACGAAAATTAACATACTTATTTGCATCAGCTATGAAAGACAAATGTAAATCGTCATGTATATCACATTTGAATAAACAAATTAAATTTAAATTCAATGTCACTTGATTTTACAGCGTTTTCAATGGATAAAATCACTCCGCCCATGTTCGATTCCCAAAGAAAGTGACCCCCATCTGAAACTACATAATAAACCCCTTTTTTCTGTATGTTTGACATATTTCACTAGTGGTAGGCTCATATTTGTGTGTTCTGTAACATACTTCCAGTTACATTTCCAGCATCAATTTTGCCGTCTGTCGCAACAATAATTTGTAACTTTTATTGTATTTTTGTCAATTTCACGACACTTAAATATATTCCCCGTTATTTTTTATACCGAGTCCCATGAATTACAGTGAGACCAATTTGCCATCTAGAAACTATAGGTGCACAGTTGGTCCACTTCTGGGACGCACACTCTTAAACTCCGTTTGGATTATTCATAGTCTTAACGGAAGTGGAACTCTTTCGCACTACGCTACCGTCTATTTCACTGTTAACAATTGTTCATTTCACTCACCTGACGATGCTCCTTAGCAACGCATGTTTATTGACTTATATAACAAGATGCTGTGCTTACTTTGATCTTATTAACAAATATTACGTTGTTGCTATGACTCCAAGATTCTAGAGGCACCCCAGGGATTTGGAAGATTCGGCCGAATCATTGCATTATTGATGAGTACCCAGTTTACTTACCGACATCTCCTAACAAACACATGTTTACGTGGTCGTTAGGACAACGAAACTGTTAGTGACGGTAAATAACGTTTCATCGTTTGACTTGGAAGATGAAACATTGATGAGCTCTGGCAGTTTCCCAATCAAATTTATTCTACCCGCGAATAGCTTGCTACAAAAGTTCCACTGGGTAACTCAAAACACGCAAGGTTGCCACAATATCATTGAAATTACGACTCCCGACAAGACTGCTTATATTTTGGTGTACTGGCGTCCTGTTGCAGAATACAAATAAAAGTTATCTAAATTAATCTAGGTGTTTTATTACCCCCCCCCCCCCCGAAAACGCACTACCTTTATCTATCAAATTTCGCGTGCTCAATTGGAGTGATCACAGATTTGTATTCCCAGAGTACGTCCTTTTCTGTGAATGTGTTCATTAGTCAGAATTTGTAGTCTAATAATTTAGACGTATTTTTATTTGTATCTTTGATACACAGTGGATTTGGGCTCACGTTATCTAACTTATACAAAGCCCTTTGTAATAGAAGCATTGTTTTTCTCCATCTCCAAATTGTTTAGCCTAACGTGTGAAAGGTATAGTAGACTCCGTGCGTCAAGCTCAACGTCACCGTATACAGGTCTGTGACGAACCAGCTATAACGTCAATCTCAACGTCACCGTATACAGGTCTGTGACGAACCAGCTATAACGTCAATCTCAACGTCACCGTATACTGGTGTGTGACGAACCAGCTAAACGTCAATCTCAACGTCACCGTATACAGGTCTGTGACGAACCAGCTATAACGTCAATCTTAACGTCACCGTATACAGGTCTGTGACGAACCAGCTATAACGTCAATCTCAACGTCACCGTATACAGGTCTGTGACGAACCAGCTATAACGTCAATCTCAACGTCACCGTATACAGGTCTGTGACGAACCAGCTATAACGTCAATCTCAACGTCACCGTATACAGGTCTGTGACGAACCAGCTATAACGTCAATCTCAACGTCACCGTATACAGGTCTGTGACGAACCAGCTATAACGTCAAGCTCAACGTCACCGTATACAGGTCTGTGACGAACCAGCTATAACGTCAATCTCAACGTCACCGTATACAGGTCTGTGACGAACCAGCTATAACGTCAATCTCAACGTCACCGTATACAGGTCTGTGACGAACCAGCTATAACGTCAATCTCAACGTCACCGTATACAGGTCTGTGACGAACCAGCTATAACGTCAATCTTAACGTCACCGTATACAGGTCTGTGACGAACCAACTATAGCGTATAGTGACGTGGCCCCCTGTATATCATAAACAAAAATAATTTGGAAAATGGAGTGAAATTCCCTTAACTTTTACTTTTATCGGAGATATCTTATTGACAATACGTTGTATTCTTGTACGGAAGCAAAAGAAACAAACGAATATTATCTATTGCATTTGTAGCCCCGTCCACAACTTCGTTTATACAACTTCCATTCCCCTCCCACCCTCATTTCATATCTCTTTCCTATCCCCTCGTATTACTTTTGTAATAAGTTACTGTTTCATATGTACATTTATTAATGTTTCTTTTTTTTTTTTTTGGAATTCAGTATTTGCCATCGTGTCTATTATAACTTATGTTCGGGCCCTAGTTCTTTGTAGTCTGTTATGCATCAATTCAATTTGGGATGAAATAAAACTATATTAAAAAACAAAATTTGCATAAATGCTAATCTTCCGCTCTTTTTTCAACAGCAATAAAGTTTGGGAACACTTTGGCCGTCTAATCTGATTCATTACGTTTACTTTCAGGTTACGTTTGAAGACATTTTGGCGGAACCAGAGGGCGCTCACAGTCTTGACTGCGTTTGGAAATGCTCATACAGATGCTTCGTATGCTGGAAGGACCTCTGCTATTATATTATGACGACAATGTGTGCGATCTGTATAGCCGCCGAATGGGGCTGTGAATTCGCCTACGTATCGTTTGTCCATATATGGTATGTGACACCGATGTTTAAACTTCTCGAGATTAACTGTGCGTGCATGCAGAAGCTTTACGGTATGTGCATCCACTGCTGTATGGATCCATTCTGTGAGGCCATGAGCATTATATTCACGCCATTCAAACGCTAAAAGGATCGTGGTCACCTTAGCAAGAAATACCTCGACTACATCACCACTTCCGATCCGGGCATCACAACTTCCGGATTGTTTTGTAAAAACAAATATCCAGGCCACTTAAACTACGGAGGAGGGAGGCTTTCTTGATCACAGGAAAGCAATGCTGGTTTATTGGTTTCATGCAACGAAACATTGCCTGATAAAAAATCTAATGGAAAACTAAAGAAAAACAATTTAATAAAATCGCCGATTTTAATTAGTTTCAAATAGATTTTAATGCTGAATATAATATATAGACATGAAAGGAAGAAACGTTATTTTAATTAAATCCGATCTTTATTAGAGTGTACTGGGCCATCCTTCTGAATAAAACCAGCGAGTACGTATTTTGTGTGAATGTGAACTTGATGTTGAATCAGTTATTTCTGAAACATGTTTATCATAAATCATTAGCGTATTTTTTTTCTCTTCAAACATTTAAGAAAAAATATTTTTTGAAAATTTTGAATTTGGGACTCAATGTAACTCTCTAATGGGAACAATACATCAGCTCTCTTTAGCTCCCGTGTTTAAAGTTTCTGATATTATATTATTTATAGCCGGTAAAACCGCGTCCTCGGAATTCCAGGCGATTAACGTATATCCATAATACATTCCCCGGAATTTTGAGGATGGTGTGCCTGTGCCTATATTTAGCTCTTACACAGGTGATATTGACATAATAAAATCAATACCAAACATATAGACATTGTCAATATTGGTTCAGTGTCATATATTCGAGTTGGCTAATTTGACCAGGTCATCACGACTGGGCGTTCATTTATCTGACTAATTATATACGTAAGAGATATTTTCGGACTTGTGACCAATGAATACTTTATATACCATTAATTATATTAATTTTAACGTTACATGAAATCTCCCAGGAGAATTTTAATATGAAGATTTTAGGCGGTATATTTTACAATCATGATAAAGTGTTTCCTACTATGATAATGTGGTAATACATGTACTGTCGTGATCAATCTGTAAATATTATATCCTATACTTGTGATAGTTCGCGTTGTTATATTTGTATCAGTTTGCATACATGTAAGTTAAAAGATAAAATTATTACTGTGAAATTGCCTTGCTCTCAAATAAAATGCATATTCAGTCAAATTAGTCACATGTATTTTCGTCTTTCATTACGTCATTAGTTCTGGTTATGTCTGATATGTTACTTAATTTCCTGATATTGTGAACACGTATCAAACACATTTTTTATCGGCAATAATTTTGTAAAATATTTGTAAAAAGAAATCCATACCTTGTGGGACAATAAACGGAGCAAAACTTAAACGAATTTGGGTAATTAACTTCCAATAGAGCTAGACAGGGAATCGAACTGGGACTAAACTGTTCTTCTAACCAAATCGAGAATAAGCAGTGGTCACTCTTAACACTGATTACAAACGACAGTGGAGAAAATGACCAGTGGCCGAGGTAGGTTTTCTATATTTTGCATCATCAGTAATATCAAATATATTTCACTTATGAGTCTAATATTTTAATATTTTGCTCTTGAAATATATTTGGCATCAATAAAGACATGTTTGTCTATCGGGAACCTTCGGCAATCTCCGTAATCGTTATTATTTTCTCCCTTACGGAACAGATATTTCCCATTTGTTCACATTTGTTGTGATAATTTAATAGAAGCTTTTATTGGTGAGTTTATACCCAATATCTAAGACGCCCAATACTAACAACAAATACACCTTGTTCTGATTGTATATAGACACGTCCCTGACTAGATATACAATATCTTAGACGCTCAATACTGACATCAAACACACCATATTCTTGTGGTTAATAAAAGACATATAGACACGTCTCCAACTATATACAATAAAGAAAAGGAAAGTACTGCATTTTTAACGTGTTATGATAAAAAAAAATCGTGTAAAAAACAAGATTATCATGTCTGAAAACTATGAAATTCAATATTAATCGGGGATAAAATCATTATGTTGTTAAAATGAAATGAGATTGTCAAAAAACAAAACCCGCTGAATCGTTTGCCTCTCGAAACACGATCATACGAGACTCAACTAATCAGATTGACTTGTTATGATCTTAGCTTACCGTACCTGAAGCTGTGGACACAGGGACATTTTAATTCGTCAGAAGAATTTTCGAGTCGCGTACACCGATAATAAATTAATATGTGCCGTATGACTTATAATAGCGGACATGTTGATGTTATCAGTAAGTTGAAAGAGGGCAGGATCGTGTCGAACAAATACTAAATGAGATATCGTGTTAGATTTATTGATTTGAACATTTCTTAACTTAATACGGTACCTACCAGTATATGGTGCTATCTCTCCGGGACTCCTTGTGATTTATTAGTCGTATGAGGTTTAATCAATTCAACAACGTTAATGCATGTATAAACAGCAGGGTCAAAGGGCAGTGCCATTAAAAGTGAAGATCTGTACGCACGGCTAGGGCCCGAATGGTACGCCGTAGCGACCGTGAGGGATCCAGTCTGTCGGAAAGGCTGGGAACAAATGGTACGCCGTAGCGACCGTGAGGGATCCAGTCTGTCGGAAAAGTTGGGACCCAATGGTACGCCGTAACGACCGTGAGGGATCCAGTCTGTCAGAAAGGCGTGAGGGATCCAGTCTGTCGGAAATCTGGGACGCAATGATACACCGTAGCGACCGTTAGGGATCCAGTCTGTCGGAAAGGCTGGGAACAAATGGTACGCCGTAGCGACCGTGAGGGATCCAGTCTGTCTAAAAGACTGGGACCAAATGTTACGCCGTAGCGACCGTGAGGGATCCAGTCTGTCTAAAAGACTGGGACCAAATGTTACGCCGTAGCGATCGTGAGGGATCCAGTCTGTCTGAAAGGCTGGGACCCAAATGTTACGCCGTAGCGACCTTGAGGGATCCAGTCTGTCTAAAAGACTGGGACCAAATGGTACGTCGTAGCGACCGTGAGGGATCTAGGCTGTCGGAAAGGCTGGGACCAAATGTTACCCCGTAACGACCGTGAGGGATCCAGTCTGTCTGAAAGACTGGGACCCCCAATGGTACGCCGTAGAGACCGTGAGGGATCCAGTCTGTCTGAAAGACTGGGACCCCCAATGGTACGCCGTAGAGACCATGAGGGATCCAGTCTGTCGGAAAGGCTGGGACCAAATGTTACGTCGTAGCGACCGTGAGGGATCCAGTCTTTTTCTGAAAGACTGGGAGGGACCCCCAATGGTACGCCGTAGCGACCGCGAGGGATCCAGTCTGTCGGAACGACAGGGACCCAAATGGTACGCCGTAGCAACCGTTAGGGATCCAGGCTGTCGGAAAGGCTGGGAACAAATGTTACGCCGTAGCGACCATGAGGGATCCAGTATGTCTGAAAGACTGGGACCCCAATGGTACGGCTAGCGACTGCGAGGGATCCAGTCTGTCTGAAAGACTGGGACCCCCAACGGTACGCCGTAGAGACCATGAGGGATCCAGTCTGTCGGAAAGGCTGGGACCAAATGTTACGTCGTAGCGACCGTGAGGGATCCAGTCTTTTTCTGAAAGACTGGGAGGGACCCCCAATGGTACGCCGTAGCGACCGCGAGGGATCCAGTCTGTCGGAACGACAGGGACCCAAATGGTACGCCGTAGCAACCGTTAGGGATCCAGGCTGTCGGAAAGGCTGGGAACAAATGTTACGCCGTAGCGACCATGAGGGATCCAGTATGTCTGAAAGACTGGGACCCCAATGGTACGGCTAGCGACTGCGAGGGATCCAGTCTGTCGGAAAGGCTTGGACCCAAATGGTACGTCGTAGCGACCGTGAGGGATCCAGTCTGTCGCAAAGGCTTGGACCCAAATGGTACGCCGTAGCGACCTTGAGGATTGGACATCAACGTATTACCACATGGAAGAAAAGGTAATTAATATCTGGGTTATAGTCATCATCAAAGACTAGGTACATGTAGATTGTAAAATTGAAGCTCCAAGTAAACGTGTCACAATATAAAAAAAACAATTTTTAAATTACCCTAAAGTATGTATCTCGCTAAAGATTTCTTGGTCAGAAAAGGGTTTAAATAATAATAATAATAATAAATCGATGTTCTTTTATACCACTTTATCAAAACCTTTATATAGGTCGTCTTAAAGCGATTCACAAATTATCATTAAGGCCTTAGCAACAAGCCAATATCGTTCTCGTCTCTCTGAGGAGCATACAACCGGTGCTGCCATTTCGGCGCTCACAGTTAGCATTCTACAGTTTCTAGCATTGCACAACCACGTACTCATTTACAGCTGAGTAGACTGGAACAAGCAAAGTGAAGGATACAACACTAGTGCCGTGACCGGGACTCGAACTCGCAACCCTTTGATCACGAGCTCGGCATCCTACCACTAGACCATCGTGCCTCCTAAAAATTATAAAGCATACCAAACCAAACAAGCCAGCCTGCTAATGGTTACACACCTTCAGTCCTTTATCAAGTACCAAACCAAACAATCCAACCTGCTTATGGTAACACACCTTCAGTCCTTTATCAAGTACCAAATAATCCATCCTGCTAATGGTAACACACCTTCAACCCTTTATCAAGTACCAAACCAAACAATCCAGCCTGCTAATGGTAACACACCTTCAGTCCTTTATCAAGTACCAAACCAAACAATCCAGCCTGCTAATGGTAACCCATCATCAGCCCTTTATCAAGTACCAAACCAAACAATCCATCCTGCTAATGGTAACACACCTTCAATCCTTTATCAAGTACCAAACAATCCATCCTGCTAATGGTAACACACCTTCAATCCTTTATCAAGTACCAAACAATCCATCCTGCTAATGGTAACACACCTTCAATCCTTTATCAAGTACCAAACAATCCAGCCTGCTAATGGTGACACATCATCAGCCCTTTATCAGGTACCAAACAATCCAGCCTGCTAATGGTGACACATCATCAGCCCTTTATCAGGTACCAAACAATCCATCCTGCTAATGGTAACACATCATCAGCCCTTTATCAAGTACCAAACAAGCCATCCTGCTAATGGTAACACATCATCAACCCTTTATCAGGTACCAAACCAAACAATCCAGCCTGCTAATGGTGACACATCATCAACCCTTTATCAAGTACCAAACCAAACAATCCATCCTGCTAATGGTAACACACCTTCAGTCCTTTATCAAGTACCAAACCAAACAATCCATCCTACTAATGGAAACACATCTTCAACCCTTTATCAAGTACCAAACCAAACAATCCAGCCTGCTAATGGTAACACATCATCAACCCTTTATCAAGTACCAAACCAAACAATCCATCCTGCTAATGGTAACACACCTTCAACCCTTTATCAAGTACCAAACCAAACAATCCATCCTGCTAATGGTAACACACCTTCAGTCCTTTATCAGGTACCAAACCAAACAATCCATCCTGCTAATGGTAACACACCTTCAACCCTTTATCAAGTACCAAACCAAACAATCCATCCTGCTAATGGTTACACACCTTCAACCCTTTATCAAGTACCAAACCAAACAATCCATCCTGCTAATGGTAACACACCTTCAACCCTTTATCAGGTACCAAACCAAACAATCCAGCCTGCTAATGGTGACACATCATCAACCCTTTATCAGGTACCAAACCAAACAATCCAGCCTGCTAATGGTAACTCACTTTCAACCCTTTATCAGGTACCAAACCAAACAATCCAGCCTGCTAATGGTAACACACCTTCAACCCTTTATCAAGTACCAAACAATCCATCCTGCTAATGGTAACACACCTTCAACCCTTTATCAATTACCAAACAATCCAGCCTGCTAATGGTAACTCACTTTCAACCCTTTATCAAGTACCAAACCAAACAATCCATCCTGCTAATGGTGACACATCATCAACCCTTTATCAGGTACCAAACCAAACAATCCAGCCTGCTAATGGCAACTCACTTTCAACCCTTTATCAGGTACCAAACCAAACAATCCAGCCTGCTAATGGTAACACACCTTCAACCCTTTATCAAGTACCAAACAATCCATCCTGCTAATGGTAACACACCTTCAACCCTTTATCAAGTACCAAACAATCCAGCCTGCTAATGGTAACTCACTTTCAACCCTTTATCAAGTACCAAACCAAACAATCCATCCTGCTAATGGTAACACACCTTCAACCCTTTATCAGGTACCAAACCAAACAATCCATCCTGCTAATGGTAACACACCTTCAGCCCTCTATCAAGTACCAAACAATCCATCCTGCTAATGGTAACACACCTTCAGCCCTTTATCAAGTACCAAACAATCCATCCTGCGAATGGTAACACACCTTCAGCCCTTTATCAAGTACCAAACCAAACAATCCATCCTGCTAATGGTAACTCACTTTCAACCCTTTATCAGGTACCAAACCAAACAATCCAGCCTGCTAATGGTAACACACCTTCAACCCTTTATCAAGTACCAAACCAAACAATCCAGCCTGCTAATGGTAACACACCTTCAACCCTTTATCAGGTACCAAACCAAACAATCCATCCTGCTAATGGTAACACACCTTCAGCCCTTTATCAAGTACCAAACCAAACAATCCAGCCTGCTAATGGTAACTCACTTTCAACCCTTTATCAAGTACCAAACCAAACAATCCAGCCTGCTAATGGTAACACACCTTCAACCCTTTATCAAGTACCAAACCAAACAATCCAGCCTGCTAATGGTAACACATCATCAACCCTTTATCAAGTACCAAACCAAACAATCCATCCTGCTAATGGTAACACACCTTCAACCCTTTATCAAGTACCAAACCAAACAATCCAGCCTGCTAATGGTAACACACCTTCAGTCCTTTATCAGGTACCAAACCAAACAATCCATCCTGCTAATGGTAACACACCTTCAACCCTTTATCAAGTACCAAACCAAACAATCCATCCTGCTAATGGTTACACACCTTCAACCCTTAACAAGTACCAAACCAAACAATCCATCCTGCTAATGGTAACACACCTTCAACCCTTTATCAAGTACCAAACCAAACAATCCAGCCTGCTAATGGTGACACATCATCAACCCTTTATCAGGTACCAAACCAAACAATCCAGCCTGCTAATGGTAACTCACTTTCAACCCTTTATCAGGTACCAAACCAAACAATCCATCCTGCTAATGGTAACACACCTTCAACCCTTTATCAAGTACCAAACAATCCAGCCTGCTAATGGTAACTCACTTTCAACCCTTTATCAAGTACCAAACCAAACAATCCATCCTGCTAATGGTGACACATCATCAACCCTTTATCAGGTACCAAACCAAACAATCCAGCCTGCTAATGGTAACTCACTTTCAACCCTTTATCAGGTACCAAACCAAACAATCCAGCCTGCTAATGGTAACACACCTTCAACCCTTTATCAAGTACCAAACAATCCATCCTGCTAATGGTAACACACCTTCAACCCTTTATCAAGTACCAAACAATCCATCCTGCTAATGGTAACACACCTTCAACCCTTTATCAGGTACCAAACCAAACAATCCATCCTGCTAATGGTAACACACCTTCAGCCCTTTATCAAGTACCAAACAATCCATCCTGCTAATGGTAACACACCTTCAGCCTTTTATCAAGTACCAAACAATCCATCCTGCGAATGGTAACACACCTTCAGCCCTTTATCAAGTACCAAACCAAACAATCCATCCTGCTAATGGTTACTCACTTTCAACCCTTTATCAGGTACCAAACCAAACAATCCAGCCTGCTAATGGTAACACACCTTCAACCCTTTATCAAGTACCAAACCAAACAATCCAGCCTGCTAATGGTAACACACCTTCAACCCTTTATCAGGTACCAAACCAAACAATCCATCCTGCTAATGGTAACACACCTTCAGCCCTTTATCAAGTACCAAACCAAACAATCCAGCCTGCTAATGGTAACTCACTTTCAACCCTTTATCAAGTACCAAACCAAACAATCCAGCCTGCTAATGGTAACACACCTTCAACCCTTTATCAAGTACCAAACCAAACAATCCAGCCTGCTAATGGTAACTCACCTTCAACCCTTTATCAGGTACCAAACCAAACAATCCAGCCTGCTAATGGTAACACATCATCAACCCTTTATCAAGTACCAAACCAAACAATCCAGCCTGCTAATGGTAACACATCTTCAGCCCTTTATCAGGTACCAAACCAAACAATCCAGCCTGATAATGGTAACACACCTTCAACCCTTTATCAGGTACCAAACCAAACAATCCATCCTGCTAATGGTAACACACCTTCAGCCCTTTATCAAGTACCAAACCAATCAATCCAGCCTGCTAATGGTAACTCACTTTCAACCCTTTATCAAGTACCAAACCAATCAATCCAGCCTGCTAATGGTAACACACCTTCAACCCTTTATCAAGTACCAAACCAAACAATCCAGCCTGCTAATGGTAACACACCTTCAACCCTTTATCAAGTACCAAACCAAACAATCCAGCCTGCTAATGGTAACACATCATCAGCCCTTTATCAAGTACCAAACCAAACAATCCAGCCTGCTAATGGTAACTCACTTTCAACCCTTTATCAAGTACCAAACCAAACAATCCAGCCTGCTAATGGTAACACACCTTCAACCCTTTATCAAGTACCAAACCAAACAATCCAGCCTGCTAATGGTAACACATCATCAACCCTTTATCAAGTACCAAACCAAACAATCCATCCTGCTAATGGTAACACACCTTCAACCCTTTATCAAGTACCAAACCAAACAATCCATCCTGCTAATGGTAACACACCTTCAGTCCTTTATCAGGTACCAAACCAAACAATCCATCCTGCTAATGGTAACACACCTTCAACCCTTTATCAAGTACCAAACCAAACAATCCATCCTGCTTATGGTTACACACCTTCAACCCTTTATCAAGTACCAAACCAAACAATCCATCCTGCTAATGGTAACACACCTTCAACCCTTTATCAAGTACCAAACCAAACAATCCAGCCTGCTAATGGTGACACATCATCAACCCTTTATCAGGTACCAAACCAAACAATCCAGCCTGCTAATGGTAACTCACTTTCAACCCTTTATCAGGTACCAAACCAAACAATCCATCCTGCTAATGGTAACACACCTTCAACCCTTTATCAAGTACCAAACAATCCAGCCTGCTAATGGTAACTCACTTTCAACCCTTTATCAAGTACCAAACCAAACAATCCATCCTGCTAATGGTGACACATCATCAACCCTTTATCAGGTACCAAACCAAACAATCCAGCCTGCTAATGGTAACTCACTTTCAACCCTTTATCAGGTACCAAACCAAACAATCCAGCCTGCTAATGGTAACACACCTTCAACCCTTTATCAAGTACCAAACAATCCATCCTGCTAATGGTAACACACCTTCAACCCTTTATCAAGTACCAAACAATCCATCCTGCTAATGGTAACACACCTTCAACCCTTTATCAGGTACCAAACCAAACAATCCATCCTGCTAATGGTAACACACCTTCAGCCCTTTATCAAGTACCAAACAATCCATCCTGCTAATGGTAACACACCTTCAGCCTTTTATCAAGTACCAAACAATCCATCCTGCGAATGGTAACACACCTTCAGCCCTTTATCAAGTACCAAACCAAACAATCCATCCTGCTAATGGTTACTCACTTTCAACCCTTTATCAGGTACCAAACCAAACAATCCAGCCTGCTAATGGTAACACACCTTCAACCCTTTATCAAGTACCAAACCAAACAATCCAGCCTGCTAATGGTAACACACCTTCAACCCTTTATCAGGTACCAAACCAAACAATCCAGCCTGCTAATGGTAACACATCTTCAGCCCTTTATCAGGTACCAAACCAAACAATCCAGCCTGATAATGGTAACACACCTTCAACCCTTTATCAAGTACCAAACCAAACAATCCATCCTGCTAATGGTAACACACCTTCAGCCCTTTATCAAGTACCAAACCAATCAATCCAGCCTGCTAATGGTAACTCACTTTCAACCCTTTATCAAGTACCAAACCAATCAATCCAGCCTGCTAATGGTAACACACCTTCAACCCTTTATCAAGTACCAAACCAAACAATCCAGCCTGCTAATGGTAACACACCTTCAACCCTTTATCAAGTACCAAACCAAACAATCCAGCCTGCTAATGGTAACACATCATCAGCCCTTTATCAAGTACTAAACCAAACAATCCAGCCTGCTAATGGTAACACACCTTCAGTCCTTTATCAAGTACCAAACCAAACGATCCATCCTGCTAATGGTAACACACCTTCAACCCTTTATCAGGTACCAAACCAAACAATCCAGCCTGCTAATGGTAACACACCTTCAACCCTTTATCAAGTACCAAACCAAACGATCCATCCTGCTAATGGTAACACACCTTCAACCCTTTATCAGGTACCAAACCAAACAATCCAGCCTGCTAATGGTGACACATCATCAGTCCTTTATCAAGTACCAAACCAAACAATCCAGCCTGCTAATGGTAACACATCATCAGTCCTTTATCAAGTACCAAACAATCCATCCTGCTAATGGTAACACACCTTCAACCCTTTATCAAGTACCAAACAATCCATCCTGCTAATGGTAACACACCTTCAACCCTTTATCAAGTACCAAACAATCCATCCTGCTAATGGTAACACACCTTCAACCCTTTATCAAGTACCAAACCAAACAATCCAGTCTGCTAATGGTAACTCACCTTCAACCCTTTATCAGGTACCAAACCAAACAATCCAGCCTGCTAATGGTAACACACCTTCAACCCTTTATCAGGTACCAAACCAAACAATTCAGCCTGCTAATGGTAACTCACCTTCAGCCCTTTATCAGGTACCAAACCAAACAATCCAGCCTGATAATGGTAACACACCTTCAGCCCTTTATCAGGTACCAAACCAAACAATCCAGCCTGATAATGGTAACACACCTTCAGCCCTTTATCAGGTACCAAACCAAACAATCCATCCTGCTAATGGTAACACATCTTCAGCCCTTTATTCAAATACCAAACCAAACAATCCAGCCTGCTAATGGTAACACACCGTCAACCCTTTATCAGGTGCAAGGCGTGCCACCTCGGGACATCGATGTATATGATAATAATAAAGATTTAGAAGGATTTCCGATTGTCGGGAAACATCACGCCAGGGGACATCATACGTTACGAAAGTTTTTTTTTTAAACCACGAACATCACATTAACATAAGAACTCGAAAATACCATTTCTCATTCATATCTTTATTCCTCCATATAATTGAATAGTTACATTTTTGTAATGAACAATAAGTGAGTAAGAAATCAAATAAATGCACAAAAGATATCCATGTGGCATAATACCATAAGTAGAAAAACAATTATTGACAAATAAATGTGCGGAAGATAAAGTTCATCAGAGAAAATGTTCTACATTACAAAACACTAACTTTCTACAGCATAGAGTTTATGCTTAGGATTGCAAACAAGTTATTGAAATGTGAACTTTGACACTTTGACAATGAGCGAAAAGTAATCAATTTAAACGATATAAGGTGTTTTTCGTCAGTAAACATCTGTTGGAGTTCTAGAGGAAGAGTCCCTAGCAAAGTAGTAATAAAGCCTTCACGTCATATACATAAACAACGACTGGATAGTCATTCACAATTTTAGTAAATAAAACATCCCGTAAATCTACAATTTCGGGATGGCGACAATCAGTGCAACAGTGTGCTAAAGCATATTCAGCATAACAATTACATTTTAAACATAAAAGTTCACAGTCCGGACTAATTGTCCATAACTTTGCAACTTTCTGGCAAATTAAGCCAACTCGAATATTAGAAAACTTCCATAAGAAGTAAAGTGGCGAGGGAACCAGAGAAGTCTGAAGAATTTTGAAACGACTAAAATCACCGGAGGTACTCAAGCAATTTTTTTTCAATTATCCTCCTCCTTACTCAAAATTGATTGTAACCTAAAAGATACCAAAGATATAAGAAATACCTATCCGGACTACGTAAGTCTTATGCAGCATAATTTCATTCCAATTTTCAGACATAAAAGTGTCAATAAGATTATGAACATTTGAAAATGTAATATATTGGTTGGTGATGAATTTGTTTTTCTGTTGATTTATGTGGTAACTATCACAGGGACATGCGAGTTTGTTTTGGACCTAAACTGAGAGCAATTTTACACTTTGGAGGGTAGATCAATTTTCAATAAAAAGGCTTTATGATCATTGAAGGAGGGAGGGGGTAATTTTTATCGAAAATTGATCTAGTGGGGCGCAAATTACTCTAAACAGCCTAGCTTAGGTCCCAAACTAGTTGTAACAAATTCGCAGGTCCCTGTGGTAATCATTTTATGGTTCGTGCACGACAAGGTGATAGTAGGAGTATTTTCTATGTTAACCTGTGGAGTGATTGATTATAGCCAAGTGATCCTACATATAATCACCGCTCAGACTCGGAGGATATAAATATTTCTGTTTCCGTCATAAAGTGGACAATACAGGACTAGTGTACGCTTCTTAAAGGATTTCAACGCTTATTTACCATTTATTGCCGAGTAAAACACTCGCACCAAAGGCGGTTTATGAGTGTTCATCCCCCAGGGACTATATTGGGCCTACACCGGTATACGTGCAAGGTTGACATCCTCCCAGAAAAGTCAATATAGGGAGTAGGCATGGTCTCCCCCAAACAGGACCGCGACCCTAACGGAATCAACGTACATTTACAGGTAAAGTACAACTACAGGTGTTGTTTGTTTTATGTCATTTCTTTAATTGATTGTTTAAGGTTTCCTGAACATTTATATTACAAATATTAACAAAAGTAAGAAGTTTAATTGACATTTTTAAAACAAGACAATGCCTAATGGCGGTTCTTACATTTTAAAACAATATAATCCCTGATTGAGGATCGTGGGTAGCTTGATAAGTCTTTTCCATTGATGCATTATTTTTGCTGTTATTTGGTAACATAACTTAAATCTATCCAAATGTGTATTGCCATACAATGAAATTGGTAAGATGTTTTTTTTTTTCAAAAACTCACAATCGAAGGCTTATATTATCGAATTTGAGATCAAATACGTTGACCCCAGCACTCTTGTTTTGCCGAGCGTATGTGCCTGTATGAGTGTAGAACACAGGTGAAGTTTATAAACCAAGTTCAAGTTTTTAATTGATCTTGAGTGTAAAAGTTAAAACATTTTCAACAATATCAGCATACATGTATACAATTCTGTACATCATTACAAGTTATTACACATATAATTGTTTTTTTTTTAAATAGTATCTTTTCAAACCATGGCATTTAAACATAAAATGTTACTCATCTTCTACATCATCTGAATTACAAATTGTACAAACTCTGTATATTTTGGTAGCGACCCATTTCAACATTCAGATTATGTGACGATAATCTAATTTTTGTGATATCTTTAAAAAAATCCCTTAGTATTGGTTTTCTCAGGTAACACTGCAAATCACAATCGATGTTACGATGAGAATAAATAAATTCTTTTGAAGATGTTCTAATTTTTTCTTTGTCTTGTCTAAAAATATCAAAATCTTTCTCTAATTACATTAACATAGGTAGCTTCACTATTTTCTGTCTCCCAAATATAGCCTAACCCTAGACTGTATAATTCGGTTTTGATGTTCAAAACCCATTATCTTTATTCACTAATTAAGCGAAGCTCGATGATGATATGTTTGGTCGAGGTTAATAAAAAACTTGTCGCCTCATGATTGGTGACGGCTGGTCATGGGATACATGTAGTTAAAGTCAGAAGATCTACTGACTTGCTCGGTCATATCCGTGAGTTACGGAAACTTCCGAGGGAGCTTTGATATATCAATTAGTGTGTTAGGGAGGCGTGATGCTATAGACTAAAGCTTGACTGATAACTAACCAAACAATGATCTACATGTTACTGTTTTGTCCTCTTAGGCTGACTTCGAGGATGTGTTCGCAGAGAGTGACGGCACCCAAAGTTTCGATTGTGTGTGGGAAACTTCTCAGCAGTGCTTTTGGTGCAGTAAGAATTGTTGTTACAACTTCCTGGCAGTGTTCTGTGGACTCTGTACGGCCTTCTTCTGGGGATTCCAGTTCGCCTTCGTGGCGTTCGAACACGTGTGGTGTGTGACTCCCGCGTTACGGATCCTTATCATCAACTGTAGCGCCATGCAGAAATGCGTCGGAAATCTCGTCGGCTGTATTCTCGCGCCATTTTGCGAGACCTGTGGTCTAATCTTTTCCAACATTTCTATTCAGCACAGTGGAACCAAGTGATGAAACGATGCTTCCTTCACGTCGTGAAATCCAACGCGTCATATCCGGTCAAGACGAATATAATTGTACAGCCATTCCGATAGTTTACATGTTTTATTTTCAACCATAAACTACATTTCCTTGTGCGTGTTTACAAACTGGTGAATGACGTCTGAATCTTTTCTTTAAACTTTTACAAATATATACTACAGAATACGAACAAATTTTGTGATCATATTGTTAAACAACATTTTTCAAATCTTTCATTTTACTCAACATCATATTAGTCATGTGCTATCTCATTAAGGTTTCAATAAGATCAAGAAAATGCATGTAACGACATGAAACCGAGAAACCTCTTGTTTCAAAACGGATCTAACTATCAAAGTGGCGTCACAGCAATTGATAGCATATCTTTTCGTGTCCGATCTAATTATATATAAGCCTAAGAAAAACGCCTCAGATTTATTGCATTAACTTAACGAAACAAGATTACACATATCAAATTACCACACAGAACAGGATGACTTCCCTTTATGCAGACGCCCTATTTTACAGCTGGGTAAACTAACAAGAGAACATCATGACCAATAGTAGCCGAAGGACTATCTACGTGTCCCGTCCTGTTGGACACAATGGAGGACGCAAAACATTTCATTTTGTATCGCCCATTTATAAATAGAAACTTTACATGGTAAACACATACAAATATGTTACATACCAAAAAGCCCTTTGTATAGAGATCATTCCTCAAAATTAAAATTCTACGAAGTTCACTCCAACAATGCATTCATTTCACATATCAGTATATATTCTGTTTTCTGCTTCTTTTTTTCATTTTCTCGTTCTTTTCTCCTTTTCTTAAATTATGATAATGTTATTGCTATTTTTTTCAAACTATATACTTGTATTGTAGAATGGCTAGTGAGCAATAGTGTTGATTTGCGTCCGACCCTTTGTGTTCCATTTACGTACACAACAAAATTTGTTTAAATTCAATTCCCACTAGTTTATCCTATTTTTTTTGCCCCCCTGCCATGAAATGGGGGTGGAAGGGGAGGGGGCATATAGTGTTACCCATGTCCGTCCCGTTCGTCGAGTCCCGTACAATGGTGATGTAACAAGCTGATTTAAATAACTACTGGTCCGATTGTCATCAAAATTTCCATACGTAATAAGCATGAAGAACTAATTTCATAGGGGGACAAGGGACATTTATGTCTCACAGAAATTCTAGTATAATTCATCATCACCATCATCATCATCATCATCATCATCATCATCATCATCAACCCCGCCGTCGTCACTATTATCCCTCAATGTTAGGGTGGGATATAACTGGTGTGTATACTCCGCGACACACTTTTGTTCAACTGCTGTATAACTTTCTCCTGCCTTTCCTATTTCTCCTTCTGATCTGCTAGTCTTTTCTCTCTGTTCTGTTTAGTCTGTTCTAACCTTCTCCTTCGTAAACACCGTGCTCATACGATCTTTTGTTGTGGTACAATTTTAATTAACATTCGTTCCTTCCAATCTTTCACATCGTCTTTCCACCTTTTTGTCGTTTAGCTGTAGCCAATTCACGTCCAATTCAGATAAACGTGACATTTTCCCTCTCCTTAAAACGTCATTCTTTATAAATTCTACGTTTGATTCTCGTCTAGGGAGGTACCCTGGTGAGCGGGAAGGTTTATGGTCTTACCGGAAGTACATGTGTAAATGGGCTACCTCGTGAAAATAACCGTTATCTGAGGACAATCTAGATTCTCTACATTCAAAACGGCAGTGAAGGCTCCGCCTCCTTATTCCTTATAAGGGATTACTCCTCATCCTGCAGCAGCATTACCGAGTTTTGCGGGGACGGTGTAAACCTGTGTTTGGGGATAAACAAAACACAAAATAAACATAATACTATATTGTTTTAACACTTCAAAAATATAAATTCTTTAAACAAATATAAGTTTATGTGATAATTTTTCTTGATTTTCGATTTTTGTTTTCCTCGTACACATTTTAACGAAATAATGTTCCTTGAATTATGGCAGGCTGCTGACGTATATATATATACAGGGTGGATTGGGCGGATAGGTCGTGTGAATAATACCCCAGCCGTCCACGCAGACGGCCGGGGTTCCATCCCGTAGTCGTAATACGCATGGATATTCAGAGAAAGTGTTTTTCTCCTACCAACAACCCAGGGCAAGTACAAAACGGTTTGAGTGGATGTTGGGGTATTTGTGCTGTATGCAATGCTGTTTACTCATTTTATTTATTTAGGTAACCAATCGTGAATTGACATCGAAATCTGTGGATTTTCAATATGCAAGAAGAATGAACGAAATGCCAAGTAAACGTCAAGTCGCATGGCCTTGATCTTTCCAAAGGATGGAAATAGCAGAAGATTATCTGCATGTGGCTGGGAACTAGCACTTTAAGGAATGAATAAGACTCCCTACTCATGAAATAAGTTCACACCCAAGCTCTCTGTTGACTTTACGCCTTCGCCGAGGACCACCAATTTTGTTTTTACTTGTTTCCGTATAAATAACATTTCACACAAAAATCCCAATATCTGAGGGACATATTCTCCGTCTTACCTGGCCAATGGCAATCTGCTTCGAAAACAAATCCAGAATAGCATGTTACCAAATTTTACACTCAGATCGAATAAGTAAACACTGGTCTCACCGCGCGTCATCCTGCAATCAAAATACAATAAAAATACAATTACACAACACATTCTTTGTGAGATTGTTATCATTGAAGTTCATGAACACCAAACTTGGATTACCAATAATACCCAGCAAACTTACGTTTATGCAGGAAGGGGGACAACTCGAGCTTGTCCAGCGGGTTTTGTGGTCAATCAGTAAAAAAAAACTAAAAAAAAAAGTTATTTTTCGTTAGATTAAGTTATTATATACTTGTGGTGAAAAATCGGTCATAAAATTGGAAAGAGGATTTTTGTCGATAGCTGTCAGACTACAACACAGTGTTTAAACACGTGTTTTGTGATATCGAGTTAGAGGGATACAAACTACGAAGCTTTCGATAATACTTTATAGTTGAGCCTTGTTTATCGTTTAATGCTCCAGTTTTATACAGAAGAGTGATTATTTGCTCTTCTGGGACCTTTTCCAGCATAATTACATGAATGTTACCGCAGAATAAGATTGCGATTTACATTCCAATAAAATTATTTACTGATATGTCACGTGAATAAGATTGTGTACATCCAGTCTAAGTAAATTTCTCTTATACCCCCCCCCCCCCCACCCCAAAAAACCCCCCAAAAAAACAAAGTAACACACAGCAGAATGAAAGATTTCAGTTTATTATTAATTAAATCGTATTCAGATTTGAAAATAAAAACATTGATTTTGCTCAAAAAAACATAATTTTGCAGTAAACAATTTCAACCTATCAGAAGTTTGAATACTAAATACCGCGCCAAACACTGCAGCATATAACGTTATCACTGTTTAAGCTATACCAAATAATCTGACAAATTTCTAGGAATAAAGCAAAATCAAAATTGTTCTTATTTAATCTTAAAATTAAAACCACACATTTCAATAAGATTTTTTTTATCAAGAAGCATTTGAGTTTATTAGCTAATAAATGGCGACATGAGGGATTGGCACATACTCTAAATTGAAGCCTGCTTTACAAAACGTGATAATCAGCTATTTATCTCGGATTGCTAGCATTTCAACAATTATCCTCAATTAATTATAGCAGTTTTGGTATGAAAAGTAACATGATTTGACGGCAGACTGAATATGTCCTGCGTATATAACATACTAGTACTCTATTTTTTTCTTATATGGGTTAATATGATATTTCGTACAAAGAGATTTGTAATCAAGTCATAAAAATAGTAATGAAGTTATCAAATCACTAAAACTCTGAAGTTTCCAAGTTTAGACAGATTTTTATCAAGATTTGACCAGTATGCTTTTTTTCTCTTGTACATTTCTATTGATAAAACCTCAAAGAATTGATATTGTTAAATTGATTTACTGCTGAAACAAACATCTTCTAAATCTGCCAGACAGTTTCTCTGGGGTACCTTATAGGCATACCAGTTACTAAGCAGTGTGTAATACATTGTTACATGTGTAATGCAATACTATTTGTATGGGCCGATTTTTCACTTCCTCCGAAAATGACATCATTTCAACAGCATTAGCCTTTTTCTCCGAATGTGATCATATAAACAGCTAAAACTAAGGTTTATAGCGCCAAAACATCGCCACGATGATTTGAAACCCCAAAACGGCTTGAAACAAAATGTCTTGTTTGTATGTGCACAATACTGATTGTTTTGTGTGTGTTTTAGTAGGATTTGTTTGTTATATATCACTTCCTGGAAGGAGATATAAGGGAAAGACTGGATACCTTACCTTGATCCATGGAATCTAGAAACAAAGGAATGCGCGTCATTATACATAGCCCATGTCAGTTAAAAACTCTCTCGTCATGTTAAAAAAACTCTCCGACGTTCATGTAAATATAGCTATGTAAATGGCCATGTCTACTTTGGCCGAGTTCTCTATATCCTGGCCCCAGTAAAACAGAGTTTTAAAGCATATGTATATCTATATATATGTTTGTAATCATAGATAGTCCTCATAAATATCAATTCTCAATATGTCTTATCGTCCTCTTGATATCTCAAACTTGAGGGAAGATCCCAAGCATATATAAGTACAAGAAGATCACGTGACGCCCTTAACGGTTTTTATTACACAAACCAAACAATGAGAACAGGCAACAGTCGCTGGTTTGTAATCTTTTTATCGTGTTTGTCAACAAAATAAAATTACTTTATAATCCCTGTACGTGTACAAAAGTATACATATATTTGTATATATGACCAACCCGCAGTCGTTTGATCATACAAAATTGCACAGGAAGGCGATATTGGGAAAGCAAACTCTTATACTACACCACTCACTATTGAAAAATGTTTTATCGTTGATACCTCAACATAGCAACAATGAGTGCAGTGATATCATATCTCACCATAACAACGGGTTCTATAGTGATATCTTACCATAACAACGGTTTCTATAGTGATATCTCACCACAAGAGCGGTTTCTATAGTGATATCTCACCATAACAATGTTTCTATAGTGATCTCTCACCACAAGAGCGGTTTCTATAGTGATATCTCACCATAACAATGTTTCTATAGTGATATCTCACCATAACAATGTTTCTATAGTGATATCTCACCATAACAATGTTTCTATAGTGATATCTCACCATAACAATGTTTCTATAGTGATATCTCACCACAAGAGCGGTTTCTATAGTGATATCTCACCATAACAATGTTTCTATAGTGATCTCTCACCAAAACAATGTTCCTATAGTGATATCTCACCAAAACAATGTTTCTATAGTGATCTCTCACCACAAGAGCGGTTTCTATAGTGATTTCTCACCATATCGACGATTTCCATTGTGATATCTCACCACAAGAGCGGTTTCTATAGTGATATCTCACCATATCGACGATTTCCATTGTGATATCTCACCATGACGGTTTCTATAGTGATATCTCACCATATCGACGATTTCCATTGTGATATCTCACCGTGACGGTTTCTATAGTGATATCTCACCATATCGACGATTTCCATTGTGATATCTCACCGTGACGGTTTCTATAGTGATATCTCACCATATCGACGATTTCCATTGTGATATCTCCCCATGACGGTTTCTATAGTGATATCTCACCATAACAGTTTCTTAAGTGATATTTCATCATAACGACAATTTCTATAGTAGCATCTCACCATAACGACGATTTCTATAGTGATATCTCACCATAACATTTTCTTTAGTGATATTTTATCATAACGATAATTTCTATAGTAATATTTCACCATAACAGTTTCTTTAGTGATATTTCATCATAACGACGGTTTCTATAGTAATATCTCACCATAACAGTTTCTTTAGTGATATTTCTTCATAACGACGGTTTCTATAGTGACATCTCACCATAACTAAGATTGCTATAGTAACATCTCACCATAACGACGATTTCTATAGTGATATCTCACCATATCGACGATTTCTATAGTGATATCTCACCATAACAGTTTCTTTAGTGATATTTCATCATAACGACAATTTCTATAGTAATTTCTCACCATAACAACGGTTTCTATAGTGATATCTCACCATAACGACGATTTCTAGTGAAATCTCACCATAACGACGATTTCTATAGTGATATCTCACTACAACAACGGTTTTTATAGTGACATCTCATCATAACAACGGTTTCTATAGTGATATCTCACAACAACGGTTTCTATAGTGATATCTCACAATAACGGTTTCTATAGTGATATCTCACAATAACGGTTTCTATAGTTATATCTTACCATATCGACGATTTCTATAGTAATATATCACCATAACAACGGTTTCTATAGTGATGCATCATCAGAACAGCGGTTTATATAGTGAAATGATCATTTAAGACTGTTTCAATGCAAATTCTTCATAATGACAAATATATCACCAGTGTTTACCAAATTTTTCTTGTTCGAAGCAGTGATTGGAAGCCTGACTTCTTTCACAATATCAAGTGTTTCAACAATGTTTAGTTTTTAAGAAGAATTTGAACTATGACATGGCTAAGAGTGGAGACAATTTGTGATATTCAGTTCATTTTCAGTATTTTGATAGAAGTGTGAAGTATAATACTTAATAAGAATAAGAGTTGTCCACATCCACGCAGCGAGGGTTAACGTCGACCCACTATATACAGCCGTACCTACGGGAAGGAGGAGTTCACATAGCGAGGTATAACGTCGACCCACTATATACAGCCGTACCTACGGGGAGGAGGAGTCCACATAGCGAGGGCTAACCTCGACCCACTATATACAGCCGTACCTACGGGGAGGAGGAGTTCACATAGCGAGGGATAACGTCGACCCACTATATACAGCCGTACCTACGGGAAGGAGGAGTCCACATAGCGAGGGTTAACGTCGACCCACTATATACAGCCGTACCTACGTGGAGGAGTCCACATAGCGAGGGATAACGTCGACCCACTATATACAGCCGTACCTACGGGAAGGAGGAGTTCACATAGCGAGGGTTAACGTCGACCCACTATATACAGCCGTACCTACGGGAAGGAGGAGTTCACATAGCGAGGGATAACGGCGACCCACTATATACAGCCGTACCTACGGGGAGGAGGAGTCCACATAGCGAGGGCTAACGTCGGCCCACTATATACAGCCGTACCTACGGGGAGGAGGAGTCCACATAGCGAGGGTTAACGTCGACCCACTATATACAGCCGTACCTACGGGAAGGAGGAGTTCACATAGCGAGGGATAACGTCGACCCACTATATACAGCCGTACCTACGGGAAGGAGGAGTCCACATAGCGAGGGATAACGTCGACCCACTATATACAGCCGTACCTACGGGGAGGAGGAGTCCACATAGCGAGGGTTAACGTCGACCCACTATATACAGCCGTACCTACGGGGAGGAGGAGTCCACATAGCGAGGGCTAACGTCGACCCACTATATACAGCCATACCTACGGGGAGGAGGAGTCCACATAGCGAGGGTTAACGTCGACCCACTATATACAGCCGTACCTACGGGAAGGAGGAGTTCACATAGCGAGGTATAACGTCGGCCCACTATATACAGCCGTACCTACGGGGAGGAGGAGTCCACATAGCGAGGGCTAACGTCGGCCCACTATATACAGCCGTACCTACGGGGAGGAGGAGTCCACATAGCGAGGGCTAACGTCGACCCACTATATACAGCCGTACCTACGGGGAGGAGGAGTCCACATAGCGAGGGTTAACGTCGACCCACTATATACAGCCGTACCTACGGGAAGGAGGAGTCCACATAGCGAGGGCTAACGTCGACCCACTATATACAGCCGTACCTACGGGAAGGAGGAGTTCACATAGCGAGGGTTAACGTCGACCCACTATATACAGCCGTACCTACGGGAAGGAGGAGTTCACATAGCGAGGGTTAACGTCGACCCACTATATACAGCCGTACCTACGTGGAGGAGTCCACATAGCGAGGGATAACGTCGACCCACTATATACAGCCGTACCTACGGGAAGGAGGAGTTCACATAGCGAGGGTTAACGTCGACCCACTATATACAGCCGTACCTACGGGAAGGAGGAGTTCACATAGCGAGGGATAACGGCGACCCACTATATACAGCCGTACCTACGGGGAGGAGGAGTCCACATAGCGAGGGCTAACGTCGGCCCACTATATACAGCCGTACCTACGGGGAGGAGGAGTCCACATAGCGAGGGTTAACGTCGACCCACTATATACAGCCGTACCTACGGGAAGGAGGAGTTCACATAGCGAGGGATAACGTCGACCCACTATATACAGCCGTACCTACGGGAAGGAGGAGTCCACATAGCGAGGGATAACGTCGACCCACTATATACAGCCGTACCTACGGGGAGGAGGAGTCCACATAGCGAGGGTTAACGTCGACCCACTATATACAGCCGTACCTACGGGGAGGAGGAGTCCACATAGCGAGGGCTAACGTCGGCCCACTATATACAGCCGTACCTACGGGGAGGAGGAGTCCACATAGCGAGGGCTAACGTCGACCCACTATATACAGCCGTACCTACGGGGAGGAGGAGTCCACATAGCGAGGGTTAACGTCGACCCACTATATACAGCCGTACCTACGGGAAGGAGGAGTCCACATAGCGAGGGCTAACGTCGACCCACTATATACAGCCGTACCTACGGGGAGGAGGAGTCCACATAGCGAGGGTTAACGTCGACCCACTATATACAGCCGTACCTACGGGGAGGAGGAGTCCACATAGCGAGGGATAACGTCGACCCACTATATACAGCCGTACCTACGGGAAGGAGGAGTCCACATAGCGAGGGCTAACGTCGGCCCACTATATACAGCCGTACCTACGGGAAGGAGGAGTCCACATAGCGAGGGATAACGTCGACCCACTATATACAGCCGTACCTACGGGGAGGAGGAGTCCACATAGCGAGGGTTAACGTCGACCCACTATATACAGCCGTACCTACGGGAAGGAGGAGTCCACATAGCGAGGGTTAACGTCGACCCACTATATACAGCCGTACCTACGGGGAGGAGGAGTTCACATAGCGAGTGTTAACGCGAGAGTGTAAACATGGCTTCTCCCAAAGAAGACAGGGACCCAAATGGTATCAACGTTCACATACAGGTGAGATAGAATTACATGTAAACATTAATCACAAGTGAGTGGTAATTATATCAAATTACGATGAATCCATTGTCTACATGTTCTATATTTTCGTAGGTCTAACTGATGTAGATGTAATCTCGCCAGGAGTAACGGGAGTTAAAGTTGGGACTTAGAACATACAGCTGTTAGTCAATGAAACTTCGGAGTGATGTATTTTTGTTTCTACTCAATCTGTCAGTGACATTTTTATTTGTAAAATTTGTAAAAAAAAAAAAGAAGTTTTAATATGATAGGTTGCTTATGTTTATGGGCGAGACTTCTCTAGGTCCATTTAAGGTTAGTATTTGTTGGTTTAGGTTTCAGGTGCGCACTGCCTTCAGTGTGCTACAGGCGAAATAAGTTGCTAAGATATTTTTTGTTTCAAATTTATTCCTAAAAAAAGGTGCCGCATGTGTGTGTGTTACGGCATCTTTAACGATAGGGGGTGGTAGACTCTGCTGGTGGATGTTTTAGTCCCCGAAGTTTGCTGGAGCACCCATTGCCACATTAATCTCATTTGAGTAGTGGCACGGTTCGTAATATACAATATAATGAAATTATACAGCAGTAATTTGATTTTTCTTCTAAATTCATAGTTTAAAAGGTTTCTACGCACCTGACCCTTCCGCTTTCTACATTACTTTACAAAATTTCGATTCCCACCTTTTGGCACATAGCATCACTGACGAAACCTAGGAGGACGAAACAGCTGTATGCATGATGCAGTTTAATTCATTTTTTCGGCATACTGTATATATTACTAAATTTAAAAGGTGCAGCGTGTGTGTGTGTTACGTCATCTTCAAGTAATGGCTTATTGCAATTTTTATGAATCAAATAATGCAGGTAAACATTTTAATATTGACACTGTATAAATATTTCAGAAGTATATATTACAAGTAAGTGTGTAAGTCATATTAAAGTTTCGGGCGAGGACTTGTATCAGTGACATATACAGCAGTGAGAGCGTGCAAGTGCATGTAAATAAAAATCATTAAAGTTCGATGTAAGTATTGATTGATCGTATGTGTGTATACCAGTGCTGGAGTATCTACCTTGTTATCTGACCATCAAACCCAGTGACAGTGTCATGGCCTGTATCAATATCACAGACCTAACGCCATAGTTGGGTATGTGCGAACGATTATAGATAAGAAAAAATAAACAAAATACAAAATTGAAATGACTGAAGCTCTTAAAATCTCGATCGACGAAGTTTATGCTTTATATCATAGAAGGAGTGTTGAAGAAAGCCATTTTAGATTCTTGAAAATATCGACATGTCAAAACCGTTTTGTGTAAACATGCCAATATGCGTTCACGAAACCATCACAAGTCTCTCCGTTATTGATAAACTTGTTCAATGTCTTCAATACAAACTATGTAGAAACGTGATAAAATACACGTGTACGTCCACACAGTACACCTGCCTTACTATATAACATTCGCCTGATTGAGTCTGTACAAAGTTTCAGTTTGTTCAATATCTGGTTTCAATACTTTTTAAGTACGGTTTTCGCTTTTTGGCCCTCCGTGCTCAGGGCAGCAACTATTCATTAACAACGCTGGCACGCCTAAAGGATGCTGTTTTGTTACGGTGACGCTAATATTGATTTTATTGGAACATGTAATAGGCGATTGCATTCAATAGCTTAGCTTTTATCATTTTGAGTGATGAAATCATTGTTTCTTGATCTTATCAGAAATAACATAGTGCTATTAAACGTGGAGAATCAAAATAAAATTGATCATAAACGATAAAATCTGTAACAAACATAAAAATAATACTTTGTGGTTGAAAATGAACAGAATTAAGTCAGAAACAGAAACATAGATTATTAATAATATAGATTATAACGTATTTTCGGCGAACGCTTTTTGTTGTCCCAGTTCTCACTTTGAGGACATGGCAATTACTTCGTGTAGCTTTACATGAACGGGTCTCGTCGATGAATCAGAGTACGCTTACTTTTACACCTGGTTTTATTCTACTTTGTTATGTGGTCTGCGTGTTAATCTTTCTTTTGTTCATATTTTGCCCCTAGTTTTATCGATTTTTGAGTTCGGATTATCATTTTGTTGTTTCCACATGAGATAATTTTTGTTATTTACGTTTTGCTTATTTTTATTGTTTCTAAAGTTATAAAAATGTCATATTCAAAAAGAAATAATTGCAGGTTTTAGGTAAATGTCTGCTTGATAAAGCTCACTCTTTATTACCGGAACAACTTTTCGGATATTTCCATAATTCCAAACAAGATGTTGACATATATATATGAATATATCTTACTAATCCTGTTTTTACTGCTAGGCTGACTTTGAGGATGTTTTCGCGGAGGGATACGGAATAGAGAGTATCGATTGTGTGTGGGAAACTTCTCAGCAATGCTTCCAGTGCAGTAAGAACTGTTGTTACAACTTCCTGGCAGTGTTCTGTGGACTCTGTACGGCCTTCTTCTGGGGATTCCAGTTCGCCTTCGTGGCGTTCGAACACGTGTGGTGTGTGACTCCCGCGTTACGGATCCTTATCATCAACTGTAGCGCCATGCAGAAGTGTGTCGGAAATCTCGTCGGCTGTATTCTCGCGCCATTTTGCGAGACCTGCGGTCTAATCTTTTCCAACATTTCTATTCAGCACAGTGGAACCAAGGGATAAAACAGTGTTACTTTCTAGGAAGGTGCCCTCGTCACAGGGGTGCTGATTTTATATGACGTCATCCCAAATATGGCTTCGGGGAAGTATTATACACGTGCATTGCTTCGCTCCTCAGAAACAGCGCTAACTTGTTGATAATCAAAGAAAACCTTTTGACACTTGTCACAGGTAGATTCTATAGGAAGATATCTTGTTGCGGTGAACAGCTAGATAGGAATGTTCACCCATTTGTTTAGCATGTTATATCAATAGGTAATAAATCAATAAATCAATTCACCTGTTAATATCAGTCGCAGGTGTGTCTGCAAATAAAGTTGGTTTTCAAAATTATTTCATCAGTCGCAGGTGTGTCTGCAAATAAAGTTGGTTTTCAAAATTAATCATATCTATATTTATTGCCTACACAGCAAAGTAACGCTTTAGGACAAACGATATCTATTTGTATTCCCCTCTGGGAAGTTGGACATTTTAAAAGTATATTATACGAACCCTTAGAATGGACGGACGTGTTGTCTGCCCTGTAGTTTGACCATGGTATATCAGCTTTGGTTCGCTGTCTGCCCTGTAGTTTGACCAAGGTATATCAGCTATGGTTTTCTGTCTGCCCTGTAGTTTGACCAAGGTATATCAGCTATGGTTCGCTGTCTGTCCTTTAGTTTGACCATGGTATATCAGCTATGGTTTGTTGTCTACCCTGTAGTTTGACAAGGTATATCAGCTACGGTTCGCTGTCTGCCCTGTAGTTTGACCATGGCATATCAGCTATGGTTTGTTGTCTGCCCTGTAGTTTGACCACGGTATATCAGCTATGGTTTGTTGTCTGCCCTGTAGTTTGACCAAGGTATATCAGCTACGGTTCGCTGTCTGCCCTGTAGTTTGACCAAGGTATATCAGCTATGGTTTGTTGTCTGCCCTGTAGTTTGACCATGGTATATCAGCTACGGTTCGCTGTCTGCCCTGTAGCTTGACCAAGGTATATCAGCTATGGTTTTCTGTCTGCCCTGTAGTTTGACCAAGGTATATCAGCTATGGTTCGCTGTCTGTCCTTTAGTTTGACCATGGTATATCAGCTATGGTTTGTTGTCTGCCCTGTAGTTTGACCAAGGTATATCAGCTGCGGTTCGCTGTCTGTCCTGTAGTTTGACCATGGTATATCAGCTGCGGTTCGCTGTCTGTCCTGTAGTTTGACCATGGTATATCAGCTGCGGTTCGCTGTCTGCCCTGTAGTTTGACCAAGGTATATCATCTGCGGTTCGCTGTCTACCCTGTAGTTTGACCAAGGTATATCAGCTATGGTACGCTGTCTGTCCTGTAATTTGACCTTGGTATATCAGCTATGGTTTGTTTCAGTACCGTTCATCCTGACCTTTCACACAATTTCTCATGTTATAAAGAGTCTCTATCATCTTGCTGTTATTGTTTCGGAATTGTCAACTTTGTTTGGATGATTCAATTTTTTTTTTAGATATTTGAAAATCATACAAAATTATTTCTTTTTGACGAACAAACTTACGGCATAGGGATTCGAGAAATGCAGGTTGATGAAGACTATGGGCAAGGTTTATGGTCGCAATCTTGATATCATCGAGAAATATTCTGTATCTTTGTGTGAATGAAGATGGACGTTTTTGAGTTTTTTTCCGACGATGGTGACCGAGGTTTAGAACAAATAGTTTTATAACTCTAGACTGAACACATCTGTTCTCTGTCCAGTAAGTTGTATAAGTACATCGTATATCGCTATTGTGTAATAGTGCGATAGAATTAACGTCTTGTGACATATCATATAGATAAAACAAACTCTACGTGTTAACACTATTCAATTAACATGTCACACCTGAACAGGTATGAATAACTGTAATCAAAGGTATCAATACACACCGTATGTTACACGTGGGATAATAGCATTAGATTCCCAGCTACACATGCACCCATTGTCTCCTCAGTCATTTATAGACAATTAATATAGACAAACCATTTCTATTTGAAGTACCCTAACAAACTTTATAGTATTGCTTAGAGACAGTGCCACCGCCTATATACAAGACCAACATATATATAGGACCAATCAAGGTTGATAAGTAATACATGTATAAAACTGTAAATATAACGAATTGACAGCACACGACAGTGTAGAAAGTTTGAGGTGTTTATCATCATCTGCTAATAACCAACAATGGAGGACGGGGGAGGAGGAACCTCGGTTAACGTTGATTTAATCAACAGGGACATCAACGATATCAACTCACACATGCAGGTGAGAATTTATGTTTAATTTGATCTAATCTTCAATTTTTTTTCTGCAAACGTGTTTACAGGTGTAACTGTCCGTTTACACTATTTCTATTTATTGCATACTGAAAAAAAAAAGAAAAGAAAACTTTTCTGTTTTTTTTTTTAAAGTTGAACGGATATCAACGTCGCGTACCTTCAGTGGCTATTAATATTTGTGAAGACACTAGTCAGGAAGTTTTCACGGACAAATTATATTATCTATAGCGATCACTTTACCTTGTATGTGTAAATAAAGCGCCACCATGCATTCATCCTGGAACATTAAGTGTTGTTTAGTTGGGTTTTATTGTATTTAACGTCCCACCAACAGCTGCTAGGATCATTTTAAGACAGACTCCCGGTTTAAGCGATGCGAGTGGGAGTCATTAGTGTTTCGGGAGGTTGCGGTATGTTGGTGTATGTCTTCTTGCGATGGTCCAGATTTTTTTCCGATTCAAGGGTCATCTTATAGCATATGGAGTAATATTTTTAAAAACTTATTAATTTCTACTAGTATTTAAAGCACATTTAGCATAATTAATTTAATCAATTTTTTGGGACCTTGCTTTTGAGCTCATGTAAATCATGTATGTAGTCCAAAACAACTGTCCATGGCTGTAGGCTATCTTGGAGCAAACTTTGTGAAAAACACAACAAAAGCTAGGTTGAAACATACTGAGGAAGATATAGTTCGATTGATTGAATTCCTGGTCGACAGTATCTTTGTTGAGTTAAGAGGAAAGATTTTCCAGCAGACTGCTGGCATTCCAACTGTGCCCCACATTTAGCTGACTTTTTTTTTGTTTTCATACGAGGCTGAAATTTTTGAAGGGCTTAACTGGACGGGTAGCACAAACCTTGCAAAATCTTTCATTTTCACTTTCAGGTATATCGACGATGTGTTGTCTATAAACAACAAGAAGTTTGCTGACCTAGTCGATCGTATATACCCTACTGAACTTGAGATTAAAGACACAACTGATTCCCCTACCTGAGCTTCTGACCTCGATCTTTACTTAAACTATGACCAACACGAGCAACCTACTACTAAGCTGTATGCTAAACGTGACTATTTGTATCTTTCCGTTTCTTAATAGTAACATCCCTGCTTCTCCATCCTATGGTGTTTACATGTCGCAGTTGATTCGTTATTCTAAGGCTTGCTCTGAATATCGAGATTTTCTTGATAGATGTCAACTACTGACGAACAAACTGCAAGTTGGTGAAGAATTTGGGCAAGTCTTATGGTCGCCATCTTGATCTCATCGACAAATATTTTGTATATTTGTGTGATATGAAGATGGACGTTTGCTTAGTAGTGTGCTTACTTGTTGTGATGACTCGGTTCTCATTTTGAGGATCGATGCTTACTTGAATGTGACCTAGATTTACATGGCGGATGTCGTCGATGAAGCAGAAGACGCTTACTCTTCCGGAACACCTGGTCTTAATATTCTCTTGTACTTTTACGAGGGAACCCATGTACATATTTTCTTTGGTCCTATTTTAATTTAATCGATTTTGAGTTCGGATAATGATTTTGTTGACGCTTTGGTATTTTCTGATTTTTTTTATACACTCAAGTATCTATAGCACACAACAATGAAATTTGCTCGACTGGACAGGCTCATCAATATTTTGCGGATCAGAAAGTCAAACTTGTAGATGAAGGCAAAGCATATGGGCACGTTATTATTTTATTGATTAATGGTTTATTTATTGTTTGTTTGGTCTTGTTGTTTCATAACATTTTTCTCTGTTCTTTTCTGAAGACGTTTTTATTTTCTTTTGTTATTTAATCTTCATTAAGATTGTTTTGTCTTCGATAGACCAAGAACGCTGTGTTTTGTAGCAGTTTTGTCGGTTTTGATTTCGAATTACGCAGATATATATATTTATTGTAACAATAATACTTTGAATGTACAACGAAATCAGGAATGCTCAGAGAAGTACTTCTGTTGTTGGCGACTCCATGACTTCAAAGACAGTATTTTACTATCTCAATAACTACATTTTTTACCACGCAAATACTATTTGAGACAGATTTATATGTATTATCTTTCCAGAAAGTACTGACTTGGAATTCCTCGATATTAAAACAATAGTTTACCACAAGCCATATTGGTGTAATAATTCAAGTAAACAATGCATGCTAGCATATTAATTTGGGTGGTCGGTTTGAGCAGTGGATAGTGCACATGCCTTTCACACAGGCGACCGGAGTTCAATTCCCCTTTCGGACGTGAAAAGGTATGAGGTCACCTGCCCGACCATGTTGTTTTCCTTCGCGATCATGCTAATATCCGAGCCGATAAGAGGGATAGATATAAATATATATATTATTGATTAAAAAAATGTTTACATGGTATATAGACTACTGACATGTACAATGATGACGTACGGACATTACGTAATCCTCATTATACAGTAATTCTGGTAAACATTACCTGTATACGTATATCATAATTACAGAATAGTTCCAATTCACTTAGGATTGTCTCATACCATTATATAGAACGCCTGATTATTCCTCTCTCACAACAATATCGTGGAGACAATACGTGCTATATATGTTATAGATAATACAAAACGTAAACTACATACACCATGTGACGCATGACCACTTTTCAAAGGGACGGTGACATTTGTGCACATGAACACACCGCGTGAGGTCAAAAGGATCTTGGGAGGCTCTTCAGACAAAATTACCAAGGTCGGTATTTGGTACTTATCATATTGTCTTAAAATAGTAATGAGAAATGCTGCCAAATTATTCAACCATATTAGCATAAACTGCTCACGAACCTAAAGCTTCCCGAGATCTACGTCATTATTTTATAACTTTAACGACTTGCCGTACATCACGTTCTTCCTGTAATCGGAAGTTGTATAAAAATAAAATTCCACTAATTCAGCTGTTTATCATGGTGATTAAGAAAACAATTGAAGTGAGTTTCTGTTCAGCTCTCAGTTGATGCGTTTCGCCCCCAAACTATATGTCAATGACAATTGTTTGATTTCTCATGAACAAGACAATGTAGAGTACACATATATACATGTACATATAGGTGACATTAATACATGGCGAAACAGGGATTAGTGTCGTAAATTGATTTTCACGTTAATATCGGTAATATTTAGCCAACGATATCAATCCATGTTATGGAACGTCTCCTTGCTACAGTATATGTTCTTGCAGTGAAGACGCTGCGTTTATGTGATAGCGTTTGTGAGTCCAGATAAAAGAATACGGGGTCTTGCTGGTATCGACATAAACCTGATAACGTATTCTTTGTCGGTGACATTAGTTTTCCGTTTATGATTTTTTTTCTTGAAATTTTAATCTTATTCTTCAATTTCTATTTTCATTTTAGCTTCATCTTCATTTTTGAATTGATGTTTTTCCTATCATTGTTTCATAATATCAACTTGATGGCCCTCAATTTCAGACTTTTTAACCTAATTAATTTATTATTTAAATATTTCGGGTATACTTGATTGTTTTAAACGATATATATATATAGAAAAGTAAAGCAAACATTGGTAATAGCACCTGTACACACCTGGTGATAAAGGTGTACGTCACACATTGCGAGTGTTGGGGATTTTTTCTCCCAGAACTCTGAAATAGGATGTCAAGAACCATGTTCATTTCTCCTTTCTGATCGGGAGTTGCCGTGAACTATGACATCACAACGGGAAAAATAACGTCGCAAGTTGTTGTTACATCACATCATCATTAGAAGATTGAACAGGTACGTTTCCCATTAGGTAGGTGACCAACAGTTTGACCAACCTCTAGTAGTTTTATCGTTAGTCAGAGTTTCATGTGGGCCTAACACTAGACTGGTAGAGGAAACTGATGTCGGAGCCAAAGGAAACTCGGACTATTTTGATAAAGATAAATAATTACATTTACATGCAAAATTGCAAATGATCATATAAAAGTGTAATTATATAAACTTGAAAATCATGGTAAGCAAGTTGAAAAGAAAAACATTAAAGTGTTAATTTGAATAATAACACCAGAAGTATACATATATATAGGGATACGGTATCTTGTATACTGAGTTCTTCAGAAACAAGGAACAATTTGTTCAGGGGCAAGTAATCCAAACTCCTAAACCAAAACCCCTAAAACTATCATCAACATCAAATATGAATATTGATTCTTTTTTTCATGAGATATATACACATTCATCAAAATAATGAAAAAGTAAATTATAATAAAAAAAACCCACTTTAGATAGGTATTATATCAATCACCGGGAATGTTCCCGAATTAGATTCGACCTTGCGCACACATTACACCCCATTTAAGTCTCCCAAATCCTGATATTATCACCCTGTAAAACAAAATTCGCGATGCTATCGCAATCACGCTAATGCCGGATATTTAAACTCAGGATGGGGATTGACACTTTAACAATGAAATAACATGGTCTTTTCTTCGTGTACATTGTCTGTATACCCACACATCGCTGTATTTACCTAGGGTGCATTTTCTATACAAAACAAGATAACATTTTTTAGCTACAAATAAGGTCTTAGTTTGTTGAAGAAGCATGTTTTCGTAGATATGGCAATGAAGACGAACCTTAAACGCTTGTTAATCCAGTAGCCATTTTATTTCAGTCGTCCAGTCAGTTTTTGTGTGTGTGCGGACAACGTATACTTACCCTTCGTTTTACTCGAAAGTGTCCAAGAAATGAGGTTGTAGTCTTAAAGACTTTAGTCTAAAAACAAAAGGGGCTGGACAGACGAGATTGTCTGTGTGTATATAAAACGGTTTACCTGAATTACATAGAGGAATTTGTGTCAATAATCCAAGATGAATGATGACATCGAGGGTGTTAATGTTGACTTGGTACAGCGGGATACTAATGACATCAACGCTCACCTCCAGGTAAGAGTGAAATTCTGTTTAATACTGAACTGGAGTAAACTTTAATGACACCAACGCTCACCTCCAGGTAAGAGTGAAATTCTGTTTAATAATACTCTGAAGTAAACTTTATTGACAGGAACGCTCACCTCCAGGTAAGAGTGAACTTCTATTTAATACTGAACTGGAGTAAACTTTAATGACATCAACGCTCACCTCCAGGTAAGAGTGAAATTCTGTTTAATAATACTCTGAAGTAAACTTTAATGACATCAACGCTCACCTCCAGGTAAGAGTGAAATTCTGTTTAATAATACTCTGAAGTAAACTTTAATGACATTAATGCTTACCTTTAGGTAAGAGTGAAATTCTGTTTAATACTGAACTGGAGTAAACTTTAATGACATCAACGCTCACCTCCAGGTAAGAGTGAAATTCTGTTTAATACTGAACTGGAGTAAACTTTAATGACATCAACGCTCACCTCCAGGTAAGGGTGAACATCTGTTTAATGCTGAACTGGAGTGAACTTTAATGACATCAACGCTCACCTCCAGGTAAGAGTGAAAATTTGTTTAATACTGAACTGGAGTAAACTTTAATGAGATCAACACTCACCTCCAGGTAAGAGGGAAATTCTGTTTAATACTGAACTGGAGTAAACTTTAATGAGATCAACGCTCACCTCCAGGTAAGAGTGAAAATTTGTTTAATACTGAACTGGAGTAAACTTTAATGACATCAACGCTCACCTCCAGGTAAGAATGAACATCTGTTTAATACTGAACTGGAGTAAACTTTAATGAGATCAACGCTCACCTCCAGGTAAGAGTGAAATTCTGTTTAATACTGAACTGGAGTAAACTTTAATGACATCAACGCTCACCTCCAGGTAAGAGTGAACTTCTATTTAATACTGAACTGGAGTAAACTTTAATGACATCAACGCTCACCTCCAGGTAAGAGTGAAATTCTGTTTAATACTGAACTGATGTAAACTTTAATGACATCAACGCTCACCTCCAGGTAAGAGTGAACATCTGTTTAATACTGAACTGGAGTAAACTTTAATGACATCAACGCTCACCTCCAGGTAAGAGTGAAATTCTGTTTAATACTGAACTGATGTAAACTTAAACGGCATCAACGCTCACCTCCAGGTAAGAGTGAAAATTTGTTTAATACTGAACTGGAGTAAACTTTAATGACATCAACGCTCACCTCCAGGTAAGAGTGAAATTCTGTTTAATACTGAACTGGAGTAAACTTTAATGACATCAACGCTCACCTCCAGGTAAGAGTGAAATTCTGTTTAATACTGAACTGAAGTAAACTTTAATGAGATCAACGCTCACCTCCAGGTAAGAGTGAACATCTGTTTAATACTGAACTGAAGTAAACTTTAATGACATCAACGCTCACCTCCAGGTAAGAGTGAACATCTGTTTAATACTGAACTGAAGTAAACTTTAATGAGATCAACGCTCACCTCCAGGTAAGAGTGAAATTCTGTTTAATACTGAACTGATGTAAACTTAAACGGCATCAACGCTCACCTCCAGGTAAGAGTGAAAATTTGTTTAATACTGAACTGATGTAAACTTTAATGACATCAACGCTCACCTCCAGGTAAGAGTTAACATCTGTTTAATACTGAACTGATGTAAACTTTAATGACATCAACGCTCACCTCCAGGTAAGAGTTAACATCTGTTTAATACTGAACTGGAGTAAACTTAAATGACATCAACGCTCACCTCCAGGTAAGAGTGAAATTCTGTTTAATACTGAACTGATGTAAACTTAAATGACATCAACGCTCACCTCCAGGTAAGAGTGAACATTTGTTTAATACTAAACTGAACCTCACCTCCAGGTATGATGGTGAATCGGTCCATTGTAATTTTGAATAATGACTGCGATGCTCACCTTCAGGTTTGAGTGAATGAACAAGAAATGCTGTCTAATAAACTCTTGTTATTGGACGGTATCTTATCTCTCATCAACAAGTAAAACGAATCTATTTCAAACGTATTTAAGAGTGAAACGAAATTGGAAAAAAATCGATCATTGATCCACAATAACAACCTTCAGGCTTAGGATTTATGGACGAAAATAATTCCTTCCGGTTCTTTTGCGGGTATTTTTGATGTTGACTCTCCATATGAAATCAAATCTAGCGAGTTCTCCGTAAAGCGGGTAGTTCACATAATGATATGTTTCCAGTATGTAGGATACCAGTGTATTCATTATAACATTAACAATTATCTAGGGCAATACTAACAAGGCCGTTATCATCTTACTGGACTAAATATCGTAGTCGGGGTATCCTACCGCAAACCTTTCCATTCACGCTTCAGATATTGATTTATCGCATTATCGCATATTTACATTGATAACAGTTTTTTTTTTTAATTACAGCTAATAATGCGTTTGAATTGAAGTTCAAATACCGGAACAGTCAGAATTTCAGAAGGAATCATATGGTCCCTCGTGTCGTCATAAAAACAGACACATAAAATAGCTTTTTGCACAAATCAAATTTCGATTAATCACAATTTGTTTAAATTCAATGCTTCTATAATCGTTTACTCTTTCCAATTTTTTCTCTCTTTATCACACATGAATACCAATACCAATATACAATTTGTCAACTACTTAACAGCAAAACGCGAGTTCCCTCTCTCACCCCATCCCTTTCCCCAGAAATCTTTCTCCCGAAATACATTATTATAACCCCCCATCCCAGGCCAATTAAATAAATCACCAGCAATACACTGTTTAATGAGAGAGACATAAGTGCAGTTTTAAAATTATAGATTATATTACATAATATTGTCAAGAAGCTGAAATAACAAATATGAAAATCATTTAGAGCAAGCTACATGACGCGTAGATCTTTTATTGAGTATTCTCTGCTGCGTTTTACTACTAGCTTAACTCCCCCTTTAGTTTCAAACTTAGAATCAGACATCCAAGTGACCAAAACTATTTGAGTTATTTTTTTTCTTAATAATTCAATATCTGTATACTATTCTAGAGACGGGAGCCTGTCTAGTCAATACGAGGAGCGTGCTACATATTATAATCTGGGTTAAATTATATAATTATACTTACCACAGCGATCTGAGAATTTACAGCTAGTTTTGGACCTAAACTGAGAGTAATTTTACAGTTTTCGGGGTGAAGAAGGAAGATATATTTGACGTGCAATTAGGCGGTTTGTAAAATAAAAAACATCAATCTTTCAAACGGTACCAAGCGTTTTTTCGTTCCTCAACTAGAAATGTGATTTTTGATGCAAGAAATTCCTCGTTTGCGGAAAGTGCCGACGGTTCTCGATTGAAATACCATTGTGATAGGGAGGAAGGGGTGAAGTCGATCCCGGATGGTATGCGTTAGTCTGACGAATAGTGTTCGATTAAAATTCCTGGTGATTTCAATGCTGAGTGTTCAGGTATACAATGTTGGATTTGACTCGATAGCGTTATTTTGTCAGTCCATGTCTGTTAATTTTAGTAGATGTCAGGTAATTGATTTTAAAACTACATTTGTTTATTATTAGTATTTTCATTTTAAGGGGTAAAAGTATTTTTCTGACTCTAGGTTATATAATATCTATATTAACTGTTTGTGGATGTGAAAAAAATTCATCATAAGACACACACAGTCTCGAGATCTGTTTTATTTTCAGTGTTCTTCAATAAGGGTAAAATACAGGAATGACATCTTGTATATAAATACGTTCTGTCGTGACTTAATGGGGGTCGAACCTGATTGTAGAACATGTATATATAATACCATTTAACTGATACGGGCTTGTAATTGACACTAGCCAAACGATCACAAACTTGACTACAACCAAAACAAAGACACACACAAAAATTAAAACAATGGGTAGCTATTAAATGTAGGTCACGACAGGGCACCTGATTAATATATCGCTACACCTGGCTTCACCGGCAAATACTGGACTTCATATTTCAAGGATTGTTTCATTTAAAATCGATATAAAAACAAAATGGATGATGACGATGATAGGGGGAAGGCCAATGTGGACTTAGAAATTCGGGATGCGAACGAGATTAATACTCACCTTCAAGTAAGTATTAACTGTAAAATACCACCATATACAGTAAGTACCATCATATACAGTAATACAGTACGTACCACCAAGTACGGTATGTACCACCATGTACGGTATGTACCACCATGTACAGTAAGTACCACCAAATACAGTATGTACCACCATATACAGTAAGTAACACCATGTACGGTATGTACCACCATGTTCGGTATGTACTACCATGTACAGTAAGTACCACCAAATACAGTACGTACCACCAAGTACGGTATGTACCACCATGTACGGTATGTACCACCATGTACAGTAAGTACAACCATGTACGGTAAGTAACACCATGTACGGTATGTACCACCATGTTCGGTATGTACCACCATGTACGGTATGTACCACCATGTACAGTATGTACCACCATGTTCGGTACGACCACCATGTACGGTATGTACCACCATGTTCGGTATGTACCACCATGTACGGTATGTACCACCATGTACGGTATGTACCACCATTTTCGGTATGTACCACCATGTACGGTATGTACCACCATGTACAGTAAGTACCACCAAATACAGTACGTACCACCAAGTACGGTATGTACCACCATGTACGGTATGTACCACCATGTACGGTATGTACCACCATGTACAGTAAGTACCACCAAATACAGTACGTACCACCATGTACAGTATGTACCACCATGTACGGTATGTACCACCATGTACGGTATGTACCACCATGTACAGTAAATAACACCATGTACAGTAAGTAACACCATGTACGGTATGTACCACCATGTACAGTAAGTACCACCAAATACAGTACGTACCACCAAGTACAGCAAGAACCACCATATACAGTATATACCACTATGCACAGCAAGTATCACCATATACGATAATTGTCATCATATACAGTAATTGTCCGAAGGGTTCCAACTCTCTTATCCACTAAACATTTGGACGACTGGTGGGAGCGAGAGTCAGAATTCTACTCTAGTTATAAACTGGAATTGTTACCGACCCGTCCACGGGTCGCTGTTTAAGCTGTGTTTTATAATATGAAACGTTTGCGATCACATGCAAATTAGGTATCAATGGAAAGAACAGATTTTTTCTACAAACCTACACCTTAATCAAGTCACAGGAGGTCGCTTACTAACTGTCGCCATGCATCCATTTCTAAAAAAATAACCAGTTTCCTGACATCTGTTTGAAAACCACCTAACGTCACGTGATCAAAAATAGATAGTCCAGAAAGAAATTCTCGCGGGATCTCGCGACGCGTCAGTTAGTAATTCAATCTCACAACTTCACCACCAGTATACATGTTCGTTGCATTTTCCTTCTTTATTCACAAAATATGTTACGTATTTATAAACAACCATTCGAGGGACACACTATGGAATGAGAAAGGAGTGCTTATTTAGATTGGCATGACGTACAGAAGTTACAATAAAAGCCTTGTGAGGTCTTCAAAACCATTACTTCCTTCTACATAATTATGGAATGCATCAATGTAATTATTGGTACTAAAATAATGAGACGGTTTTATAATACTTTTTTTTTCAAGAGACTAGCATTGTCAGCGATAAAACATTGAATATGAGGATATTTGTGAAGTAGCAAGTATTGTGAGTGCGCCATTAAGCTTTGCGCTCATCCGCTTAAATTCGATTATGTGCAAGGAATTCCATGAGTGTGTCAAAATAATAATGTTAACAATATTTTACGTACGTATATGAACGTTTCTCCAATTCAGAATGTGTTTGTTTTGCGCATTGTTAAACATGGATTTCTCTCTTCGAACTGAAGAAACAATTCCATCTTTGAATATATGCAAAACATTATTTTTCCACTGGACAAATCAGATATACATGCCTAATATTTAGCATGACCCCTTCACTGGAATCAGTTACAAATTAGTTCGGGTAGGATAAGGAACAAAAGTGTTGTCACAATTATTAATTAAGTTTCGTTCGGGGCTACCAACTTTACGCGATTTCCGCATCACAGCTGGTTTGCAGCGATTCACTTTCGCGAAACATGTAAAGTCAGTACATCTTAGCTTATAAAGCAAATCATCACCATCATGATTCGATTGCCTTTCGCGAATCTGTTTCGATCGCGAAATTCGCAGAAGTACCCGTAAATAGCTCGCGAATGAAACTTGTTTTGCATTAATTTCTACTACAGATAAAAAAATTACAGTATTTAAAAATGAAACAAGTAAAAAATGAAATGGAGATATGAAAAATATAATCCATGAGTTATAGAGTCTAGGCGAAGATTGAGATTGTCTTGTCTATATTGTGTGAGTTTTTGTGAACCCCCGAGATGAATGACATCATGAGACCAATAAGTCGGTTGTTTGTGTTGTAGGTGGAGTTTGAGGACGTGTTTGCCGAGCCGTACGGTACTCACAGTGTCCAGTGTATCTGGAAGGTGACCTTCGTCTGCTACAGGTGTACCAAGACCTGCTGCTACAACTTGTGTGCCATTTTCACTGGCATCTTTGTGGCTTTCTACTGGGGTCTCGAGTTTGCAGTGTTGACGTATACACATGTGTGGTGTTGCACTCCGGGCATGCGCATGTTTATCATCCAGTGCAACCAATGTCAGAAATGTTTTGGGACGGTTATAAACTGTTTCCTGGCACCTGTATGTGAATCGTGTGGATTGTTTTTCAGCAACATAGCCGTAGCACACCATGGGTCTCCGCCGATGCCGATTCCGGAGAAAAAATAGTTCCGGATCACTAACGCGTTGTGTTTTGGAATTACCCACCGCAGTACATGATGACACGTTCTAATGACGTATGCTGAGTGTTACATCAGTCATTGATCGGATATGACGTATTCACATTTGACGTATAATCTCTATTTGTTATGAGGAACTATTTTCTAACATTATCGACACGAGGTATCCGCCGATTCCCCTACTCCCTGACTTTGTAGTGGCTGGTCATTTGCATTCAGTACGAGATTTTGGTGTCTTTTGACAAATCTATAGTACGCCTATGTGTTAGAATATATATAATACAAATATGTGATTTGGAAGTTAAACGCACCGCGCCAAAGACATTAAAGGGAGATAATTCCAATTACGTCTGGGGCATTATTTGACAGCATAATTTCTGTACTGAGAAATGCATTTGTATTATGTTAAAATCGAATAGACAGAACATCACATAAAAGGAAGTAAAACAGACAGCAGTAATGTGAATAAAACCTCGCTCCAGTTGATTCGGTCGTATCTTTTATCGTACCTCGCAAAATCTGCTTTACTCGTTGACCAGAAAAGGAAGCCGGATGCGCTTTAATATTGTTAGGTTTGAGACATGTCCATATCTTATTGTCATGGAATACAATTTAGTATATACAGGATATCCAATGGTTTGCCGTTTAATATCAAATATATTTCACTTGTATTGTAGATGTTTTTATATTTTCACTCGTGCGTGATAGAAAATTCAGGTTGTATATGTACTTTTATAGCGGGAAACCATAGGACGCGGTTTACACGTGTTGCCATGGAGAAAATGTGTTTACTGTCTGGTAAAAGAGACTATAAAGGGGGATAACTCCTACTGACTTAACTCAGGTCCATCCACCACACTGAGTATTTCTGACAAGTAGTATCGGCCTATCAGAAGTAGAGTTTACACACGCAATCTAAAGAAAATGTGTTATACAGGCTATGCCCTTAACATGTTTAATGTTTCATCAGCGTTTTTGTTAGCACACATGGTTTGTTTCGTATTTCCCCCCTAAAATTTGCTATTTACCTTTATTAATAATAATAAAGTTACTTTGACGAAACTTAGACAGAAACATCTTTAGCAGAAGGGGGATCAATTCTGTAAAACTAGGTTAATGTCGGCCACTTGGGCGAGAGGGGTGTAGGGCCTTTGGGCAATGTAGGATATTTTCTAGATGATCTGAAACATTCTTGGATGGAAGGGACTCAATTTTGTATAAAATATGGGACTGTTCTGTACAATCTTGTGGTTTGTATTCGATGAATATGTGGTTTATATTCAATATCGCATGAGTCATGATGTATATTCGAAAATTTGTGATGTACGTTCGATATCTTGTCATCTGAATTTTACAGTGTTGTGTATTGTATTTGATAATCGTTTTGATATACAAAACACACGATTTGCGAATACAAAACACTATAGATTATCAAATATAAAAGACCATATATTTCAATACGAATAACAAGATATCAAACATACATCACAGGTTTTAACGTCACACTACCACAATTGGTACAATTTTGACAGATTTTCAGTGATATCTACAAATTCAGATAGTGTATTTGGAATGTTTCTTGATTTTTGACAAAGAGTATGTATGTTGGTTCATTTGCAGAAGTAAAATTTATACGAGGTGATTTTGTTTTGAAAATATAACGCAAAACTTTCAAGGAGATTTTGTCCGTTTTTCAGCCGTGACCAGTACCCAAATTGGTACACAGTTTCACAGGTCATGGAATTTGTTTTTATTTTAACTAATGAATGTGCCTATTGCAACAAAATATTCTGCCTTTTTAAACACCATACCAAACTACAGTTTTACATATCCACTTTGATATTTTTCAGTTTTAAGACCAAAAATCTGCATTTAAACTTGCTTAAAATTACCCCTTTAAAATTTCGCCAAAATGTCGTCGACGGACAGCGTTTTTACTGGGTTTCTGATATGATGATTTTGATTTCATCGTGTAATTGTAATTTGATCCAGAAAATAAAAATGTTTGGTGGTAATTCTGACAAATTTCTATTTTGTTATACTGTCAAAGGAAAATGTTCAAATATCATTTTCAAGCATTTTTCCAACCATTTTGTGACCGTGTACCAAATGGGGTAGCGTACCAATTGTGGTAGCGTCACGTTAGAATTAACATCACAGGTTTTCGAATATCTAACACAAACTATTGAATATAAACCACAAGATGTTAAAATATTGCAAAGTTTTACACACCATTCCTATAGTGGAGGCCAAGAGCATGCTGTTAGGCCCTGTAGTAGCTACAAAATGTATGCGGGGAAAACAAGCTCGTACTACAGCCCCCTGTGGTAGCTTTCATATACAGGGGATGCTAAAATCATGTTTCAATCCTCAATGCTACCGTCTCCTGTTTTATCTCAATGATATAGGGGGAAGTCAAAGAGCATGCTACCGTCTACTGTTTTATCTAAATGATATATGGGGGAGTTAAAGAGCATGCTACCGTCTACTGTTTTATCTCAGTGATATATGGGGGAGTCAAAGAGTATGCTATCGTCTCCTGTTTTATCTAAATGATATATGGGGGAGTCAAAGAGCATGCTACCGTCTACTGTTTTATCTCAGTGATATAGGGGGGAGTCAAAGAGTATGCTACCGTCTCCTGTTTTATCTAAATGATATATGGGGGAGTCAAAGAGCATGCTACCGTCTACTGTTTTATCTCAGTGATATATGGGGGAGTCAAAGAGCATGCTACCGTCTACTGTTTTATCTCAGTGATATATGGGGGAGTCAAAGAGCATGCTACCGTCTACTGTTTTATCTCAGTGATATATGGGGGAGTCAAAGAGTATGCTATCGTCTCCTGTTTTATCTAAATGATAAATGGGGGAGTCAAAGAGCATGCTACCGTCTACTGTTTTATCTCAGTGATATATGGGGGAGTCAAAGAGTATGCTATCGTCTCCTGTTTTATCTAAATGATAAATGGGGGAGTCAAAGAGCATGCTACCGTCTACTGTTTTATCTCAGTGATATATGGGGGAGTCAAAGAGCATGCTACCGTCTCCTGTTTTATCTAAATGATATATGGGGGAGTCAAAGAGCATGCTACCGTCTCCTGTTTTATCTCAGTGATATATGGGGGAGTCAAAGAGCATGCTACCGTCTACTGTTTTATCTCAGTGATATATGGGGGAGTCAAAGAGCATGCTACCGTCTCCTGTTTTATCTAAATGATATATGGGGGAGTCAAAGAGCATGCTTCTGTCTCCTGTTTTATTTCAATGATATATGGGGGAGTCAAAGAGCATGCTACCGTCTCCTATTTTATTTCAGTGATATATGGGGGAGTCAAATCGCATGCTTCCGTCTACTATTTTATCTCAGTGATATATTGGGGAGTCAAAGAGCGTGCTACCGTCCCCTTTTTATCTCAATACTATAGGGGAGTCAAAGAGCATGCTACCGTCCCCTGTTTTATCTCAATGATATATGGGGGAGTCAAAGAGCATGCTACCGTCTCCTGTTTTATCTAAATGATATATGGGGGAGTCAAAGAGCATGCTACCGTCTACTGTTTTATCTCAGTGATATATGGGGGAGTCAAAGAGCATGCTACCGTCTACTGTTTTATCTCAGTGATATATGGGGGAGTCAAAGAGCATGCTACCGTCTACTGTTTTATCTCAGTGATATATGGGGGAGTCAAAGAGTATGCTATCGTCTCCTGTTTTATCTAAATGATAAATGGGGGAGTCAAAGAGCATGCTACCGTCTACTGTTTTATCTCAGTGATATATGGGGGAGTCAAAGAGTATGCTATCGTCTCCTGTTTTATCTAAATGATAAATGGGGGAGTCAAAGAGCATGCTACCGTCTACTGTTTTATCTCAGTGATATATGGGGGAGTCAAAGAGCATGCTACCGTCTCCTGTTTTATCTAAATGATATATGGGGGAGTCAAAGAGCATGCTACCGTCTCCTGTTTTATCTCAGTGATATATGGGGGAGTCAAAGAGCATGCTACCGTCTACTGTTTTATCTCAGTGATATATGGGGGAGTCAAAGAGCATGCTACCGTCTCCTGTTTTATCTAAATGATATATGGGGGAGTCAAAGAGCATGCTTCTGTCTCCTGTTTTATTTCAATGATATATGGGGGAGTCAAAGAGCATGCTACCGTCTCCTATTTTATTTCAGTGATATATGGGGGAGTCAAATCGCATGCTTCCGTCTACTATTTTATCTCAGTGATATATTGGGGAGTCAAAGAGCGTGCTACCGTCCCCTTTTTATCTCAATACTATAGGGGAGTCAAAGAGCATGCTACCGTCCCCTGTTTTATCTCAATGATATATGGGGGAGTCAAAGAGCATGCTACCGTCTACTGTTTTATCTCAATGATATAGGGGGGAGTCAAAGAGAATGCTACCGTCTCCAGTTTTATCTAAATGATATAGGGGGAAGTCAAAGAGCATGCTACCGTCTCCTGTTTTATCTCAGTGATATATGGGGGAGTCAAAGAGCATGCTACCGTCTCCTGTTTTATCTAAATGATATATGGGGGAGTCAAAGTGCATGCTACCGTCTACTGTTTTATCTAAATGATATATGGGGGAGTCAAAGAGCATGCTACCGTCTACTGTTTTATCTCAGTGATATATGGGGGAGTCAAAGAGTATGCTATCGTCTCCTGTTTTATCTAAATGATAAATGGGGGAGTCAAAGAGCATGCTACCGTCTACTGTTTTATCTCAGTGATATATGGGGGAGTCAAAGAGTATGCTATCGTCTCCTGTTTTATCTAAATGATATATGGGGGAGTCAAAGAGCATGCTATCGTCTCCTGTTTTATCTAAATGATATATGGGGGAGTCAAAGAGCATGCTATCGTCTCCTGTTTTATCTAAATGATATATAGGGTAGTCAAAGAGCATGCTACCGTCTACTGTTTTATCTCAGTGATATATGGGGGAGTCAAAGAGTATGCTATCGTCTCCTGTTTTATCTAAATGATATATAGGGTAGTCAAAGAGCATGCTACCGTCTACTGTTTTATCTCAGTGATATATGGGGGAGTCAAAGAGTATGCTATCGTCTCCTGTTTTATCTAAATGATATATGGGGGAGTCAAAGAGCATGCTACCGTCTCCTGTTTTATCTAAATGATATATGGGGGAGTCAAAGAGCATGCTACTGTCTCCTGTTTTATTTCAATGATATATGGGGGAGTCAAAGAGCATACTACCGTCTCCTATTTTATCTCAGTGATATATGGGGGAGTCAAATCGCATGCTTCCGTCTACTATTTATCTCAGTGATATATGGGGGAGTCAAAGAGCGTGCTACCGTCCCCTTTTTATCTCAATACTATAGGGGAGTCAAAGAGCAAGCTACCGTCTCCTGTTTTATCTAAATGATATATGGGGGAGTCAAAGAGTATGCTATCGTCTCCTGTTTTATCTAAATGATATATGGGGGAGTCAAAGAGCATGCTACCGTCTCCTGTTTTATCTAAATGATATATGGGGGAGTCAAAGAGCATGCTACCGTCTCCTGTTTTATTTCAATGATATAAGGGAGTCAAAGAGCATGCTACCGTCTACTGTTTTATCTCGATGATATATGGGGGAGTCAAAGAGCATGCTACCGTCTACTGTTTTATCTCAGTGATATACCGTCTCTTGTTTTATCTAAATGATATATGGGGGAGTCAAAGAGCATGCTACCGTCTACTGTTTTATCTCAGTGATATATGGGGGAGTCAAAGAGTATGCTATCGTCTCCTGTTTTATCTAAATGATATATGGGGGAGTCAAAGAGCATGCTACCGTCTACTGTTTTATCTCAGTGATATATGGGGGAGTCAAAGAGTATGCTATCGTCTCCTGTTTTATCTAAATGATAAATGGGGGAGTCAAAGAGCATGCTACCGTCTACTGTTTTATCTCAGTGATATATGGGGGAGTCAAAGAGTATGCTATCGTCTCCTGTTTTATCTAAATGATAAATGGGGGAGTCAAAGAGCATGCTACCGTCTACTGTTTTATCTCAGTGATATATGCGGGAGTCAAAGAGTATGCTATCGTCTCCTGTTTTATCTAAATGATATATGGGGGGGTCAAAGAGCATGCTACCGTCTCCTGTTTTATCTCAGTGATATATGGGGGAGTCAAAGAGCATGCTACCGTCTACTGTTTTATCTCAGTGATATATGGGGGAGTCAAAGAGTATGCTATCGTCTCCTGTTTTATCTAAATGATATATGGGGGAGTCAAAGAGCATGCTACCGTCTCCTGTTTTATCTAAATGATATATGGGGGAGTCAAAGAGCATGCTACTGTCTCCTGTTTTATCTTAATGATAAATGGGGGAGTCAAAGAGCATGCTACCGTCTCCTGTTTTATCTAAATGATATATGGGGGAGTCAAAGAGCATGCTACCGTCTACTGTTTTATTTCAATAATATATGGGGGAGTCAAAGAGCATGCTACCGTCTCCTGTTTTATCTCAGTGATATATGGGGGAGTCAAATCGCATGCTTCCGTCTACTATTTTATCTCAGTGATATATTGGGGAGTCAAAGAGCGTGCTACCGTCCCCTTTTTATCTCAATACTATAGGGGAGTCAAAGAGCATGCTACCGTCTCCTGTTTTATCTCAATGATAGAGGGTAGTCAAAGAGCATGCTACCGTCTCCTGTTTTATCTCAATACTATATGGTAGTCAAAAAGCATGCTACCGTCTCCTGTTTTATCTCAGTAATATATTGGGGAGTCAAAGAGCATGCTACCGTCTCCTGTTTTATCACAATAATATAGGGTAGTCAAAGAGCATGCTACCGTCTCCTGTTTATCTCATTACTATAGGGGAGTCAAAGAGCATGCTATCGTCCCTTGTTTTATCTTGGTACTATAGGAGAGTCAAAAAGCATGCTACCGTCTCCAGTTTTTTCACAATAATATAGGGTAGTCAAAGAGCGTGCTACCGTCTCCTGTTTTATCTCAATACTATAGGGGAGCCAAAGAACATGCTACCGTCTCCTGTTTTATTTCAATACTATACGGGAGACAAAGAGCATGCTACCGTCCCCTGTTTATCTCAATACTATAGGGGAGTCAAAAAGCATGCTACCGTCTCCTGTTTTATCTTAATACTATAGGGTAGTCAAAGAGCATGCTACCGTCTCCTGTTTTATCTTAATGATAAATGGGGGAGTCAAAGAGCATGCTACCGTCTCCTGTTTTATCTAAATGATATATGGGGGAGTCAAAGAGCATGCTATCGTCTCCTGTTTTATCTAAATGATATATGGGGGAGTCAAAGAGCATGCTACCGTCTCCTGTTTTATCTAAATGATATATGGGGGAGTCAAAGAGCATGCTACCGTCTACTGTTTTATTTCAATAATATATGGGGGAGTCAAAGAGCATGCTACCGTCTCCTGTTTTATCTCAGTGATATATGGGGGAGTCAAATCGCATGCTTCCGTCTACTATTTTATCTCAGTGATATATTGGGGAGTCAAAGAGCGTGCTACCGTCCCCTTTTTATCTCAATACTATAGGGGAGTCAAAGAGCATGCTACCGTCTCCTGTTTTATCTCAATGATATAGGGTAGTCAAAGAGCATGCTACCGTCTCCTGTTTTATCTCAATACTATATGGTAGTCAAAAAGCATGCTACCGTCTCCTGTTTTATCTCAGTGATATATTGGGGAGTCAAAGAGCATGCTACCGTCTCCTGTTTTATCACAATAATATAGGGTAGTCAAAGAGCATGCTACCGTCTCCTGTTTATCTCATTACTATAGGGGAGTCAAAGAGCATGCTATCGTCCCTTGTTTTATCTTGGTACTATAGGAGAGTCAAAAAGCATGCTACCGTCTCCTGTTTTTTCACAATAATATAGGATAGTCAAAGAGCGTGCTACCGTCTCCTGTTTATCTCATTACTATAGGAGAGTCAAAAAACATGCTACCGTCTCCTGTTTTTTCACAATAATATAGGGGAGTCAAAGAGCGTGCTACCGTCTCTTGTTTTATCTCAATAATATAGGGTAGTCAAAGAGCATGCTACCGTCTCCTATTTTATCTCAGTGATATATGGGGGAGTCAAATAGCATGCTTCCGTCTACTATTTTATCTCAATGATATATAGGGTAGTCAAAGAGCATGCTACCGTCCACTGTTTTATCTCAGTGATAAATGGGGGAGTCAAAGAGCATGCTATCGTCTCCTGTTTAATTTCAATAATATAAGGGAGCCAAAGAGTATGCTACCGTCTACTGTTTTATCTCAGTGATAAATGGGGGAGTCAAAGAGCATGCTACCGTCCACTGTTTTATTTCAATAATATAAGGGAGCCAAAGAGTATGCTACCGTCTACTGTTTTATCTCAGTGATATATGGGGGAGTCAAAGAGTATGCTACCGTCCACTGTTTTATCTCAGTGATATATGGGGGAGACAAAGAGCATGCTATCGTCTCTTGTTTTATTTCAATAATATAAGGGAGCCAAAGAGTATGCTACCGTCTACTGTTTTATCTCAATGATATATGGGGGAGTCAAAGAGCAGGCTATCGTCTCCTGTTTTATTTCAATAATATAAGGGAGCCAAAGAGTATGCTACCGTCTACTGTTTTATCTCAGGGATATATGGGGGAGTCAAAGAGCATGCTATCGTCTCCTGTTTTATCTAAATGATATATGGGGGAGTCAAATAGCATGCTTCCGTCTACTGTTTTATCTCAATGATATATAGGGGAGTCAAAGAGCATGCTATCGTCTCCTGTTTTATCTAAATGATATATGGGGGAGTCAAAGAGCATGCTACTGTCTCCTGTTTTATTTCAATGATAAATGGGGGAGTCAAAGAGCATGCTACCGTCCACTGTTTTATCTCAGTGATAAATGGGGGAGTCAAAGAGCAGCTATCGTCTCCTGTTTTATTTCAATAATATAAGGGAGCCAAAGAGTATGCTACCGTCTACTGTTTTATCTCAGGGATATATGGGGGAGTCATAGAGCATGCTATCGTCTCCTGTTTTATCTAAATGATATATGGGGGAGTCAAATAACATGCTACCGTCTACTGTTTTATCTCAGGGATATATGGGGGAGTCAAAGAGCATGCTACCGTCTCCTATTTTATCTCAGTGATATATGGGGGAGTCAAATAGCATGCTTCCGTCTACTATTTTATCTCAATGATATATAGGGTAGTCAAAGAGCATGCTACCGTCCACTGTTTTATCTCAGTGATAAATGGGGGAGTCAAAGAACATGCTACCGTCCACTGTTTTATCTCAGTGATAAATGGGGGAGTCAAAGAGCATGCTATCGTCTCCTGTTTAATTTCAATAATATAAGGGAGCCAAAGAGTATGCTACCGTCTACTGTTTTATCTCAGTGATAAATGGGGGAGTCAAAGAGCATGCTACCGTCCACTGTTTTATTTCAATAATATAAGGGAGCCAAAGAGTATGCTACCGTCTACTGTTTTATCTCAGTGATATATGGGGGAGTCAAAGAGTATGCTACCGTCCACTGTTTTATCTCAGTGATATATGGGGGAGTCAAAGAGCATGCTACCGTCCACTGTTTTATCTCAGTGATAAATGGGGGAGTCAAAGAGCATGCTATCGTCTCCTGTTTAATTTCAATAATATAAGGGAGCCAAAGAGTATGCTACCGTCTACTGTTTTATCTCAGTGATAAATGGGGGAGTCAAAGAGCATGCTACCGTCCACTGTTTTATTTCAATAATATAAGGGAGCCAAAGAGTATGCTACCGTCTACTGTTTTATCTCAGTGATATATGGGGGAGTCAAAGAGTATGCTACCGTCCACTGTTTTATCTCAGTGATATATGGGGGAGACAAAGAGCATGCTATCGTCTCTTGTTTTATTTCAATAATATAAGGGAGCCAAAGAGTATGCTACCGTCTACTGTTTTATCTCAATGATATATGGGGGAGTCAAAGAGCAGGCTATCGTCTCCTGTTTTATTTCAATAATATAAGGGAGCCAAAGAGTATGCTACCGTCTACTGTTTTATCTCAGGGATATATGGGGGAGTCAAAGAGCATGCTATCGTCTCCTGTTTTATCTAAATGATATATGGGGGAGTCAAATAGCATGCTTCCGTCTACTGTTTTATCTCAATGATATATAGGGGAGTCAAAGAGCATGCTATCGTCTCCTGTTTTATCTAAATGATATATGGGGGAGTCAAAGAGCATGCTACTGTCTCCTGTTTTATTTCAATGATAAATGGGGGAGTCAAAGAGCATGCTACCGTCCACTGTTTTATCTCAGTGATAAATGGGGGAGTCAAAGAGCAGCTATCGTCTCCTGTTTTATTTCAATAATATAAGGGAGCCAAAGAGTATGCTACCGTCTACTGTTTTATCTCAGGGATATATGGGGGAGTCATAGAGCATGCTATCGTCTCCTGTTTTATCTAAATGATATATGGGGGAGTCAAATAACATGCTACCGTCTACTGTTTTATCTCAGGGATATATGGGGGAGTCAAAGAGCATGCTACCGTCTCCTATTTTATCTCAGTGATATATGGGGGAGTCAAATAGCATGCTTCCGTCTACTATTTTATCTCAATGATATATAGGGTAGTCAAAGAGCATGCTACCGTCCACTGTTTTATCTCAGTGATAAATGGGGGAGTCAAAGAACATGCTACCGTCCACTGTTTTATCTCAGTGATAAATGGGGGAGTCAAAGAGCATGCTATCGTCTCCTGTTTAATTTCAATAATATAAGGGAGCCAAAGAGTATGCTACCGTCTACTGTTTTATCTCAGTGATAAATGGGGGAGTCAAAGAGCATGCTACCGTCCACTGTTTTATTTCAATAATATAAGGGAGCCAAAGAGTATGCTACCGTCTACTGTTTTATCTCAGTGATATATGGGGGAGTCAAAGAGTATGCTACCGTCCACTGTTTTATCTCAGTGATATATGGGGGAGTCAAAGAGCATGCTATCGTCTCCTGTTTTATTTCAATAATATAAGGGAGCCAAAGAGTATGCTACCGTCTACTGTTTTATCTCAATGATATATGGGGGAGTCAAAGAGCATGCTATCGTCTCCTGTTTTATTTCAATAATATAAGGGAGCCAAAGAGTATGCTACCGTCTACTGTTTTATCTCAGGGATATATGGGGGAGTCAAAGAGCATGCTATCGTCTCCTGTTTTATCTAAATGATATATGGGGAAGTCAAAGAGCATGCTATCGTCTCCTGTTTTATCTAAATGATATATAGGGGAGTCAAAGAGCATGCTATCGTCTCCTGTTTTATCTAAATGATATATGGGGAAGTCAAAGAGCATGCTATCGTCTCCTGTTTTATCTAAATGATATATAGGGGAGTCAAAGAGCATGCTATCGTCTCCTGTTTTATCTAAATGATATATGGGGGAGTCAAAGGGCATGCTATCGTCTCCTGTTTTATCTAAATGATAAATGGGGGAGTCAAAGAGCATGCTACCGTCTACTGTTTTATCTCAGTGATAAATGGGGGAGTCAAAGAGCAGCTATCGTCTCCTGTTTTATTTCAATAATATAAGGGAGCCAAAGAGTATGCTACCGTCTACTGTTTTATCTCAGGGATATATGGGGGAGTCATAGAGCATGCTATCGTCTCCTGTTTTATCTAAATGATATATGGGGGAGTCAAAGAGCATGCTACCGTCTACTGTTTTATCTCAGTGATATATGGGGGAGTCAAAGAGTATGCTATCGTCTCCTGTTTTATCTAAATGATAAATGGGGGAGTCAAAGAGCATGCTACCGTCTACTGTTTTATCTCAGTGATATATGGGGGAGTCAACGAGTATGCTATCGTCTCCTGTTTTATCTAAATGATATATGGGGGGGTCAAAGAGCATGCTACCGTCTCCTGTTTTATCTCAGTGATATATGGGGGAGTCAAAGAGCATGCTACCGTCTACTGTTTTATCTCAGTGATATATGGGGGAGTCAAAGAGTATGCTATCGTCTCCTGTTTTATCTAAATGATATATGGGGGAGTCAAAGAGCATGCTACCGTCTCCTGTTTTATCTAAATGATATATGGGGGAGTCAAAGAGCATGCTACTGTCTCCTGTTTTATCTTAATGATAAATGGGGGAGTCAAAGAGCATGCTACCGTCTCCTGTTTTATCTAAATGATATATGGGGGAGTCAAAGAGCATGCTATCGTCTCCTGTTTTATCTAAATGATATATGGGGGAGTCAAAGAGCATGCTACCGTCTCCTGTTTTATCTAAATGATATATGGGGGAGTCAAAGAGCATGCTACCGTCTACTGTTTTATTTCAATAATATATGGGGGAGTCAAAGAGCATGCTACCGTCTCCTGTTTTATCTCAGTGATATATGGGGGAGTCAAATCGCATGCTTCCGTCTACTATTTTATCTCAGTGATATATTGGGGAGTCAAAGAGCGTGCTACCGTCCCCTTTTTATCTCAATACTATAGGGGAGTCAAAGAGCATGCTACCGTCTCCTGTTTTATCTCAATGATAGAGGGTAGTCAAAGAGCATGCTACCGTCTCCTGTTTTATCTCAATACTAAATGGTAGTCAAAAAGCATGCTACCGTCTCCTGTTTTATCTCAGTGATATATTGGGGAGTCAAAGAGCATGCTACCGTCTCCTGTTTTATCACAATAATATAGGGTAGTCAAAGAGCATGCTACCGTCTCCTGTTTATCTCATTACTATAGGGGAGTCAAAGAGCATGCTATCGTCCCTTGTTTTATCTTGGTACTATAGGAGAGTCAAAAAGCATGCTACCGTCTCCAGTTTTTTCACAATAATATAGGGTAGTCAAAGAGCGTGCTACCGTCTCCTGTTTTATCTCAATACTATAGGGGAGCCAAAGAACATGCTACCGTCTCCTGTTTTATTTCAATACTATACGGGAGACAAAGAGCATGCTACCGTCCCCTGTTTATCTCAATACTATAGGGGAGTCAAAAAGCATGCTACCGTCTCCTGTTTTATCTTAATACTATAGGGTAGTCAAAGAGCATGCTACCGTCTCCTGTTTTATCTTAATGATAAATGGGGGAGTCAAAGAGCATGCTACCGTCTCCTGTTTTATCTAAATGATGTATGGGGGAGTCAAAGAGCATGCTATCGTCTCCTGTTTTATCTAAATGATATATGGGGGAGTCAAAGAGCATGCTACCGTCTCCTGTTTTATCTAAATGATATATGGGGGAGTCAAAGAGCATGCTACCGTCTACTGTTTTATTTCAATAATATATGGGGGAGTCAAAGAGCATGCTACCGTCTCCTGTTTTATCTCAGTGATATATGGGGGAGTCAAATCGCATGCTTCCGTCTACTATTTTATCTCAGTGATATATTGGGGAGTCAAAGAGCGTGCTACCGTCCCCTTTTTATCTCAATACTATAGGGGAGTCAAAGAGCATGCTACCGTCTCCTGTTTTATCTCAATGATATAGGGTAGTCAAAGAGCATGCTACCGTCTCCTGTTTTATCTCAATACTATATGGTAGTCAAAAAGCATGCTACCGTCTCCTGTTTTATCTCAGTGATATATTGGGGAGTCAAAGAGCATGCTACCGTCTCCTGTTTTATCACAATAATATAGGGTAGTCAAAGAGCATGCTACCGTCTCCTGTTTATCTCATTACTATAGGGGAGTCAAAGAGCATGCTATCGTCCCTTGTTTTATCTTGGTACTATAGGAGAGTCAAAAAGCATGCTACCGTCTCCTGTTTTTTCACAATAATATAGGGTAGTCAAAGAGCGTGCTACCGTCTCCTGTTTATCTCATTACTATAGGAGAGTCAAAAAACATGCTACCGTCTCCTGTTTTTTCACAATAATATAGGGGAGTCAAAGAGCGTGCTACCGTCTCTTGTTTTATCTCAATAATATAGGGTAGTCGAAGAGCATGCTACCGTCTCCTATTTTATCTCAGTGATATATGGGGGAGTCAAATAGCATGCTTCCGTCTACTATTTTATCTCAATGATATATAGGGTAGTCAAAGAGCATGCTACCGTCCACTGTTTTATCTCAGTGATAAATGGGGGAGTCAAAGAGCATGCTATCGTCTCCTGTTTAATTTCAATAATATAAGGGAGCCAAAGAGTATGCTACCGTCTACTGTTTTATCTCAGTGATAAATGGGGGAGTCAAAGAGCATGCTACCGTCCACTGTTTTATTTCAATAATATAAGGGAGCCAAAGAGTATGCTACCGTCTACTGTTTTATCTCAGTGATATATGGGGGAGTCAAAGAGTATGCTACCGTCCACTGTTTTATCTCAGTGATATATGGGGGAGTCAAAGAGCATGCTATCGTCTCTTGTTTTATTTCAATAATATAAGGGAGCCAAAGAGTATGCTACCGTCTACTGTTTTATCTCAATGATATATGGGGGAGTCAAAGAGCATGCTATCGTCTCCTGTTTTATTTCAATAATATAAGGGAGCCAAAGAGTATGCTACCGTCTACTGTTTTATCTCAGGGATATATGGGGAGTCAAAGAGCATGCTATCGTCTCCTGTTTTATCTAAATGATATATGGGGGAGTCAAATAGCATGCTTCCGTCTACTGTTTTATCTCAATGATATATAGGGGAGTCAAAGAGCATGCTATCGTCTCCTGTTTTATCTAAATGATATATGGGGGAGTCAAAGAGCATGCTACTGTCTCCTGTTTTATTTCAATGATAAATGGGGGAGTCAAAGAGCATGCTACCGTCCACTGTTTTATCTCAGTGATAAATGGGGGAGTCAAAGAGCAGCTATCGTCTCCTGTTTTATTTCAATAATATAAGGGAGCCAAAGAGTATGCTACCGTCTACTGTTTTATCTCAGGGATATATGGGGGAGTCATAGAGCATGCTATCGTCTCCTGTTTTATCTAAATGATATATGGGGGAGTCAAATAACATGCTACCGTCTACTGTTTTATCTCAGGGATATATGGGGGAGTCAAAGAGCATGCTACCGTCTCCTATTTTATCTCAGTGATATACGGGGGAGTCAAATAGCATGCTTCCGTCTACTATTTTATCTCAATGATATATAGGGTAGTCAAAGAGCATGCTACCGTCCACTGTTTTATCTCAGTGATAATTGGGGGTGTCAAAGAGCATGCTACCGTCCACTGTTTTATCTCAGTGATAAATGGGGGAGTCAAAGAGCATGCTATCGTCTCCTGTTTAATTTCAATAATATAAGGGAGCCAAAGAGTATGCTACCGTCTACTGTTTTATCTCAGTGATAAATGGGGGAGTCAAAGAGCATGCTACCGTCCACTGTTTTATTTCAATAATATAAGGGAGCCAAAGAGTATGCTACCGTCTACTGTTTTATCTCAGTGATATATGGGGGAGTCAAAGAGTATGCTACCGTCCACTGTTTTATCTCAGTGATATATGGGGGAGTCAAAGAGCATGCTATCGTCTCCTGTTTTATTTCAATAATATAAGGGAGCCAAAGAGTATGCTACCGTCTACTGTTTTATCTCAATGATATATGGGGGAGTCAAAGAGCATGCTATCGTCTCCTGTTTTATTTCAATAATATAAGGGAGCCAAAGAGTATGCTACCGTCTACTGTTTTATCTCAATGATAAATGGGGGAGTCAAAGAGCATGCTACCGTCCACTGTTTTATCTCAGTGATAAATGGGGGAGTCAAAGAGCATGCTATCGTCTCCTATTTTATTTCAGTGATATATGGGGGAGTCAAATCGCATGCTTCCGTCTACTATTTTATCTCAGTGATATATTGGGGAGTCAAAGAGCGTGCTACCGTCCCCTTTTTATCTCAATACTATAGGGGAGTCAAAGAGTATGCTACCGTCTACTGTTTTATCTCAGGGATATATGGGGGAGTCAAAGAGCATGCTATCGTCTCCTGTTTTATCTAAATGATATATGGGGGAGTCAAATAGCATGCTTCCGTCTACTGTTTTATCTCAATGATATATAGGGGAGTCAAAGAGCATGCTATCGTCTCCTGTTTTATCTAAATGATATATGGGGGAGTCAAAGAGCATGCTACTGTCTCCTGTTTTATTTCAATGATAAATGGGGGAGTCAAAGAGCATGCTACCGTCTACTGTTTTATCTCAGTGATAAATGGGGGAGTCAAAGAGCAGCTATCGTCTCCTGTTTTATTTCAATAATATAAGGGAGCCAAAGAGTATGCTACCGTCTACTGTTTTATCTCAGGGATATATGGGGGAGTCATAGAGCATGCTATCGTCTCATGTTTTATCTAAATGATATATGGGGGAGTCAAATAACATGCTACCGTCTACTGTTTTATCTCAGGGATATATGGGGGAGTCAAAGAGCATGCTACCGTCTCCTGTTTTATCTAAATGATATATGGGGGAGTCAAATAGCATGCTTCACTCTACTGTTTTATCTGAATGATATATGGGGGAGTCAAAGAGCATGCTACCGTCTCCTGTTTTATCTAAATGATATATGGGGGAGTCAAAGAGCATGCTTCACTCTACTGTTTTATCTGAATGATATATGGGGGAGTCAAAGAGCATGCTACCGTCTCCTGTTTTATCTAAATGATATATGGGGGAGTCAAAGAGCATGCTTCACTCTACTGTTTTATCTGAATGATATATGGGGGAGTCAAAGAGCATGCTATCGTCTCCTGTTTTATCTAAATGATATATGGGGGAGTCAAAGAGCATGCTATCGTCTCCTGTTTTATTTCAATAATATAAGGGAGCCAAAGAGTATGCTACCGTCTACTGTTTTATCTCAATGATAAATGGGGGAGTCAAAGAGCATGCTACCGTCCACTGTTTTATCTCAGTGATAAATGGGGGAGTCAAAGAGCATGCTATCGTCTCCTGTTTTATTTCAATAATATAAGGGAGCCAAAGAGTATGCTACCGTCTACTGTTTTATCTCAGGGATATATGGGGGAGTCAAAGAGCATGCTATCGTCTCCTGTTTTATCTAAATGATATATGGGGGAGTCAAATAGCATGCTTCCGTCTACTGTTTTATCTCAATGATATATAGGGGAGTCAAAGAGCATGCTATCGTCTCCTGTTTTATCTAAATGATATATGGGGGAGTCAAAGAGCATGCTACTGTCTCCTGTTTTATTTCAATGGTAAATGGGGGAGTCAAAGAGCATGCTACCGTCCACTGTTTTATCTCAGTGATAAATGGGGGAGTCAAAGAGCAGCTATCGTCTCCTGTTTTATTTCAATAATATAAGGGAGCCAAAGAGTATGCTACCGTCTACTGTTTTATCTCAGGGATATATGGGGGAGTCATAGAGCATGCTATCGTCTCCTGTTTTATCTAAATGATATATGGGGGAGTCAAATAACATGCTACCGTCTACTGTTTTATCTCAGGGATATATGGGGGAGTCAAAGAGCATGCTACCGTCTCCTGTTTTATCTAAATGATATATGGGGGAGTCAAATAGCATGCTTCACTCTACTGTTTTATCTGAATGATATATGGGGGAGTCAAAGAGCATGCTACCGTCTCCTGTTTTATCTAAATGATATATGGGGGAGTCAAAGAGCATGCTTCACTCTACTGTTTTATCTGAATGATATATGGGGGAGTCAAAGAGCATGCTACCGTCTCCTGTTTTATCTAAATGATATATGGGGGAGTCAAAGAGCATGCTTCACTCTACTGTTTTATCTGAATGATATATGGGGGAGTCAAAGAGCATGCTATCGTCTCCTGTTTTATCTAAATGATATATGGGGGAGTCAAAGAGCATGCTACCGTCCCCTGTTTATCGCAATACTATAGGGGCGTCAAAGAGCGTGCTACCGTCCCCTGTTTTATCACAATAATATAGGGTAGTCAAAGAGCATGCTACCGTCTCCTGTTTTATCACAATAATATAGGGTAGTCAAAGAGCATGCTACCGTCTCCTGTTTTATCTCAATACTATAGGGTAGTCAAAGAGCATGCTACCGTCTCCTGTTTTATCTCAATACAAAAGGGTAGTCAAAGAGCATGCTACCGTCTCCTGTTTTATCTCAATACTATATGGTAGTCAAAGAGTATGCTACCGTCTCCTGTTTTATTTCAATTCTATAGGGTAGTCAAAGAGCATGCTACCGTCTCCTGTTTCATCTCAATAATATAGGGGAGTCAAAGAGCATACTACCGTTCAATGTGGTAGCTTTATTAAGATTGAAAGTCATTTTTGTAACTTTCATAGTGTTATGAAAGTTAAGTGTTACATTTATATTGCATGAAGCCCGCTAGGTCTTCATACTCAATACGGATGTAGCGGCGTTTGAGACGGGCGTTCTCTGTTACTCGGAGTGGAGCAACAAGACTGTCATTGAACAAGCATCATGCCATGCTGGACATGATAAGGAACTTTTCTACTAAATATCAGTACCTTATTGTCAATATCAACTGACTGACCAGCACCTTATTGTCAATATTAACTGACTGACCAGCACCTTATTGTCAATATTAACTGACTGACCAGCACCTTATTGTCAATATTAACTGACTGACCAGCACCATATTGTCAATTTTAACTGACTGACCAGCACCTTATTGTCAATATTAACTGACTGACCAGTACCTTATCGTCAATATTAACTGACTGACCAGCACCTTATTGTCAATATTAACTGACTGACCAGCACCTTATTGTCAATATGAACTGACTGGCCAGCACCTTATTATCAATATTAACTGACTGACCAGCACCTTATTGTCAATATTAACAGACTGGCCAGCACCTTATTGTCAATATTAACAGACTGATCAACACCTTATTATCAATATCAACAGACTGACCAGCACCTTATTTTCAATATTAGCTGACTGACCAATACCTTATTGTCAATATTAACAGACTGACCAGCACCTTATTATCAATATTAACTGACTGACCAGCACCTTATTGTCAATATTAACTGACTGACCAGCACCTTATTGTCAATATTAACTGACTGACCAGCACCTTATTGTCAATATTAACAGACTGGCCAGCACCTTATTGTCAATATTAACAGACTGATCAACACCTTATTATCAATATCAACAGACTGACCAGCACCTTATTTTTAATATTAGCTGACTGACCAGCACCTTATTGTCAATATTAACTGACTGACCAGCACCTTATTGTCAATATTAACTGACTGACCAGCACCTTATTGTCAATATTAACTGACTGGCCAGCACCTTATTGTCAATATTAACTGACTGGCCAGCACCTTATTGTCAATATTAACAGACTGACCAGCACCTTATTGTCAATATCAACTGACTGGCAAGCACCTTATTGTCAATATTAACAGACTGGCCAGCACCTTATTGTCAATATTAACTGACTGACCAGCACCTTATTGTCAATATTAACAGACTGACCAACACCTTATTGTCAATATTAGCTGACTGATCAACACCTTATTGTCAATATTAACAGACTGACCAACACCTTATTATCAATATTAATAGACTGACAGTCAGTATATTGGCTGAAAAAAATTTAAATCCAGAAACATGTCGAATATGAAAAACAAAAGCCAAGTTGACTGTATAGAATCCTTGCCAGACATCATAGGAAACTTTCTAGAACCCTTGTGTCGATATTAACGTGAAACGGTGACGTTGGTGAGGATGTTGACAAACTCTTTAGACCAAGAATATATACAATAATATAGTTAATTTTCCATTCATTGTCTGCAGAATGCGGCTTTCTGATTGGTTAAGATTTTCTTATCATACCTCTATGGAAAAAAATCCGAAAATAGCGCGAAAAATGTGACGTCACAATACGGCAATTAACGTTGCGTATAGATAAACATGTTTTAAGCTTGAAAATTAGTTTCAAATATTAATTACAAGCGTTGATGTCAATTATTTTTTAGTTTCATAGGGTTATGAAAAACATTTTGCTTGCAAACTTTTGTAAGAATCCACGGATTCATACAGTTTGCAAACATTTTTTTTTTCATACCCCAATGAAACAAAACAAAAATTGTCATCAATGCTTAAATGAAAATGAAGTGTTCATTCTGATGGTGTGTAGCTAAAGCAGGAACTGTGCAAGTTTGGTGAGCATAAACTTTTAAGAAACAACAGCAAATCTTGTGTATGACGTGACACTTAAATGTTGATGAGGATGTTGACAAAGTCCATGAACCAAAAGAAATATACGCATTATTATCACAATGAAGTAAGCATTCAGATCTTGTGTAACTTATAAGCATATACAATGCTAGTTTGGGGAGTATAGCAATTATGTAAGTAAATGTTGACGCCGTCGTCGTTGGCGGAAAAGCAACACCAGTACCCGTCTCGCCTTCTGCAATTTTCGTCACAGGCGAGACAACTAGCATGGTCATTCCGTACGTTTCTGTTCGATAATATATCTTTCAGCTTGTTCAAATTATGCAAACAAAAACACCCACAAATTGAAAAGAAGACATTATAAAAGAAAACTGCCGACTCTTCGATAGATATTTTGTCAAATGCGACTTTTGCCATTGTAAATGTACCGTAACAGCTCTGTGACATCAGAGAGTTTAGTCCCATTTCCCAGGAGTTTATTCCCATTTCCTGGGTGTTTAGTCCCATTTCCCGGGAGTTTATTCCCATTTCCCGGGAGTTTAGTCCCATTTCCCGGGAGTTTATTCCCATTTCCCGGGAGTTAAGTCCCATTTCCCAGGAGTTTATTCCCATTTCCCGGGAGTTTAGTCCCATTTCCCAGGAGTTTATTCCCATTTCCCGGGAGTTTAGTCCCATTTCCCGGGAGTTTATTCCCATTTCCCGGGAGTTTAGTCCCATTTCCTGGGTGTTAAGTCCCATTTCCCGGGAGTTTAGTCCCATTTCCCGGGAGTTTAGTCCCATTTCCCGGGAGTTTAGTCCCATTTCCCGGGAGTTTATTCCCATTTCCCGGGAGTTTAGTCCCATTTCCCAGGAGTTTATTCCCATTTCCCAGGAGTTTATTCCCATTTCCCGGGAGTTTAGTCCCATTTCCCAGGAGTTTATTCCCATTTCCCAGGAGTTTATTCCCATTTCCCGGGAGTTTAGTACCATTTCCCAGGAGTTTATTCCCATTTCCTGGGTGTTTAGTCCCATTTCCCAGGAGTTTATTCCCATTTCCCGGGAGTTTAGTCCCATTTCCCAGGAGTTTATTCCCATTTCCCAGGAGTTTATTCCCATTTCCCGGGAGTTTAGTCCCATTTCCCGGGAGTTTAGTCCCATTTCCCAGGAGTTTATTCCCATTTCCCGGGAGTTTATTCCCATTTCCCAGGAGTTTATTCCCATTTCCCGGGAGTTTATTCCCATTTCCCAGGAGTTTATTCCCATTTCCCGGGAGTTTATTCCCATTTCCCGGGAGTTTATTCCCATTTCCCGGGAGTTTATTCCCATTTCCCGGGAGTTTATTCCCATTTCCCGGGAGTTTAGTCCCATTTCCCGGGAGTTTAGTCCCTTTTCCCGGGAGTTTAGTCCCATTTCCCAGGAGTTTATTCCCATTTCCCGGGAGTTTATTCCCATGAGTTTATTCCCATTTCCCGGGAGTTTATTCCCATTTCCCAGGAGTTTAGTCCCATTTCCCGGGAGATTAGTCCCATTTCCTAGGAGTTTGTTCCCATTTCCCGGGAGTTTATTCCCATTTCCCGGGAGTTTAGTCCCATTTCCCGGGAGTTTATTCCCATTTCCCGGGAGTTTAGTCCCATTTCCCAGGAGTTTATTCCCATTTCCCAGGAGTTTATTCCCATTTCCCGGGAGTTTAGTCCCATTTCCCGGGAGTTTAGTCCCATTTCCCAGGAGTTTATTCCCATTTCCTGGGTGTTTAGTCCCATTTCCCAGGAGTTTATTCCCATTTCCCAGGAGTTTAGTCCCATTTCCCGCGAGTTTAGTCCCATTTCCCGGGAGTTTAGTCCCATTTCCCGGAAGTTTAGTCCTATTTCCCGGGTGTTAAGTCCCATTTCCCGGGAGTTTAGTCCCATTTCCCGGGAGTTTAGTCATATTTCCTGGGAGTTTAGTCCCATTTCCCGGGAGTTTAGTCCCATTTCCCGGGAGTTTAGTCCTATTTCCTGGGTGTTTAGTCCCATTTCCCGGGAGTTTAGTCCTATTTCCCCGGGTGTTTAGTCCCATTTCCCGGGAGTTTAGTCCTATTTCCCCGGGAGTTTAGTCCCATTTCCCGGAAGTTTAGTCCTATTTCCCGGGTGTTAAGTCCCATTTCCCGGGAGTTTAGTCCCATTTCCCGGGAGTTTAGCCATATTTCCTGGGTGTTTAGTCCCATTTCCCGGGAGTTTAGTCCCATTTCCCGGAAGTTTAGTCCCATTTCCCGGTAGAAGAGACGGAGTAAGCTTACTTTCGCATAGTGATAAATATTTACGCAGAAACACAAAAATTTGACAGACATGGACGTCGCGTCGTTGTGTTAAAAATTTCAAGAGAAAACGTTAACGCTGTGTCCAATCTTACACAGCCTGTCGTGCCAGCTGCATGTTGTCCGCCATTTGTAATTTGTTCCGTCATGTATTTGCAGCTGTCTGTTAAATGATGTTATCAGCGGTCATTATTGACTACACGACATACGACATCTGAAAGTCGTTATACGGGTCAACCAATACGTAACAGGTGCTTGACTTTTGTTATATATTTCAAAATTAGGTTATCTCAAACATGTAAACATCGATTAGAATAAAATTCCATTCAGTAAATCTACTTCCGGTACATTCCATAGATATATATCAATATTGTCTGATAGATTAGAAACAGGTCACCGTATCTTTTACTCCGTGGTGTATGCTCGGGCCCACAGGGACCTGATAATTTGCTACAGCTAGTTTGGGACCTAAACTAGAGTAATTTTATTTTTCGTTTGGGGGGGGGGGGCTAGATCAATGAACTTATTTTAAAAACTTCCTAAATGCACATCAAATGTACCCTTCTTCTGCAGAAATAATATCGATTTCCTCCAAAAACACGCAACATTTCCTTGTTTAAAAGTTTCCGTCGGCTGTCGTGCCACTTGTGCATAGTAAATGAGATTGACGTCACTGCACGCGTTGGCCTTTCGCGGTCATTGGATGCCTATATTTAGAGGAAGATCGCAATCAAATGACAACGAAAGGCCATCGTGTGTAGTGACGTCAAACTCGTTTACTATGCAAAAGTGACATGACAGCCGACGAAAACTTTTGGAGGAAATCGGGATTATTGCAGAAGGAGGATACATTTGAGGTGCATTTAGGAGGTTTTTTTTAATGAAAATTATCCACTATAGGTCCAAAACTAGCTGTAACAAATTATCAGGTCCCTGTGGTCGGATCTGTACATTCGATACAATCAAAGGGACCTGAGAAATTGTAAGAGCTATAAGTATACATAATGTATATCCAAACAAATGTATTAATTAATGGTAATTTTACATGTTTTCGGGTTTAAACCGATTTTCGGTAAAAATGCCACCCAATGTACTTCTTTGAGTTGAATAACTAACACAGAGAAGAAATGGAACTTGTATTAAAGTATCTGTCAAATAATATTTACCTGCATGATAAATATGTAGGGCACGCAAGGTCAGCCTCTGGACGCTGGCTGGACGTTTATCTCGTTATATCTATGTTAAGGAACGTGTTATCGCGCGAGATCTCGCCTACAGGTACCGTCCTTTTGTATAAAGAACGTGGAGGTGTTGTAGTTATCAGCCCTGCACGTCTCTGTGTATACGTACGATGTCATGTATATTTACAATACAACTGACTAGAGATGGAAGTCCAACTCATGGCAAATAGATGTTACACCGCACTCGTGCGTACTGTCCGCCTCTAGTCGACTCTGATATCAGTGTTCACACTATACGTATCAGAGCACATTGATGCAGTCGGGTGTTTGCTCTAGACCTAGTGTTTATGTCCTGCTGTAGTGTTTATGTTCTGCGTCGTGAGAAATATTTTACAGGGAAAAAAATTCAGCGGTTGCTTAAAAGATGGCCGATACAAATCCACAACAAAGTGATGACGAACGAAATGTGCCGAGTGAAGATGGAGATGCAGGTCAAGGTCAATCGCAAAGGTTTCCAAGCAACCCACCGTCAAGGTCACCGTCCATGACATCGGCGGACTCCCATGCCTCGAAAACAGCACTCCAAAAGGAAACAAAACGACCGGAAATCCATAGAGCAGCGCCACCTGTCCCCGTTTCCGACAGGACATCGAAGGTTAGTGTGTTGTAGAACGTAATGCGAACAGTACATGTATGTATGTTGTCATGGCTTATGAAACATGTTAGGAGTTGTTATCAAATTCCTTAAATAGGAAAAAAGAATCCGTGACTTTAAACGTCACACATGACGTCATGTATGCAAATCCACGACGGCGATAAAGAGACCTGCCGAAAAAAGAAAGTATACATGGTCTGATCCATATTATACATAAAAAGTATTTCACAGGTGTTATATAATGATTACACTATACAGGTGTTATATAATGATTACACTATACAGGTGTTATATAATGATTACACTACACAGGTGTTATATAATGATTACACTATACAGGTGTTATATAATGATTACACTGTACAGGTGTTATATAATGATTACACTATACAGGTGTTATATAATGATAACACTATACAGGTGTTATATGATGATAACACTACACAGGTGTTATATAATGATAACACTATACATGTGTTATATAATGATAACACTATACAGGTGTTATATTATGATAACACTATACATGTGTTATATAATGATAACACTATGAATATGTTATATAATGATAATACTATACAGGTGTTATATTATGATAACACTATGCATATGTTGTATAATGATAACACTATACAGGTGTTATATAATGATAACACTATACAGGTGTTATATAATGATAACACTATACAGGTGTTATATAATGATTACACTATACAGGTGTTATATAATGATAACACTATACAGGTGTTATATTATGATAACACTATACAGGTGTTATATAATGAGAACACTATACAGGTGTTCTATAATGATAACAATATACTGGTGTTATATAATGATATCACAATACATGTGTTAAATAATGATAACACTATACAGGTGTTATATAATGATTAAAAATATACAGGTGTTATATAATGATAACACTATACAGGTGTTATATGATGATAACACTACACAGGTGTTATATAATGATAACACTACAAGTGTTAAATAATGATAACACTAAACAGGTGTTATATAATGAGAACACTATACAGGTGTTATATAATGATAACACTATACAGGTGTTATATTATGATAACGCTATACATGTGTTATATAATGATAACACTATAAATGTGTTATATAATGATGATACTATACAGGTGTTATATTATGATAACACTATGCATATGTTGTATAATGATAACACTATACAGGTGTTATATAATGATAACACTATACAGGTGTTATATAATGATAACACTATACAGGTGTTATATAATGATTACACTATACAGGTGTTATATAATGATAACACTATACAGGTGTTATATTATGATAACACTATACAGGTGTTATATAATGAGAACACTATACAGGTGTTCTATAATGATAACAATATACTGGTGTTATATAATGATAACACAATACAGGTGTTAAATAATGATAACACTATACAGGTGTTATATAATGATTAAAAATATACAGGTGTTATATAATGATAACACTATACAGGTGTTATATAATCCCGTTGTTAATGTATGGACCTGAATGGTATAACAATCTGTACCACGTGGTCTTCTGTGATAAATAACGTATGATTACGTTTATTAACAGTATGATAACACGTATGACATCACGTATGACGATATACCGCTGAGCGAGGGAATGCCTGCCCATTTACAGCAACAGTCGGTCCCTCCGGGCCATGCATCCCCGTCAAAAGGGACTCCGCCTCAAGCTCACACACCCCGGGGCAGTGCCTCACAATATAACAACGAGCCAACCGTCCCACATATTGACCTGAATGACAGGGACCCAACACACATCAATGACGATGTAAAGGTAATTATGTTCTAATTCACCAGTTCAAACGAACATAAATTATTTATCAAATAAAACTCAACACACTGTGTTCAGAATACCGCTTCCTGCAGCTGACGCTATTTACTGGGCACTCATTTTCACAAACAAATAAACATTGTCCGTAAATCACACGCGATACTGCCGTAAGGTTCTTTCCAGTCCCAACCTCACCACCACATCCTTGCCCGGCTTACAAACCTGTAACACAGAAAACAAAACAAGAACAACCTCTCTTTTCTCTTTTCAACATAAATTGAGTGGGTTTGGGGGGGGGGGGGGGGTATCACTATAGCGTCTGTCGAGGTGCGCTGCAAAAGCTCGAATGACGAACGTACCTAGTACACCTGTACAACTCACCTGTATCACAGGTAAAGCACGTGCGCCTCGCGCCACGTTACCTGATACGCTCAATGCCCTAACCCAACACATGACCCTCACTGTAAACACAGTGTAAAACGTAACATTGATAAATTCAAGTAATAAGCCTACAACAACTTTACCGTAAAAATGTATGATAGACGTTATGAGAACAGGGAGAAAACAGCATGTGTTTCCTGTTCGTTTACAAGATAAATTATTCGTTGATACGGTAAAGTGTTCGTTGACAAGGTAGATTGTTGGTTGACACTGTAAGTTGTTGGTTGACATGGTAAATTGTTGGTTGACACGGTAAGTTGTTGGTTGACATGGCAAGTTGTTGGTTGACATGGTAAGTTAAGTTGTTGGTTGACATGGTAACTGTTGGTTGACATGGTAAGTTGTTGGTTGACACGGTAAGTTGTTGGTTGACACGGTAAGTTGTTGGCTGACATGGTAAGTTGTTGGTTGACACGGTAAGTTGTGGGTTGACATGGTAAGTTGTAGGACTGGGACGATACACCGATGCATCGGTGAATCGCGGTACACTTCAACTAATACAAGTATCGATCCAAAGAAGCAAATTACGATACAGTATCGATCCGCTATATTTTTGTGAAAAACAAAAAGCATTGCTTCATATTATCATTTGAAATTCATTAAACAAAGCTTTTAAATTAAAATAATTGTAATCAAACACCGAAAGATCGAAAATTCTGAAAGTGAAAGTACTTGCGAGTCTCGTTTCCGGGAATGGGGCACAATGTTAGGAAGCGTTTGATTGGTCGTTTCATGATGACTGTTTCATGGTTAGCCAATCAAATAGTAGATTACAATACCATTGCTAGACTAAATGTGTTTATAAATGGACGACTGGGATGAGCTAGTTACGCCGCAAGGCACAAAATCGTCCGTGTGGAAGACGTTCGGTCATCCTGTTTACAAAGACAAAGATCAGAATGCCCTCTCTCCTGGTGGAGAGAACATTCATTTAGCTTTCCTCTACTTGCGAAAGTAGCTAAACAAATTCTAGGCATTCCAACTACTTCAGTCCCTAGTGAGCATGTATTAAGCACTGCCGGTGACATAGTGACCGCTACGAGGAGTGCTTTATGTCCTGGCACTGTAGACAGACTTATTTTCCTAAAAAAAATCTCTAAATAAAGAAACTGGAAGTGTTTAATTTGAATCTGTGACAATAAAAAGCTCCATGTATTACATCATGTATTACATATTAGTTAATGTTTTATTCTTCAAGTCCAGATATGTTGAAATTTTGTTTTATTCTACTAGTCAAGATGCAATGCATTTTTATGTTTCCTCAGTTCACTAGTCAGTTCATACAATACTCAAATGATTGAGCCTATGGCAAGAGGTTGAAAGTACTGTTTAGAATGGTTTTGTTAAATTACTTGTCGAACTTTCTGTTTAACAAATAAATAGAATTTGAAAAAAAACCCACATTGAAGTTGTTCATTGCTTTGACAATACCATAAATAAAGTATCGTGATACGTATCGGATCGTGCAATCACTGTATCGTCCCACCCCTAGTAAGTTGTTGGTTGACATGGTAAACTGTTGGTTGACATGGTAAGTTGTTCGTTGACATGGTAAACTGTTGGTTGACAGGGTAAGTTGTTGGTTGACACTGTCGGTTGTTGGTTGACATGGTAAATTGTTGGTTGACACGGTAAGTTGTTGGTTGACATGTTAAGTTGTTGGTTGACATGGTAAGTTGTTGGTTGACATGGTAAGTTGTTGGTTGACACGGTAAGTTGTTGGTTGACACGGTAAGTTGTTGGTTGAGGTGGTAAGTTGTTGGTTGACACGGTAATATGTTGGTTGACACGGTAAGTTGTTGGTTGACATGGTAAGTTGTTGGTTAATACGGTAAGTTGTTGGTTGACATGGTAAACTGTTGGTTGACATGGTAAGTTGTTGGTTGACACTGTCAGTTGTTGGTTGACACGGTCAGTTGTTGGTTGACACGGTAAATTGTTGGTTGACACGGTCAGTTGTTGGTTGATACGGTAAATTGTTGGTTGACATGGTAAGTTGTTGGTTGACACGGTAAATTGTTGGATGACACGGTCAGTTGTTGGTTGATACGGTAAATTGTTGGTTGACGTGGTAAGTTGTTGGTTGACACGGTAAGCTGTTGGTTGACATGGTAAACTGTTGGTTGACATGGTAAGTTGTTGGTTGACACGGTAAATTGTTGGTTGACAGGGTCAGTTGTTGGTTGTTACGGTAAGTTGTTGGTTGACGTGGTAAGTTGTGGGTTGACACGGTAAACTGTTGGTTGACATGGTAAGTTGTTGCTTGGCACGGTAAGTTGTTGCTTGACACGGTAAGTTGTTGGTTGACGTGGAAAAATGTTGGTTGACATGGTAAATTGTTGGTTAACATGGTAAATTGTTGGTTGACAAGGTAAGTTGTTGGTTGACATGGTAAATTGTTGTTTGACACGGTAAGTTGTTGGTTGACATGGTAAGTTGTTGGTTGACATGGTAAGTTGTTGGTTGACATGGTAAACTGTTGGTTGACATGGTAAGTTGTTGGTTGACACTGTCAGTTGTTGGTTGACATGGTAAATTGTTAGTTGACGTGGTAAGTTGTTGGTTGACATGGTAAGTTGTTGGTTGACATGGTAAACTGTTGGTTGACATGGTAAGTTGTTGGTTGACATGGTAAGTTGTTGGTTGACACTGTCAGTTGTTGGTTGACATGGTAAATTGTTGGTTGACACGGTAAGTTGTTGGTTGACACGGTAAGTTGTGAGTTGACGTGGTAAGTTGTTGGTTGACACGGTAATATGTTGGTTGACACGGTAAACTGTTGGTTGACACGGTAAGTTGTTGGTTGACATGGTAAGTTGTTGGTTGACATGGTAAACTGTTGGTTGACATGGTAAGTTGTTGGTTGACACTGTCAGTTGTTGGTTGACATGGTAAATTGTTGGTTGACGTGGTAAGTTATTGGTTGACACTGTCAGTTGTTGGTTGATACGGTAAATTGTTGGTTGACGTGGTAAGTTGTTGGTTAATACGGTAAGTTGTTGGTTGACATGGTAAACTATTGGTTAACATGGTAAGTTGTTGGTTGACACTGTCAGTTGTTGGTTGACATGGTAAATTGTTGGTTGACGTGGTAAGTTATTGGTTGACACGGTAAGTTGCTGGTTGACATGGTAAACTGTTGGTTGACATGGTAAGTTGTTGGTTGACACGGTAAATTGTTGGTTAACACGGTCAGTTGTTGGTTGATACGGTAAGTTGTTGGTTGACATGGTAAGTTGTTGGTTGGCACGGTAAGTTGTTGCTTGACACGGTAAGTTGTTGGTTGACGTGGAAAGTTGTTGGTTGACATGGTAAATTGTTGGTTAACATGGTAAATTGTTGGTAACTTACGGTAAGTTGTTGGTTGACGTGGTAAGTTGTTGGTTGACACGGTAAGTTGTTGGTTGACACGGTAAATTGTTGGTTGACACGGTAAGTTGTTGGTTGACATGGTAACTTGTTGGTTGACACGGTAAGTTGTTGGTTGACACGGTAAGTTGTTGGTTGACATGGTAAGTTGTTGGTTGACACGGTAAGTTGTTCTGTGACATGGTAAATTGAGAGAGGAAATATGAACACTACAACCTCACACCACCCTGACACTGTCACCACTACAACCTCACACCTCCCCTGACATCGCCACCACTACATCCTCACACCACCCTGACACCGCCACCACTACAACCACACACCTCCCCTGACACCGCCACCACTACAACCTCACACCTCCCCTGCCACCGCCACCACTACAACCTCACACCACCCCTGACACCACCACCACTACAACCTCACACCTCCCCTGACACCGCCACCACTACAACTTCACACCACCCTGACACCGCCACCACTACAACCTCACACCACCCCTGACACCGCCACCACTACAACCTCACACCTCCCCTGACACCACCACCACTACAACCTCACACCACCCCTGACACCACCACCACTACAACCTCACACCTCCCCTGACACCGCCACCACTACAACCTCACACCACCCCTGACACCGCCACCACTACAACCTCACACCACCCCTGACACCACCACCACTACAACCTCACACATCCCCTGACACCGCCACCACTACAACCTCTCACCACCCCTGACACCGCCACAACTTCAACCTCACACAACCCTGACACCACCACCACTACAACCTCACACCTCCCCTGACACCGCCACCACTACAACCTCACACCTCCCCTGACACCACCACCACTACAACCTCACACCTCCCCTGACACCACCACTACAACCTCACACCACCCCTGACATCGCCACCACTACAACCTCACACCACCCTGACACCACCACCACTACAACCTCACACCTCCCCTGACATCGCCACCACTACAACCTCACACCACCCCTGACACCGCCACCACTACAACCTCACACCTCCCCTGACACCGCCCCCACTACAACCTCACACCTCCCCTGACACCGCCACCACTACAACCTTACACCACCCCTGACACCGCCACCACTACAACCTCACACCTCCCCTGACACCGCCACCACTACAACCTCACACCACCCCTGACACCACCACCACTACAACCTCACACATCCCCTGACACCGCCACCACTACAACCTCTCACCACCCCTGACACCGCCACAACTTCAACCTCACACAACCCTGACACCACCACCACTACAACCTCACACCTCCCCTGACACCGCCACCACTACAACCTCACACCTCCCCTGACACCACCACCACTACAACCTCACACCTCCCCTGACACCACCACTACAACCTCACACCACCCCTGACATCGCCACCACTACAACCTCACACCACCCTGACACCACCACCACTACAACCTCACACCTCCCCTGACATCGCCACCACTACAACCTCACACCACCCCTGACACCGCCACCACTACAACCTCACACCTCCCCTGACACCGCCCCCACTACAACCTCACACCTCCCCTGACACCGCCACCACTACAACCTTACACCACCCCTGACACCGCCACCACTACAACCTCACACCTCCCCTGACACCGCCACCACTACAACCTCACACCACCCCTGACACCGCCACCACTACAACCTCACACCACCCCTGACACTGCCACCACTACAACCTCACACCACCCCTGACACCGCCACCACTACAACCTCACACCACCCCTGACATCGCCACCACTACAACCTCACACCACCCCTGACATCGCCACCACTACAACCTCATACCTCCCCTGACACCACCACCACTACAACCTCACACCACCCCTGACACCGCCACCACTACAACCTCACACCGCCCCTGACACCGCCATCACTACAACCTCACACCACCCCTGACACCGCCACCACTACAACCTCACACCACCCCTGACACCGCCACCACTACAACCTTACACCTCCCCTGACACCGCCACCACTACAACCTCATACCACCCCTGACACCGCCACCACTACAACCTCACACCAACCTGACACTGCCACCACTACAACCTCACACCTCCCCTGACACCGCCATCACTACAACCTCACACCACCCCTGACACCACCACCACTACAACCTCACACATCCCCTGACACCGCCACCACTACAACCTCTCACCACCCCTGACACCGCCACAACTTCAACCTCACACAACCCTGACACCACCACCACTACAACCTCACACCTCCCCTGACACCGCCACCACTACAACCTCACACCACCCCTGACACCACCACCACTACAACCTCACACCTCCCCTGACACCACCACCACTACAACCTCACACCACCCCTGACATCGCCACCACTACAACCTCACACCACCCTGACACCACCACCACTACAACCTCACACCTCCCCTGACATCGCCACCACTACAACCTCACACCACCCCTGACACCGCCACCACTACAACCTCACACCTCCCCTGACACCGCCCCCACTACAACCTCACACCTCCCCTGACACCGCCACCACTACAACCTTACACCACCCCTGACACCGCCACCACTACAACCTCACACCTCCCCTGACACCGCCACCACTACAACCTCACACCACCCCTGACACCGCCACCACTACAACCTCACACCACCCCTGACACTGCCACCACTACAACCTCACACCACCCCTGACACCGCCACCACTACAACCTCACACCACCCCTGACATCGCCACCACTACAACCTCACACCACCCCTGACATCGCCACCACTACAACCTCATACCTCCCCTGACACCACCACCACTACAACCTCACACCACCCCTGACACCGCCACCACTACAACCTCACACCGCCCCTGACACCGCCATCACTACAACCTCACACCACCCCTGACACCGCCACCACTACAACCTCACACCACCCCTGACACCGCCACCACTACAACCTTACACCTCCCCTGCCACCGACACCACTACAACCTCACACCACCCCTGACACCGCCACCACTACAACCTCACACCACCACTGACACCGCCACCACTACAACTTCACACCACCCTGACACCGCCACCACTACAACCTCACACCTCCCTGACACCGCCATCACTACAACACCATAACTCCCCTGACACCGCCACCACTACAACCTCACACCACCCCTGACACCGCCACCACTACAACCTTACACCTCCCCTGACACCGCCACCACTACAACCTCATACCACCCCTGACACCGCCACCACTACAACCTCACACCAACCTGACACTGCCACCACTACAACCTCACACCTCCCCTGACACCGCCATCACTACAACCTCACACCTCCCCTGACACCACCACCACTACAACCTCACACCTCCCCTGACACCGCCATCACTACAACCTCACACCACCGCTGACACCGCCACCACTACAACCTCACACCTCCCCTTGACACCGCCACCACTACAACCTTACACCACCCCTGACACCGCCACCACTACAACCTTACACCTCCCCTGACACCGCCACCACTACAACCTCACACCACCCCTGACATCGCCACCACTACAACCTAACACCACCCCTGACACCGCCACCACTACAACCTAACACCACCCCTGACATCGCCACCACTACAACCTAACACCTCCCCTGCCATCGCCAACACTACAACCTCACACCTCCCCTGACACCGCCACCACTACAACTTAACACCTCCCCTGACACCGCCATCACTACAACCTCACACCACCCCTGACATCGCCACCACTACAACCTAACACCACCCCTGACACCGCCACCACTACAACCTAACACCACCCCTGACATCGCCACCACTACAACCTCACACCTCCCCTGACACCGCCACCACTACAACCTAACACCACCCCTGACACCGCCACCACTACAACCTCACACCACCCCTGACATCGCCACCACTACAACCTCACACCTCCCCTGACACCGCCACCACTACAACCTAACACCACCCCTGACACCGCCACCACTACAACCTCACACCACCCCTGACATCGCCACCACTACAACCTCACACCTCCACTGACGACGCCACCACTACAACCTTACACCACCCTTGACACCGCCATCACTACAACCTCACACCTCCCCTGACATCGCCACCACTACAACCTCACACCACCCCTGACACCGCCACCACTACAACCTCACACCTCCACTGACACCGCCACCACTACTATCTATATGATAATGTGCAATACCACCTGTGAAACTAACTGTGACCTTTTTCGTTTTCCCTGAATCCGGTGACAGTGAAATACAACCACCTGCACATCCACCATTACGTATGATAAAGTCATAATACCAGACTGGCTGCTCCATTATACCTTTACGGAAATTGCAGAATAACATAATTATGTGTGTATGACTGTCCATATTCAATGATTTGGAAAAACAGACGTTCATCATATTCGTTACATCGAAACATATTTAGTAATGAACATGTATTGCAACGCAATGCCATAATCCAATGTATAAATATTCGTCCACAGGTGGAGTTTGACGACCTATTCGCTGAGCCGGACGGTTCCCATAGTATCGATTGTGTGTGGGTAAATAGTGCCCTTGTGTTCACTAAAACTAAGTTCTGGTGCTACAGAATCCTCACCGCCATTTTTGCCATCCCGTGTGCCTTTTGTTGGGGTGTAAGTTTCGCGTGTCTCACCTGTGGCTTTGTTTGGAACGTGCGACCTCTGATCAGGCGTTACGCTATAGAAATAATTCCGTACGCTAAAATATGGAGAATATTCCTAGAGGCCATCATTAGTCCTGTGTTTGAAGCCTGCGGAAGGATATTCAGTGGAATAACAATCACGTTGAAGAAGGAGTGAACAGGCTTGTGTTACTACGCTTGCTCACACTGTAGCAACAGTACACGTTTACTGTGATCAGTCGGAAAAACGTTAAAGGTGAGCCACACAAACAAAGATGTCAAATTTATGTTACATTTTCTAGTGCTTTTGAATTAATAAAACAGTATACATATATGAATTCGGTGTACATTTTATTACACTGTTGGCATCCATGTTATGCAATGCAGCTGTGTTAGGGAGGAAAAAACATGGCCGGACTTGGTCTCGAACCCATGACCCTCCGATCTCTAGACGGACGCTACCTGTGCCGGCGGTCGACCAAGTCTCGTTCCGCTACATTCCTCCCCTTTTCTTTTTTTCATCCCCCCCCCCCCAAAAAAAAACAAACAAAAAAAAACAAGACTTGCCCATCATCTTCATCAACCTTTATATTTCTCGAATCCCTGTGCCGTACATGTTTTCTGTCAGCAGCTGATATCTATCAGGAAAGTCTCGATATTCAGCGATTTGAGCTTTCCCTTGCTAGGCTGTCACAAAATACTTGATTAATCACAGACACCGTTGTAACAAAAGAGGTAAGCGTGAAGTCTGATTCGGCTTATACACTTAAGTTTAGCTCCGTTCACTAACTAGTTGAATGTTCATTAGATCCAGTAATAATTTTTATTAATATATAATTATAACGTTTAATACAATGTTTATATAATTTCACATGTTCCAAAATTACATTTGATTAAGATCTTTTTTTTTTTCAATATGCGGCTAGTTATCATTATCTATGCACACACGTGTATTTAATCTAAAGACACATATAGCCCTCATTATGTTGGTGCTGATATACAATACATGTACTTATAACTAATTTCTGGCCACGTATGCAATTTGAGACTTGATCAACTATAATTACATGTGTGAAAGTGCACCAATAGTTAAGCATTCATTACACTCTCAATTATAAGCTATTGGATAATACTGATTTTAATGAGAACAAACCCCGTATATAATACAGTGTGTAGCACAGACGATGTGCTTACATAATAACATATAATGTACTGATGCAGAATGTTGAAAGGTCCAATATACGTAACTTTCGCAAAAAATTGAAGCAAAAAGTTGAAAAGATAGTACCGCCGCTGGGGCTTGAAGCAGCGACCCTTGGCTCTCCAGCCCGATGCTCTACAGACTGAGCTAAAGGGGAATACCCTTCAGCTTACGCTTGTAAGGCAACCTAATCAATGCACATCATTTTACATGCGGGCTTTAGCCGAGTAAAATGTATTCAATAACAGAAACCCGAGTGAAATGTATTCGATCACAGAAACCCAAGTGAAATGTATTCGATCACAGAAACCCAAGTGAAATGTATTCAATCAAAGAAACCCGAGTGAAATGTATTCAATCACAGAAACCCAAGTGAAATGTATTCAATCAAAGAAACCCGAGTGAAATGTATTCAATCACAGAAACCCGAGTGAAATGTATTCAATCAAAGAAACCCGAGTGAAATGTATTCAATCACAGAAACCCGAGTGAAATGTATTCAATCACAGAAACCCGAGTGAAATGTATTCAATCACCGAATCTGGGACGTCAGATTAGTTACAAATATGAATGAAACTGAAATCATTTTCTACCTACAATCGATCTTAACATAATATTATATTCTTTGCCAAGCATAAATACCACTACCTACTAGTATAAATAAGCAGTTTGCTTTCTGAAAACTAGAACCGAAAAAATGAACATTGCCAATGCTTCAGATAATTATAAGTTACTGCAAACTTTAGCATTGATATATTGTCATATCTTCTGGACTCAGCAATTGCTTAAAATACTCTTCGTGAAGACTTCCCTAACCAATATACAGCTGATTATAATTATACCCGTTAGTGTGGTAAAGTGTGGCGAGAACAAAGTCCCTTTAGGTCAAAGTGTTGAAATAAATCGTTGTTTAGAGACAGCACATTTACAACATTTAACAAAAATACAATGTGTATGATGGAGGAAAGATTAAATTATTATTTAAACAAGCCCTGATTACCTTACATATAGATTCCTTGAAGTTTTGAAATTGTTCGATATTGATAAGCTCTGAAAACTTTATAATAAGATACATACAGTATCAGACCATTTTGATTCAAAATACTCTGTTTTGAACTTAAGTATGAGACTATTATATTTTCATTTATTGAAACATGATATCACTTGTAAGTTTCTTGATGTTACCTTATTTCGAGAAACTTGTCTAACTCCATTGGAAATGTTTAGGAACTGTACACTTCAATATATCTGCATATATCTGTTGCATAATCTTTCTTCTGTTGGCCACATAGTCAACACTTGCATAACGCTTTTGTGGAATTCTTGTTTAAACCTTATAACAACTATAAAGTTAAAATAAAAACTGTCTATATTTTCGAAAATACCTAACATTTTGTTTTTTAAATAATACTTTAAATTTCCAACATTCAAATTATTCGATAAAGAAGTTTTAGAATTGATAGAATAAATATTGTATCATTTGGGTACAGATATTTTCAGTTCTGATATTTTTTACTCTAATTACTATGCATTAAACCTTATTTTTTTTATAAAAAATCTCCAACAAGAAAGATTGAAAAGAACAAATAAATAGATAATAATAAATACCTGGTACCCTTCTCCCTTGTCTCAGTCCATTAATAATCTAAGTTAAAGTATAATATTGTTTATAATATTGTAATTTTTCTGTTAATATGATTGAATGATTAAATAATATGTTCCGCAATATTCAATTTTTTCTACATTTTAAAAATGTTTTCCCTAAATCAATGAATATGCAGTTATGTTTTTTTGTACTTTTGTTTTTAATGCAAAACCTCGAATTCTAGGCAGCCTAGTAACCTATTACACACGTGAAGCGGGATATATTTGGTATCGGCTGAAAGATTAAAGTTTCATCTTTAAAATGAGGCATGCATGTAAACAATTGGATTTCATTCAGTGATGAAAACAAGCTTAGAGTGAAAATAGGTCGATTTTCTCGTTCAGGCTAGTTCCTTCCCTTGTCTCAGATATATCGTAGTGGGAGGGGCTATATTCGAGAAAGGTAAAAAAAATATCTGACAATCATTTCATAGTGACATAGGTCCGTGCCTAGCCCCTGTGGTTCGCTCCGGCGGAACGTCGCATTCAATTCAGTGGAACGCCTGGTACGATCGGGAAAAAACAGAAGGTTCCGTTAAATGGAGCACGCTTATTTATTTATTTTGGGAGTTTTACGTCATCACGTGGCCTTACGACCTTCGGTGGACGACAAAAGATAGGAAAGAGAGTAGAAGGGATAAAGTATGTAGGAGGAAAGGCAAGGGGATGGGTTGAGAGGGTGGATATAGGAGTCGTCTGGCCTACCAACCTACATAGGGGCGCTATAATTTTGAAGACCCCTTTGCCTAAAGTTGTCCTACCTAGAATTCGGTGGGGGATATTTGCCGGTCGTACCAAGATGACTTAGCGCTAATGGAAGATGACAGAGAGTGAGACGAGTCTGTTCCCAGAAAAAAAAAAAACCTGAAAAAACCGTCGATCCGTCCCGACCTGGCCGCCCAGGGTTTCCTATCGAATTTGGTATTATCTATGATTTTGGATGTCGGCAAAAATAGCTAATAAAGGTCTATTTCTATGAATTTAAAATTATTGCACTATCCTCTGAGCCGGCGTTATCACACCTACTATTCTTCGAAAGACTCAAAGGGATCTTTTTGGATCACGCTACTAGCTTCTAGGTGACCTCATAAGCAGAAATCCACAATGCTGCTGGGGGGGGGGGGGGGGGTCCGGATAATACTGCTGGGGGGAGGGTCCGGATAATACTGCTGGGGGGTGGGTCCGGATAATACTGCTGGGGGGGGGGGTCCGGATAATACTGCTGGGGGGAGGGTCCGGATAATACTGCTGGGGGGAGGGTCCGGATAATACTGCTGGGGGGAGGGTCCGGATAATACTGCTGGGGGGAGGGTCCGGACAATACTGCTGGGGGGAGGGTCCGGATAATACTGCTGGGGGGAGGGTCCGGATAATACTGCTGGGGGGAGGGTCCGGATAATACTGCTGGGGGGAGGGTCCGGATAATACTGCTGGGGGGAGGGTCCGGATAATACTGCTGGGGGAGGGTCCGGATAATACTGCTGGGGGGAGGGTCCGGATAATACTGCTGGGGGGAGGGTCCGGACAATACTGCTGGGGGGAGGGTCCGGACAATACTGCTGGGGGGAGGGTCCGGACAATACTGCTGGGGGGAGGGTCCGGACAATACTGCTGGGGGGAGGGTCCGGACAATACTGCTGGGGGGAGGGTCCGGACAATACTGCTGGGGGAGGGTCCGGATAATACTGCTGGGGAGAGGGTCCGGATAATACTGCTGGGGGGAGGGTCCGGATAATACTGCTGGGGGGAGGGTCCGGATAATACTGCTGGGGGGAGGGTCCGGATAATACTGCTGGGGGGAGGGTCCGGATAATACTGCTGGGGGGAGGGTCCGGATAATACTGCTGGGGGGAGGGTCCGGATAATACTGCTGGGGGAGGGTCCGGATAATACTGCTGGGGGGAGGGTCCGGATAATACTGCTGGGGGGAGGGTCCGGATAATACTGCTGGGGGAGGGTCCGGATAATACTGCTGGGGGAGGGTCCGGATAATACTGCTGGGGGGAGGGTCCGGATAATACTGCTGGGGGAGGGTCCGGATAATACTGCTGGGGGGAGGGTCCGGATGGGTCCGGATAATACTGCTGGGGGAGGGTCCGGATAATACTGCTGGGGTCACGGAAATTCATAATACTGTTGGGGGGGGGGGGGGTCCGGATAATACTGCTGGGGTCCCGGAAATCAACAATACTGCTGGGGGGGGCCGATAATACTGCTGGGGTCACGGAAATCCACAATGCTGCTGGGGGGAGGGTCCGGATAATACTGCTGGGGTCACGGAAATTCATAATACTGTTGGGGGAGTGTACGGATAATACTGCTGGGGTCCCGGAAATCCACAA